>OZ010715.1:33993444-34062822 GCA_963932345.1 Ophion ventricosus | reverse complement strand
TGACCATAGTCCATAATTCTGATGGCCATAGACATCTGACATTCTAAGTGCCATAGACTTTGTCTATGGGACTCTTTCAATGGTGCCAGCTGACCTTGTTTGACAACAATGAAGAAAAGCGAGTATCGCCCAGTGATAAAAGTCCTGTTTAGCCAGGCAAACGCTCGGGTTAACACGTACTTGATCACGATGTCAAAATTGAACGAATTGAATTTTAAATTGCTTCCGTACCCATCCTATACGCCAGATCTAGCTGCTGACGACTCTTTTTTGTTTCCCAATTTGAAAAAAAACATCTTGGGGAAAAAAAACACGGGTCAAATGCCGAGGTGGAAGATGCTGTAAACCAGTATCTTTCGAGTTTCGAAAATTAATTTTTTTCTGACGGCTCGAAAGGTTGGGCGAAGCGTTGAACCCAATGTATCGAGTTGAAGGGAGACTACGTCGAGAAATAAATTTTGTTTTGCTTCGAAATATGTGTTTTTCTAAAAAGACCGGAAACTTCTTAACTAAACTTCTTAGCTAAGATAAAAAACCGAAGAAAAAATCGATTTCTCGACCTATGAAATGTGTCAGTTTCGCAAACCCTTCAGTGGACATCATTAGCCGTGATACGATGTCGCACAATGTGATTCACATCGCGGCTGAGAAATAACAATTACGGCTTATTTTCGCGAACATACGCAATTTCAGCTAGTCGTAAAAGTTCGTCCTCGTCACTTTGCTCCGTGGCAAATCGAAACGACGACTGCCATTTGAGAGTCGCGTTAACGAAGAATTACACAATTCGTTGCTCACCGCGCACAAACTTCGCCCTCTTGTCAAGAACTGTTCACTGATGAGAAATTAGAATTCTCAAACTCGTTACCGAGTTTCACGACGTTAAGAGTCGAAAGTGCGGAATATTTTTTTTTTTTTGTGGAATACTAATAAAGGCAATTGTAGTATAAGAGACGTATATTCAAAATGCAATGTTGAAATATACAATATACAGGGTGTCCAATTTTAATCGACTTCTTCGAATATCTTTAAACCTATCGACGATAATAAAAAATGTTTTAAACGAAAGTTAACATTTTTCATGTACTGCATCGATTAGTCAATTAAAAAATACATCATTCCTTTAAAAAACAAAGTTGACCCTCATATGTCTTCTACACGTCCACACAGAAAAAATGTTCCCAAGCCACAACATGTGCCTCCTGAAACCATTCAACTTTTGTCTGAAACACATTTTAGTATGATCGACGGTTTCGAAGATATTCGAGTGCTAGCTTTAATTAGGACACCCTGTACAAACGTTACACATATAATTTACTGTGCTACATAAATAATATTTATATTAGTATAATACTCATAAAAATAGTTGTAAGTTCTTCGATAAATACTTATGAATTTATTTTTGCCGTAACTTGAAAAACAAACAGGGTGTCCCATTTAAATCGACTTCTTCGAATATCTCCAAACCTATCGACGATAATAAAAAATGTTTCAAACAAAAGTTAACAGGTTTCATATACTGCATCGATTGGTCAATTAAAAAATATATCATTCGCTTTAAAAAAACAAAGTTGACCCTCATATGTCCTCTGTACATGCACACAGGAAAAAATGTCCCACGCCAGAACATGTGCCTCCTAAAACCATTCAACTTTTGTCTGAAACACATTTCAGTATGATCGACGGTTTTGAAGATATTCGAGTGGCCATGTTGAAATAGGACACCCTGTACAAACGTAACACATATAATTTACTGTGTTACATAAGTAATATTTATATTAGTATAATACTCATAAAAATAGTTGTAAATTGTTCGATACATACTTATTAATTTGTTTTCTCCGTAACTTGAAGTACAAACAGGGTGTCCCATTTAAATCGACTTCTTCGAATATCTCCAAACCTATCGACGATAATAAAAAAATGTTTCAAACAAAAGTTAACAGGTTTCATATACTGCATCGATTGATCAATTAAAAAATATATCATTCCCTTTAAAAAAACAAAGTTGACCCTCATATGTCTTCTACACGTCCACACAGAAAAAAATAGCCCAAGCCAGAACATGTACCTCCTGAAACCATTCAACTTTTGTCTGAAACACATTTTAGTATGATCGACGGTTTCGAAGATATTCGAGTGGCCAGGTTTAAATAGGACACCCTGTACAAACGTTACACATATAATTTACTGTGCTACATAAATAATATTTATATTAGTATAATACTCATAAAAATAGTTGTAAATTGTTCGATAAATACTTATGAATTTATTTTTGCCGTTACTTGAAAAACAAACAGGGTGTCCCATTTAAATCGACTTCTTCGAATATCTCCAAACCTATCGACGATAATAAAAAAATGTTTCAAACAAAAGTTAACAGGTTTCATATACTGCATCGATTGGTCAATTAAAAAATATATCATTCGCTTTAAAAAAACAAAGTTGACCCTCATATGTCCTCTGTACATGCACACAGGAAAAAATGTCCCACGCCAGAACATGTGCCTCCTAAAACCATTCAACTTTTGTCTGAAACACATTTCAGTATGATCGACGCTTTTGAAGATATTCGAGTGGCCATGTTGAAATAGGACACCCTGTACAAACGTAACACATATAATTTACTGTGTTACATAAGTAATATTTATATTAGTATAATACTCATAAAAATAGTTGTAAATTGTTCGATACATACTTATTAATTTGTTTTCTCCGTAACTTGAAGTACAAACAGGGTGTCCCATTTAAATCGACTTCTTCGAATATCTCCAAACCTATCGACGATAATAAAAAAATGTTTCAAACAAAAGTTAACAGGTTTCATATACTGCATCGATTGATCAATTAAAAAATATATCATTCCCTTTAAAAAAACAAAGTTGACCCTCATATGTCTTCTACACGTCCACACAGAAAAAAATAGCCCAAGCCAGAACATGTACCTCCTGAAACCATTCAACTTTTGTCTGAAACACATTTTAGTATGATCGACGGTTTCGAAGATATTCGAGTGGCCAGGTTTAAATAGGACACCCTGTACAAACGTTACACATATAATTTACTGTGCTACATAAATAATATTTATATTAGTATAATACTCATAAAAATAGTTGTAAATTGTTCGATAAATACTTATGAATTTATTTTTTGCCGTTACTTGAAAAACAAACAGGGTGTCCCATTTAAATCGACTTCTTCGAATATCTCCAAACCTATCGACGATAATAAAAAAATGTTTCAAACAAAAGTTAACAGGTTTCATATACTGCATCGATTGGTCAATTAAAAAATATATCATTCCCTTTAAAAAAACAAAGTTGACCCTCATATGTCTTCTACAAGTCCACACAGAAAAAATTTACCCAAGCCAGAACATGTGCCTCCTGAAACCATTCAACTTTTGTCTGAAACGCATTTCATTATTATGGACAGTTTCGAAGATATTCGAGTAGACAGATTTCAATCGGACACCCTGTACATCCGCGATTACTACTAATACAATATTCATAAAATTAGTTATCCGTTATTCGATAATTGCTCCTGCAATTTATTTCCGTAACTCGGAGAACAAGCAAAAAAAAAAACATCGATTACTTGGCAAGTCGAGCCTCTAATCCAATTACCGTCTGCAATTGTTTGCACTGTGTGCGCCACACAACTTACCAGACGATTAAAAAGCTGCAATTAAAATGACACTCATGCGGTTGTTTTTTCTGTTCTCTTCTCATTGCAGTGCGTGAAGTTACTCTGTCCGAGCTCAGGGACTCCGTAGCAAGGTTACGTGACAGAGTTAAGCTCGTGTGCAGGACGAGGGGCTCGCCACCCCCGCAAGTGCATTGGCTAAAGGACGGCGTGCCCCTGCATCCCCGCAGAGGCCTAAGAATTCAACACAAGCGGTAAGTCCGACGCAACGCGTATCTCTATCACTTGCACGGCCGGGCGTTCGTTTCGTTCATGCCGTAACAGTCCTTGCCGTGAAAAAAAAAGATATACGGATTTCGAGCATATACCGGGTGTCCCTCTCTCGATGTACCACCCAAAAAAATCTCGAGAACGGTTCTTTCGATGGAAAAAAAATGTTTGTAGAACAGTTGTAGGCTTTCGTGAAAAACGATCTCGATCGTTCGGTTGACAATTTTTTCGACACTGATGCGTCAAGGTCAAATAGGTGTCAAGCGCCGTTTTACTTCTGCCAACCATAGTTTCGAAGATATCAAGGTTATATTTTTCATGTGATAAAAATGCATGAACTTTTGTTTACTTTAGTTGTGTGATGTGATGAATGTATAATATTGTAAAAAAAAGTATTGCTTGTGTCGTTATTTTGTAATAAAAGTAAGTTATTATTAGTTTGATTATTAGTTTATTAGTTTATTATTAGTCGGCGAGTTTAATGGTCGGCGAGATCTGATCGGCGCGTTAAATGGTCGGCCAGATCTAGTCGGCCAGTTAAACGGCGAACCTTAAATAAAAGTTTGTTTTTTTTTATATATTTTTTATTTATTTAAAAAATCCAAAATGGCGGCTCCAGCTTCCATCGAATAAAGCCATGCACGGCGTCTTTTGGTCAGCGCGGGTCGCTCCGCAGCCTTACCAATTCGTCCTAAACAAAAATGGGTTAAAACTTTTTAAAGTAGATTAAATTTGAAAGACCTTATCGTTTTGGGTTTTCTGAAAAAAAATGATTTTTTCAAACTTCTAGGCTAGAATACTGCATTAAAAATTGAAAATTTTTCTAAAGTCACAATGCAAGATTAAAAAAAATATATATATCGATATCAATTACAATTTTGCCTCCACGTTTATCATCGGACTCCGCAACTTTTTCGCTTTGCGAAATAGCGCTGGAAGGAACGACGCGTGAAAAGCGATCGGCCTGTCATTGAGGAATGTAACGGGCGAGATAAAAAAAAAAAAAGAAAAAAAAAACGTTCCGTTCAAAATCCCGACGGGATCGTCATCCATCGGTTTGGCACGTGATACCCCGTGTGTACAAAGTGTTTGAAGAGACACGCGCGGGCTTTGCGCCAGACATACGTCAAGTGCAGTGAAGTCTGAATACACGTGTGTTAGGTTGGAGGGCCAGGGGGAGGGAGGGGGTGGGGGGGGGGGGGGGGGGGGGGGGGAGGGTTGTGATAGGAGGTATGGCTTTGCACCGTGTATAGGAAAATGATTAGGGAATCGTGGACGCGTCGACGCGTACAAACGGTAGAGTGCAATTTTTGTGGGAACTTCAGTGGACGCCAGAAGCAAAATGGAGCGTTTGGTCTCGAAATGGATGCAGAGAGAGAGAGAGAGAGAGGGGGGGGGGGGAAGAAAAGGAGAAACAGAGGAGAATATCCTAGTTACATTTTCGATCAAGTATTCACCAGCCCGTAATGATCAAATCAGAAAATAACCAAAACAGAAAAATAACAATACCACGACACACTGATATTAATTAATAAGCATATAAATAATATCTAAAGCGAGAATAATACGAAAATCAGAAGTAAAAAT
Source organism: Ophion ventricosus (assembly GCA_963932345.1). Taxonomy (NCBI): domain Eukaryota; kingdom Metazoa; phylum Arthropoda; class Insecta; order Hymenoptera; family Ichneumonidae; genus Ophion; species Ophion ventricosus. Next base: position 34,057,320 of record OZ010715.1, on the reverse strand, counting down.
CAAAAGCACATGAATATAAAAAAAAAGAATTGCTTTGGAAAATTTGCAATTAAAAAAGTATGCATAATTAAAATTATTGGGAGTACAAATTAATTCGGTCCGTTTTTTTGTGGTAAAAAATCCATTTATTTCAAAATAAAAGTTATGAATAGATTAATCAAAGTATTGTCCATCGCTGGCTACTACTTTTTCCCACCTCTCAGGCAATTCTCGAATTCCATCTCGAAAAAAAGTCTCGTCTTTTGAGGCGATCCAAGTTTTGAGCCAATTTTCGATTTCTGCGAAAGAATTGAACCGGTGACCTGCTAAATCCTGCTGCATCCATCGAAACAACCAGTAATCAGAAGGAGCAATGTCCGGAGAATACGGCGGGTGCGGTAAAATATCCCATTTGAGCGTTTCCAAATATTTTTTTACGACTTTTGCGACACGAGGCCGAGCGTTGTCATGCAGAAGAATAATTTTTACATGTCTTTGCTCGTATTCCGGCCGTTTTTCTCGTAATGCACGGCTCAAACGAATCAATTGCAGTCTATACCGATCGCCCGTAATGGAATCGCCAGGTTGTAGCAGCTCATTGGCTCATTTGGCCGTCCAGGGCGAGGCTTGTCTTCAACGCTGAAATCACCGTTCTTAAAGCGTCGAAACCATTCCCTACATGATTTATCAGCTGGAGCATCATCACCATAAACTTCAACAAGCATTCGATGCGCTTCAGCTGCACTTTTCTTCCAATTAAAGCAGAAAAGTAAAACTTCCCGCAAATGCTGCTTAGTTAACACAAAATTTGACATATTCAACACAGTAAAAAACAAGGTTTTTAATGGAACTCAAAGCGATATAAACTGAATGTTATTGACAGATGTCTAACCTCTCTGAAACCACCGAAATTAGCTGTCACTATGAAACATTCGTAACAGCCAGAGCCATCTCTTGAAAAACGGACCGAATTAATTTGTACTCCCTATACAATAAAAAAAAGACAGAGCAAGAGAGTTGATCAGATTAATTCAGGAAGGACAGAGCAATTTTTATTTTGGTAAAACAAACGTATACACAATTAAAAATAAAAAGTATAAAGTGAAAACAATAAATCCAAAATAAATCCCTATGCTCAGTGACAATCACGCACTTTGTACGTAGTCAATTAAAAATAGCCAAGATTCCTTGAGAAACGAGAAAAAATAGTAATAATAGTGCCCACTCAGGATGAAAAAAAAAAGATTGGTATTTTAAAGTAAGGTAAACTTAAATAAAATAAAGTTAAATGAGTAAGCGAAGGAATAAAGAGAGAGAGAGAGAGAGAGAGAGAGAAAGAGAGGGAGACGGTGATCGAGAGAGAGAGATAGACAGATAGATGAATTTATTCATGCACTAGAACTAATAAGCGTCCTCCGGCGCCCAATCCTCTTATTTCACACATCTTACAGAAGAAAATACAAACAAATTAAGAAAAATCCGGATACAAAAACAAAAATAAATGACTCTATGTAAGACAAGAAAACGGTATAAAAATAAAATAAAATAATAATATAAAACAATAAAAAAATTATAAGAGAGAGGGAGGGGGGGAAGGGGGAAAGCGTGAGAGTATTTGAATATAGTATATTTTTCATTCAATACACGAACCGTAATGAACCCTTCGTGGTCACCCTGGGTCGAGTCGTCCCGTCGATAAATGTTTGGCGTAAATATATAATAGTTCTCGTCTTCGAATGGGACTGTATTCACCATCTTACCTGGAGTTTGAAGTATCCTCATACCATAAAATTTACCCTCTTCACATATCGGAATAAATATTGTACCTTTTTTGGAGCGCGCACTATGCTACTATTTTTTCCCAAAAGTAGCATATCCAAGGAGTATCACGTCCAAATTTTAGGTAAAAATATTGAAAATTCACGGAACTATGCTTTTTTTTAGCAAAAAAGTGTCTTTTCTGCGTTTTCATCTCTTTATGATTTTTTTTTAACCATGACGCTATTTTATTTCTTATAAATAAATTTTTCGTACATCATCGAGAAAGTTCAAAGCTTGCTCCGTAATTTTTTGAACCACTTCGGACGGATAGTTTGTTCACAATACTTTTTTGAAAACTGACTGGATAGAATCGACCCAAGTGTGACCACCGCGATTGGATTTGGATGTGTAACCACGATGGGTTAATAACAATATAATATCCAAAATAAAAATAACAAGATAATAGGAATTAAGAATGAAAAGCACAATGAGAAAAATAAAATGATGTATAAAAATTTTGATTAAAAAGAGTATACGAAATTAAAATAAATAAAAAAAATACAAAAGTATACAAAGTTAAAATAAAAACTAATTGAAAAATGAAAAACTAAAAAGTATAAACCCAAAATAAATTCCTATGCTCAGTGGTAATCACGCACGTTCTACCTAGTGAGTTAAGGCCTTTAGGCCACTCTAGGATATTCCGAAAATCGATTTTTTTTTTTTGTTAAAAATGTACCTTAGTACCTATAAAATTATATTCCAAAAGATTATGGGTGTGAAAAATCTCTAAGTGCTCGATTTTCGAATTCTAGCGCAACCCCTCTTGACTCATGTCGTGACTTTCTACTAACTTTGAACGCGTTTATCTCAAAGCTACATTTTTCAAGTCGGCCGGACTCATAACTCAAACAAATTTCAACCGATTCACTTGAAATTTTAACTGTATATTTAGAATTACATTTTCTGAGGCACTACGTAGGATTTTTTAAAAATTATATTGCATAGTTCCTTTTTTATAAACAATTTTCTGACGATTTTCTCATGGCATTTTATACTTTTTGTTTTATAAATGCGCCATTTTGACGAAAAACAATATATCCAAAAAATCCTACGTATTTCTATAGCTATACTTATATATAATCGAAAAAACTTTAGTGTCTCATCGTAACTAAAAAATTATAGGAGCTGTTGGTCCGGCCGTTGACCTTCCAGAAATAAAGGCGTCATCGGAAAAATGCTGCACAGTCGCCATTTTGACATGTATCCCTCTGATCCCTAAATCAGAATTACAAAATAAAACACCTATTTTGTAATTCTGATTTATTTTATGGTTTCGCTGAAAAAAAAAATCACAAAATATGCCCTTTTTGGCCTCTAGAGTAGCCTAAGGCCTTAAAAATAGCCAAGAGCAAAGAGAAAAAAATAATAATAGTGGAAAATAATAATTCCGATTTATTTTATGGTTTCGCTTAAAAAAAAAATCACAAAATATGCCCGTTTTTTGCCTCTAGAGTGGCCTAAGACCTTAAAAATAGCCAAGAGCAAAGAGAAAAAAAATAATAATAGTGGAAAATAATAATTCCGATTTATTTTATGGTTTCGCTGAAAAAAAAATCACAAAATATGCCCTTTTTTGGCCTCTAGAGTAGCCTAGGGCCTTAAAAATAGCCAAGAGCAAAGAGAAAACAAATAATAATAGTGAAAAATAATAATTCCGATTTATTTTATGGTTTCGCTGAAGAAAAAAAATCACAAAATATGCCCTTTTTGACCTTTAGAGTAGCGTAAGGCCTTAAAAATAGCCAAGAGCAAAGAGAAAAAAAATAATAATAGTGGAAAATAATAATTCCGGTTTATTTTACGGTTTCGCTTAAAAAAAAATCACAATATGCCCTTTTTTGGCCTCTAGAGTAGACTAACGCCTTAAAAATAGCCAAGAGCAAAGAGAAAAAAAATAATAATAGTGGAAAATAATAATTCCGGTTTATTTTATGGTTTCGCTTAAAAAAAAAATCACAAAATATGCCCTTTTTTGGCCTCTAGAGTGGCCTGAGGCCTTAAAAATAGCCAAGAGCAAAGAGAAAAAAAAATAATAATAGTGGAAAATAATAATTCCGGTTTATTTTATGGTTTCGCTTTAAAAAAAATCACAAAATATGCCCTTTTTTGGCCTCTAGAGTGGCCCAAGGCCTTAAAAATACCCAAGAGCAAAGAGAAAAAAAAAATAATAGTGGAAAATAATAATGCCGATTTATTTTATGGTTTCGCATTTCAAAAAATCACAAAATATGCCCTTTTTTGACCTCTAGAGTAGCCTAAGGCCTTAAAAGTAGCCATGAGCAAAGAGAAAAAAAATAATAATAGTGCCCAGTCAGGACGAAAAAAAGATGAATTTTTCAAAGTTAAACTTGAATAAAATAACAAAAATAAAATAAAGTAAAATGAGTTAGCAAAGTAATAGAAAGAAAGCGAGAGAGAGAGAGAGAGAGAGAGAGAGAGAGAGAGAGAGAGAGAGAGAGAGAGAGAGAGCACATGTTATTACGCGCTCCAGTCCGTTTTGTAATCACCGGTGGATGAAACGTACGTAGCGCAACCGCGAAGAAAGAGGAACTCCCTTCTTCCTGTGCTCCACATTGTCGCAGCTTCTTTCTACAGCATTTTATTTGCATTTTAATTACACGTCCGGGCGAGAAGTGACGCGGCCATGTTGTCCTTTGTCTTTTTTGTCACATATTGCACGCTGCCACCCTGTGTAATTTTATATTTATACATATATATATATATATATATATATATATATATATGTGGAGAGGTTTGTGCCGGGTCCATTTCGGAGGTGTGCTGGTTCATAGGGGGACCTTTGGCACATACGGGGACGGACCTCGTATTTTTTTATATACAACGGTTAATAGTGGAGCCGGTCCCCATTTGTTATACCGGTTATAATGGGGACCTTCCAAATTATTTGTTGAAAGGTATTAACGGGGACCAGAAATAATATGACAGACGTGTATGAAAATGTAAACACATGATCCCCAAGTATTCGCATACTTAATATTGCGCACTACGATCAATTATGAGTCGACCATAATGGAAGATCATTAATTATCTCGAAATGAACAATAATCTTTCAAATCTAAAAATGCGAAAAACTTTAATTACAGTCTACAGATTTCTAAATCGCAAAAACATTATAAATCCAGAGTACAACGTCTATAGGCATTGCTGGCGTCAGTTTTTCATAGCCAAATATATGGTTCTCTAAATCCTAATTTTGATGTCATATTTTATATTCCACCTTCAAACGCAATTTGGTTATGAAATGGTTCGGAGATGCTTCTTCCGATTGGATCAATAAAGCTGGACAATTGGTACTGGTAGGTCCCCCCGTACGGGGCCAATCTATAGTGGAGGAGGCGTGCTTATAGAAATATTTAATGCCGAGGCATATTTTCAGGAAGATAATCGATATAAAATCCTGTGATTGATTTGGAGTGCACACGAACACGCTCAAAGTATTCTCCCACAAATGGGCATGCATGGACTATTGTCGGCTTATCGTATGTCATGTTCGCTATTCAGGCTTTCCAGTTTGGTATATAGAAATTATTCGCGTTCGCTAATTCAATTGTACGATTCTTTACCGATCGTCACCGCATAAATATGGGTCATACTTATAATAATTGAATTCATCGACGTTATGGCTGAAGTCAAATGAACACTGTTTATACAATAGCGGTGTTTTAGAAACTAAGACGAATGTCTTAAGTGCTCTATACATGCAGTTAACGAAAGTGAAAAAATTCACACGTATTATTAACTTGCATTTTTTAATTCCATTGTCACGCGTTGAGCCTGAAACCATAAGTATGGCGCTTTCCATTTAGACTAGTGCCATCGCTATGGTGTATCACAGTACCCAATTGAATCAATATAATGCATTGACTTGTACTCGTATATAACATTGTGTACAAATGGATAAATCTAGACTATCCATTGCAGAGGTAAAAACTAGGACCCTGTATGGTACGGTCGTCGTACGATACGTTACGAATTAGCGCCGGTACCCATACGTACCATTATATATAGATGCGTATATCTATATGTAACGGTACGTACGAGTACCGGCGCTAATTCGTAACGTTTTATACGAGGACCGGTACCCATACGTACCATTACATATAGTTGTACTCATCTACATGTGATGGTATGTATGGGTACCGGTCCTCATATGAAACCTTACGAATTAGCGCCGGTACCCATACGTACCATTACATATAGATGCGTACATCTATACGTAATGGTACGTACGGGTACCAGCGCTAATTCGTAACGTTTCATACGAGGACCATATCATTCACGGTTCTAGTTTTTACCTCTGCCATGGATAGTCTAGATTTACGGGGAGATCGCAGCGATCGGTTGTGCTTTGAAACCGTCGTAACGGCTATAAGATGAAGTTTGGCAGAATATACAAATTATCCGTCTTCTCAACGTTACATAATCATAGTCGTTACATAATCATTGCATAATCTACGTCGATTATCATGCTAAAAAAACATGTGTATTTTTTCCTCATCGATGTATTCTACACGTTCGTTAAGGTTCATAGCTGACGAACTCGTAGTAACAAATCCCGGATCCTAACTGTGGATAAAAATTACAGGAAGGAATGGATTGTTCCGGTTTTATGAAACATCGGAAACGTTTGTTCAAATCCACCAGTCACAAAATTTTGAGAGAAAAAATTCACAGATATACGAAGCTGCAAAAGTCACTCCGAGGTTGTCCAACTTTGAGGGGGAATATCGACGGTTTCAAAGCATAACCGACCGCTGCGATCTCCCCGTAAATCTAGACTGGGCATTGTAGAGGTAAAAACTAGGACCGTGAATGACACGGTCCTCGTATGAAACGTTACGAATTAGCGCTGGTACCCATACGCACCATTACATATAAATGCGTACATCTATATATAATAGTACCTATGGGTACCGGCGGTAATTCGTAACGTTTCATACGAGGACCGGTACCCATATGTACCATTACATTTGGATGCGTACATCTATATGCAATGGTACGTATGGGTACCGGTCTTCGTATGAAACATTACATTTAGATGCGTACATCCATATGTAATGGTACGTATGGGTACCGGTCCTCGTATGAAATGTTACAAATTAACAAAAACGTTGGAAATATTTGATTGAATCCATAAGTCACAAAATTTTGCGAAAAAAATTCACAGACATATGAAACTGCAAAGTCACTCAGAAGGTGTCTAATTTTGAGGAGGAATTTCACCCCTTAAAACTGTTTTTCCGCCGATAAAAAACAAACGTTTCTCTTAGATTTCGATGAAAAATAATATATCTAAAAATAAACGAAATCGGAAGGGGACACCAGAAACGGTTTCCTTGTAAACCACTTTCATAAAACAAAATTATCACCGCAACTTCCTTTGATTTTACTTTAGAATCCCAGTACATTATCATCAATTTAAGGAAGATGGATGCAAGCAATTAAAAAACAGGAGAAAAGGAATTTTATGCATTCTTTAGCTTTTTAAGCATTGAAGTATGTGATTTCATGAATATATGTTTTAATGATAAATGATCATGACCGGAAGGAAGCTTCATTGAAATTTTCTTCCTTCTTCTTTTCAACTTGAATCAATGTACTATCATTTATGAAAAATTCAAATCGCAATAACTATCATATTCGGCGAAAGACATAGAAAATGAAGAGAAAAATGTGTTCATATAGGTATAGAGATATATATGTATGGTATTCTACGCCAAATCAACCACGCTTAGACCCGACCTCTTTCATCGGGCTGACATTTAAATATGTTATTATTTCCATCTACAAACGCTTTTGTGATTTTGACAAGATCGATATTTTTTTTTCTTCACATTATCATAACCTTCTGTAAAATTGATCAAACGACATCTTTTTTTTTATTTTCCGTCTTAAAATGTTCTTCATGAAGAAAAATATTTTAAAAATATTCAAAGTCATCTTCGACATCATTTTTTATTTTTTGGAAAAAAAACAAGAACTTTCTAAAGTTCATCATGTTTGATTTTTTAATCTTTTTTTCGTAAAAAAAAAATGTGATAAATTCAGCGTTTTTTGCCGCAAGACCCATCGGGGTAAAATTTTCCTGCCATTTTTTTCTTAAATGAATAATTTTTATTCTTAATTTTTTTCAAATCCAGCTGTTCTCTATGACGCAATAATATCCATTTATAAGATCTATGGTTTTCAAAACAAAAAAAACGCAGTGTACTATTTCATTCAAATTATTGGCTGTTAAGTATTCTGGCAGATAAGTAGTCTCAATATTTTAGCGACAAATGAAAAAAAGCATAATCAAAAAGTAAGACGGTGACGATCAGCAATTTCATCACTGTTTCGTTAATTATAATTCTGCATACATGTGTATAGAATTCTGCGTACATGTGTATAGATGAAAAACACATATGACTGTAATATTTTATATGTAATCATTATGTAACACTGTGTTTATAATTAAAGGTCATAAATATCGATAAATTAGTTCTGATCCATATATGTACCAATACGTACAAGACAAAGGTCCCGCTTTTAACCGTTCCATATAAAAAATAAAAATTTCGAATATCGTCCTTAATTTTGTATACATAATAAAATTAATAGAAAAATTCAACTCTAAATACAGTTGTAAACTTATGTATACCGCTTCTGCGATATGTACAATCGGTCCTCATATGAACCTCCCCACATATATATATATATATATATATATATATATATATATATATATATATATATATATATATATATGAACGCAGACGAAAAAAAAAAAAAAATGCAAACACGTGGTGCTATATTTTATCCTCGCGCATCCCAAGCAGGTGAATCGTCCCACGGGTTCACGTGGCGTCGCAGACTTCATTTTTACCTTTACACGCTTCTTCTTCTCGGCCTCGACGACGCGCCCGAAGCTACTTCACGCCAGGAAGTGTGAAAAAGATCTTGGTCGAGAAAAGAAGCGCGGTGTCGCGTTTCGAAAAGTTAATACCGGGATGCAAAAAAGAAAGAAAAACAAAAAAAAAGAAACGTAGCGTAAGCGGATTACGTAACGCGCTTCAAAGACATTATCATGCATTCGCGCGAGACGCCCGAGGGCGAAGGTAGTCACGAATGTTCGCCACTGTGACCGTAGGACGGATCTTATTTGAAGCTGTGTTATTGTACTTTTGTGTAAAAGGGTGTGTAGATAAAAAAAATACTTTTACTTTAAGATATAGCATTGAGGATGCTCTTTTATATGATTGAATTTTACCCCTTAAGGGGCCAGTCCACTTTGGAGCCACGAAAAAAAGGCTATTTTCGCGATTTTTTTTTTGAGGGTCTTATAAAAGATATGAATATAAAAGTTGTTGGGCTTGATAAATAAAGTCTTGAAATACATTTTAAAAAAATTTTAATTCATTTTTATTCATTTTTATGTACAAAAACTATAGTTTAACGTAACGCCTCAAAAATAGGTGGGCTAGGTAGCTCCATCGTAACTCGGCAACGGCGTGTCTGAAACAAAAAATCAAAGTCCATTAGATTCAGTATGACACCAGCTACAAAATGACCCTCGGATATAAAGTTTTATCAAAAAATAAAAAAATGGCAGATGAAAAACGAAAAAAGTAAAAAAAACGCGTTTTTTCGCAAAAAAAAAAGAGTAAAAATCAAAATTTTAAAACCATCGAGGGTCATCTTGTTGCGAATCATGTTTACAATATGTGGTTCAAATTTCAAGAGAATCGGTTTATTAGTTTTAGAGATACGATGGAGCTAGATTTTGAAAACGTTGTTTCGAGAAAAACGCGTTTGAAGTTTATACTATGAAAAACTCTTACCTAAACTCAATCGGCAATATTGACACAATATTGACACAATATTTCTGAATGTATGTACTTTCGAAAACAGTAAAAAAAATCGATTTTTTGAAATTTTCAAAGTGGACTGGCCCCTTAATTTTCAATAATCCTATGTGAGCTGCTATCGACTTTCTTTAAGGCTTGACGAAACCTAATATAAATGGCGGTCCAACACATGAAATTTCGGAATTTACGAGCTACAAATCTCCGAGAAACCACATGTTGCTCACATTGCCCCGTGACACATTGTGCCCCACCCTCTCCTATACCCTAACAATTTTCCGCACGGGTGGATATACACTAAACGCATCCAAATAGTTTCTTTTTCATCATCATACATCGTGGTACTTTTTTCCGTTTGAAAAAGAAAAATCGTATGAATTTTCCTGTTTGCTGGTGGCCATAAGTTCTGGCTCCTAGCTGTTGTCAAATAATTGTAAAAAAAATTTATCGGCATCTTAACTATGCAAGTGTGATCTGCTGATGGATAGGCGTTAGTTCTAGGTACTTTCTGGGTAGAATGCTATGGTATTTGTATTGTTTGATGTATACGAAAAGAGTTCTGGCTCCTAACTGTTGTCAAATAATTGTAAAAAAAATTTATCGGCATCTTAACTATGCAAGTGTGATCTGCTGATGGATAGGCGTTAGTTCTAGGTACTTTTTGGATAGAATGCTATGGTATTTGTATTATTTGATGTGTTCGAAAAGAGTTCTGGCTCCTAGCTGTTGTCAAATAATTGTAAAAAAAATTTATCGGCATCTTAACTATACAAGTGTGATCTGCTGATGGATAGGCGTTAGTTCTAGGTACTTTCTGGGTAGAATGATATGGTATTTGTATTGTTTGATGTATACGAAAAGAGTTCTGGCTCCTAACTGTTGTCAAATAATTGTAAAAAAATTTTATCGGCATCTTAACTATGCAAGTGTGATCTGCTGATGGATAGGCGTTAGTTCTAGGTGCTTTTTGGGTAGAATGCTATGGTATTTGTATTGTTTGATGTATACGAAAAGAGTTCTGGCTCCTAACTGTTGTCAAATAATTGTAAAAAAATTTTATCGGCATCTTAACTATGCAAGTGTGATCTGCTGATGGATAGGCGTTAGTTCTAGGTACTTTCTGGGTAGAATGCTATGGTATTTGTATTGTTTGATGTATACAAAAAGAGTTCTGGCTCCTAGCTGTTGTCAAATAATTGTAAAAAAAATGTATCGGCATCTTAACTATGCAAGTGTGATCTGCTGATGGATAGGCGTTAGTTCTAGGTACTTTCTGGGTAGAATGATATGGTATTTGTATTGCTTGATGTATACGAAAAGAGTTCTGGCTCCTAACTGTTGTCAAATAATTGTAAAAAAATTTTATCGGCATCTTAACTATGCAAGTGTGATCTGCTGATGGATAGGCGTTAGTTCTAAGTGCTTTTTGGGTAGAATGCTATGGTATTTGTATTGTTTGATGTATACGAAAAGAGTTCTGGCTCCTAACTGTTGTCAAATAATTGTAAAAAAATTTTATCGGCATCTTAACTATGCAAGTGTGATCTGCTGATGGATAGGCGTTAGTTCTAGGTACTTTTTGGGTAGAATGCTATGGTATTTGTATTATTTGATGTGTTCGAAAAGAGTTCTGGCTCCTAGCTGTTTTCAAATAATTGTAAAAAATTTTGATCGGCATCTTAACTATACAAGTGTGATCTGCTGATGGATAGGCGTTAGTTCTAGGTACTTTCTGGGTAGAATGCTATGGTATTTGTATTGTTTGATGTATACGAAAAGAGTTCTGGCTCCTAGCTGTTGTCAAATAATTGTAAAAAAAATTTATCGGCATCTTAACTATGCAAGTGTGATCTGCTGATGGATAGGCGTTAGTTCTAGGTACTTTTTGGGTAGAATGCTATGGTATTTGTATTGCTTGATGTATACGAAAAGAGTTCTGGCTCCTAACTGTTGTCAAATAATTGTAACAAAATTTTATCGACATCTTAACTATGCAAGTTCGATCTGCTGATGGATACGCGTTAGTTCTAGGTACTTTTTGGGTAGAATGCTATGGTATTTGTATTGTTTGATGTATACGAAAAGAGTTCTGGCTCCTAGCTGTTGTCAAATAATTGTAAAAAAATTTTATCGGCATCTTAACTATACAAGTGTGATCTGCTGATGGATAGGCGTTAGTTCTAGGTACTTTCTGGGTAGAATGCTATGGTATTTGTATTGTTTGATGTATACGAAAAGAGTTCTGGCTCCTAGCTGTTGTCAAATAATTGTAAAAAAAATTTATCGGCATCTTAACTATGCAAGTGTGATCTGCTGATGGATAGGCGTTAGTTCTAGGTACTTTTTGGGTAGAATGCTATGGTATTTGTATTGTTTGATGTATAGGAAAAGAGTTCTGGCTCCTAACTGTTGTCAAATAATTGTAAAAAAATTTTATCGGCATCTTAACTATGCAAGTGTGATCTGCTGATGGATAGGCGTTAGTTCTAGGTACTTTCTGGGTAGAATGATATGGTATTTGTATTGTTTGATGTATACGAAAAGAGTTCTGGCTCCTAACTGTTGTCAAATAATTGTAAAAAAATTTTATCGGCATCTTAACTATGCAAGTGTGATCTGCTGATGGATAGGCGTTAGTTCTAGGTGCTTTTTGGGTAGAATGCTATGGTATTTGTATTGTTTGATGTATACGAAAAGAGTTCTGGCTCCTAACTGTTGTCAAATAATTGTAAAAAAATTTTATCGGCATCTTAACTATGCAAGTGTGATCTGCTGATGGATAGGCGTTAGTTCTAGGTACTTTCTGGGTAGAATGCTATGGTATTTGTATTGTTTGATGTATACAAAAAGAGTTCTGGCTCCTAGCTGTTGTCAAATAATTGTAAAAAAAATGTATCGGCATCTTAACTATGCAAGTGTGATCTGCTGATGGATAGGCGTTAGTTCTAGGTACTTTCTGGGTAGAATGATATGGTATTTGTATTGCTTGATGTATACGAAAAGAGTTCTGGCTCCTAACTGTTGTCAAATAATTGTAAAAAAATTTTATCGGCATCTTAACTATGCAAGTGTGATCTGCTGATGGATAGGCGTTAGTTCTAGGTGCTTTTTGGGTAGAATGCTATGGTATTTGTATTGTTTGATGTATACGAAAAGAGTTCTGGCTCCTAACTGTTGTCAAATAATTGTAAAAAAATTTTATCGGCATCTTAACTATGCAAGTGTGATCTGCTGATGGATAGGCGTTAGTTCTAGGTACTTTTTGGGTAGAATGCTATGGTATTTGTATTATTTGATGTGTTCGAAAAGAGTTCTGGCTCCTAGCTGTTTTCAAATAATTGTAAAAAATTTTGATCGGCATCTTAACTATACAAGTGTGATCTGCTGATGGATAGGCGTTAGTTCTAGGTACTTTCTGGGTAGAATGCTATGGTATTTGTATTGTTTGATGTATACGAAAAGAGTTCTGGCTCCTAGCTGTTGTCAAATAATTGTAAAAAAAATTTATCGGCATCTTAACTATGCAAGTGTGATCTGCTGATGGATAGGCGTTAGTTCTAGGTACTTTTTGGGTAGAATGCTATGGTATTTGTATTGCTTGATGTATACGAAAAGAGTTCTGGCTCCTAACTGTTGTCAAATAATTGTAACAAAATTTTATCGACATCTTAACTATGCAAGTTCGATCTGCTGATGGATACGCGTTAGTTCTAGGTACTTTTTGGGTAGAATGCTATGGTATTTGTATTATTTGATGTGTTCGAAAAGAGTTCTGGCTCCTAGCTGTTGTCAAATAATTGTAAAAAAAATTTTTCGGCATCTCAACTATACAAGTGTGATCTGCTGATGGATAGGCGTTAGTTCTAGGTACTTTCTGGGTAGAATGCTATGGTATTTGTATTATTTGATGTGTTCGAAAAGAGTTCTGGCTCCTAGCTGTTGTCAAATAATTGTAAAAAAATTTTATCGGCATCTTAACTATACAAGTGTGATCTGCTGATGGATAGGCGTTAGTTCTAGGTACTTTCTGGGTAGAATGCTATGGTATTTGTATTGTTTGATGTATACGAAAAGAGTTCTGGCTCCTAGCTGTTGTCAAATAATTGTAAAAAAATTTTATCGGCATCTTAACTATACAAGTGTGATCTGCTGATGGATAGGCGTTAGTTCTAGGTACTTTCTGGGTAGAATGCTATGGTATTTGTATTGTTTGATGTATACGAAAAGAGTTCTGGCTCCTAGCTGTTGTCAAATAATTGTAAAAAAAATTTATCGGCATCTTAACTATGCAAGTGTGATCTGCTGATGGATAGGCGTTAGTTCTAGGTACTTTTTGGGTAGAATGCTATGGTATTTGTATTGTTTGATGTATAGGAAAAGAGTTCTGGCTCCTAACTGTTGTCAAATAATTGTAAAAAAATGTTATCGGCATCTTAACTATGCAAGTGTGATCTGCTGATGGATAGGCGTTAGTTCTAGGTACTTTCTGGGTAGAATGATATGGTATTTGTATTGTTTGATGTATACGAAAAGAGTTCTGGCTCCTAACTGTTGTCAAATAATTGTAAAAAAATTTTATCGGCATCTTAACTATGCAAGTGTGATCTGCTGATGGATAGGCGTTAGTTCTAGGTGCTTTTTGGGTAGAATGCTATGGTATTTGTATTGTTTGATGTATACGAAAAGAGTTCTGGCTCCTAACTGTTGTCAAATAATTGTAAAAAAATTTTATCGGCATCTTAACTATGCAAGTGTGATCTGCTGATGGATAGGCGTTAGTTCTAGGTACTTTCTGGGTAGAATGCTATGGTATTTGTATTGTTTGATGTATACAAAAAGAGTTCTGGCTCCTAGCTGTTGTCAAATAATTGTAAAAAAAATGTATCGGCATCTTAACTATGCAAGTGTGATCTGCTGATGGATAGGCGTTAGTTCTAGGTACTTTCTGGGTAGAATGATATGGTATTTGTATTGCTTGATGTATACGAAAAGAGTTCTGGCTCCTAACTGTTGTCAAATAATTGTAAAAAAATTTTATCGGCATCTTAACTATGCAAGTGTGATCTGCTGATGGATAGGCGTTAGTTCTAGGTGCTTTTTGGGTAGAATGCTATGGTATTTGTATTGTTTGATGTATACGAAAAGAGTTCTGGCTCCTAACTGTTGTCAAATAATTGTAAAAAAATTTTATCGGCATCTTAACTATGCAAGTGTGATCTGCTGATGGATAGGCGTTAGTTCTAGGTACTTTTTGGGTAGAATGCTATGGTATTTGTATTATTTGATGTGTTCGAAAAGAGTTCTGGCTCCTAGCTGTTTTCAAATAATTGTAAAAAATTTTGATCGGCATCTTAACTATACAAGTGTGATCTGCTGATGGATAGGCGTTAGTTCTAGGTACTTTCTGGGTAGAATGCTATGGTATTTGTATTGTTTGATGTATACGAAAAGAGTTCTGGCTCCTAGCTGTTGTCAAATAATTGTAAAAAAAATTTATCGGCATCTTAACTATGCAAGTGTGATCTGCTGATGGATAGGCGTTAGTTCTAGGTACTTTTTGGGTAGAATGCTATGGTATTTGTATTGCTTGATGTATACGAAAAGAGTTCTGGCTCCTAACTGTTGTCAAATAATTGTAACAAAATTTTATCGACATCTTAACTATGCAAGTTCGATCTGCTGATGGATACGCGTTAGTTCTAGGTACTTTTTGGGTAGAATGCTATGGTATTTGTATTATTTGATGTGTTCGAAAAGAGTTCTGGCTCCTAGCTGTTGTCAAATAATTGTAAAAAAAATTTTTCGGCATCTCAACTATACAAGTGTGATCTGCTGATGGATAGGCGTTAGTTCTAGGTACTTTCTGGGTAGAATGCTATGGTATTTGTATTATTTGATGTGTTCGAAAAGAGTTCTGGCTCCTAGCTGTTGTCAAATAATTGTAAAAAAATTTTATCGGCATCTTAACTATACAAGTGTGATCTGCTGATGGATAGGCGTTAGTTCTAGGTACTTTCTGGGTAGAATGCTATGGTATTTGTATTGTTTGATGTATACGAAAAGAGTTCTGGCTCCTAGCTGTTGTCAAATAATTGTAAAAAAATTTTATCGGCATCTTAACTATACAAGTGTGATCTGCTGATGGATAGGCGTTAGTTCTAGGTACTTTCTGGGTAGAATGCTATGGTATTTGTATTGTTTGATGTATACGAAAAGAGTTCTGGCTCCTAGCTGTTGTCAAATAATTGTAAAAAAAATTTATCGGCATCTTAACTATGCAAGTGTGATCTGCTGATGGATAGGCGTTAGTTCTAGGTACTTTTTGGGTAGAATGCTATGGTATTTGTATTGTTTGATGTATAGGAAAAGAGTTCTGGCTCCTAACTGTTGTCAAATAATTGTAAAAAAATTTTATCAGCATCTTAACTATGCAAGTGTGATCTGCTGATGGATAGGCGTTAGTTCTAGGTACTTTCTGGGTAGAATGATATGGTATTTGTATTGTTTGATGTATACGAAAAGAGTTCTGGCTCCTAACTGTTGTCAAATAATTGTAAAAAAATTTTATCGGCATCTTAACTATGCAAGTGTGATCTGCTGATGGATAGGCGTTAGTTCTAGGTGCTTTTTGGGTAGAATGCTATGGTATTTGTATTGTTTGATGTATACGAAAAGACTTCTGGCTCCTAACTGTTGTCAAATAATTGTAAAAAAATTTTATCGGCATCTTAACTATGCAAGTGTGATCTGCTGATGGATAGGCGTTAGTTCTAGGTACTTTCTGGGTAGAATGCTATGGTATTTGTATTGTTTGATGTATACAAAAAGAGTTCTGGCTCCTAGCTGTTGTCAAATAATTGTAAAAAAAATGTATCGGCATCTTAACTATGCAAGTGTGATCTGCTGATGGATAGGCGTTAGTTCTAGGTACTTTCTGGGTAGAATGATATGGTATTTGTATTGCTTGATGTATACGAAAAGAGTTCTGGCTCCTAACTGTTGTCAAATAATTGTAAAAAAATTTTATCGGCATCTTAACTATGCAAGTGTGATCTGCTGATGGATAGGCGTTAGTTCTAGGTGCTTTTTGGGTAGAATGCTATGGTATTTGTATTGTTTGATGTATACGAAAAGAGTTCTGGCTCCTAACTGTTGTCAAATAATTGTAAAAAAATTTTATCGGCATCTTAACTATGCAAGTGTGATCTGCTGATGGATAGGCGTTAGTTCTAGGTACTTTTTGGGTAGAATGCTATGGTATTTGTATTATTTGATGTGTTCGAAAAGAGTTCTGGCTCCTAGCTGTTTTCAAATAATTGTAAAAAATTTTGATCGGCATCTTAACTATACAAGTGTGATCTGCTGATGGATAGGCGTTAGTTCTAGGTACTTTCTGGGTAGAATGCTATGGTATTTGTATTGTTTGATGTATACGAAAAGAGTTCTGGCTCCTAGCTGTTGTCAAATAATTGTAAAAAAAATTTATCGGCATCTTAACTATGCAAGTGTGATCTGCTGATGGATAGGCGTTAGTTCTAGGTACTTTTTGGGTAGAATGCTATGGTATTTGTATTGCTTGATGTATACGAAAAGAGTTCTGGCTCCTAACTGTTGTCAAATAATTGTAACAAAATTTTATCGACATCTTAACTATGCAAGTTCGATCTGCTGATGGATACGCGTTAGTTCTAGGTACTTTTTGGGTAGAATGCTATGGTATTTGTATTATTTGATGTGTTCGAAAAGAGTTCTGGCTCCTAGCTGTTGTCAAATAATTGTAAAAAAAATTTTTCGGCATCTCAACTATACAAGTGTGATCTGCTGATGGATAGGCGTTAGTTCTAGGTACTTTCTGGGTAGAATGCTATGGTATTTGTATTATTTGATGTGTTCGAAAAGAGTTCTGGCTCCTAGCTGTTGTCAAATAATTGTAAAAAAATTTTATCGGCATCTTAACTATACAAGTGTGATCTGCTGATGGATAGGCGTTAGTTCTAGGTACTTTCTGGGTAGAATGCTATGGTATTTGTATTGTTTGATGTATACGAAAAGAGTTCTGGCTCCTAGCTGTTGTCAAATAATTGTAAAAAAATTTTATCGGCATCTTAACTATACAAGTGTGATCTGCTGATGGATAGGCGTTAGTTCTAGGTACTTTCTGGGTAGAATGCTATGGTATTTGTATTGTTTGATGTATACGAAAAGAGTTCTGGCTCCTAGCTGTTGTCAAATAATTGTAAAAAAAATTTATCGGCATCTTAACTATGCAAGTGTGATCTGCTGATGGATAGGCGTTAGTTCTAGGTACTTTTTGGGTAGAATGCTATGGTATTTGTATTGTTTGATGTATAGGAAAAGAGTTCTGGCTCCTAACTGTTGTCAAATAATTGTAAAAAAATTTTATCGGCATCTTAACTATGCAAGTGTGATCTGCTGATGGATAGGCGTTAGTTCTAGGTACTTTCTGGGTAGAATGATATGGTATTTGTATTGTTTGATGTATACGAAAAGAGTTCTGGCTCCTAACTGTTGTCAAATAATTGTAAAAAAATTTTATCGGCATCTTAACTATGCAAGTGTGATCTGCTGATGGATAGGCGTTAGTTCTAGGTGCTTTTTGGGTAGAATGCTATGGTATTTGTATTGTTTGATGTATACGAAAAGAGTTCTGGCTCCTAACTGTTGTCAAATAATTGTAAAAAAATTTTATCGGCATCTTAACTATGCAAGTGTGATCTGCTGATGGATAGGCGTTAGTTCTAGGTACTTTTTGGATAGAATGCTATGGTATTTGTATTATTTGATGTGTTCGAAAAGAGTTCTGGCTCCTAGCTGTTGTCAAATAATTGTAAAAAAATTTTATCGGCATCTTAACTATACAAGTGTGATCTGCTGATGGATAGGCGTTAGTTCTAGGTACTTTCTGGGTAGAATGCTATGGTATTTGTATTGTTTGATGTATACGAAAAGAGTTCTGGCTCCTAGCTGTTGTCAAATAATTGTAAAAAAAATGTATCGGCATCTTAACTATGCAAGTGTGATCTGCTGATGGATAGGCGTTAGTTCTAGGTACTTTCTGGGTAGAATGATATGGTATTTGTATTGCTTGATGTATACGAAAAGAGTTCTGGCTCCTAACTGTTGTCGAATAATTGTAAAAAAATTTTATCGGCATCTTAACTATGCAAGTGTGATCTGCTGATGGATAGGCGTTAGTTCTAGGTGCTTTTTGGGTAGAATGCTATGGTATTTGTATTGTTTGATGTATACGAAAAGAGTTCTGGCTCCTAACTGTTGTCAAATAATTGTAAAAAAATTTTATCGGCATCTTAACTATGCAAGTGTGATCTGCTGATGGATAGGCGTTAGTTCTAGGTACTTTTTGGGTAGAATGCTATGGTATTTGTATTATTTGATGTGTTCGAAAAGAGTTCTGGCTCCTAGCTGTTTTCAAATAATTGTAAAAAATTTTGATCGGCATCTTAACTATACAAGTGTGATCTGCTGATGGATAGGCGTTAGTTCTAGGTACTTTCTGGGTAGAATGCTATGGTATTTGTGTTGTTTGATGTATACGAAAAGAGTTCTGGCTCCTAGCTGTTGTCAAATAATTGTAAAAAAAATTTATCGGCATCTTAACTATGCAAGTGTGATCTGCTGATGGATAGGCGTTAGTTCTAGGTACTTTTTGGGTAGAATGCTATGGTATTTGTATTGTTTGATGTATACGAAAAGAGTTCTGGCTCCTAACTGTTGTCAAATAATTGTAACAAAATTTTATCGGCATCTTAACTATGCAAGTTCGATCTGCTGATGGATAGGCGTTAGTTCTAGGGACTTTTTGGGTAGAATGCTATGGTACTTGTATTATTTGATGTGTTCGAAAAGAGTTCTGGCTCCTAGCTGTTGTCAAATAATTGTAAAAAAATTTTTTCGGCATCTTAACTATACAAGTGTGATCTGCTGATGGATAGGCGTTAGTTCTAGGTACTTTCTGGGTAGAATGCTATGGTATTTGTATTATTTGATGTGTTCGAAAAGAGTTCTGGCTCCTAGCTGTTGTCAAATAATTGTAAAAAAATTTTATCGGCATCTTAACTATACAAGTGTGATCTGCTGATGGATAGGCGTTAGTTCTAGGTACTTTCTGGGTAGAATGCTATGGTATTTGTATTGTTTGATGTATACGAAAAGAGTTCTGGCTCCTA
Source organism: Ophion ventricosus (assembly GCA_963932345.1). Lineage (NCBI taxonomy): Eukaryota > Metazoa > Arthropoda > Insecta > Hymenoptera > Ichneumonidae > Ophion > Ophion ventricosus. The sequence continues at coordinate 34,037,444 of OZ010715.1, read as the reverse complement.
GCTGTTGTCAAATAATTGTAAAAAAAATTTATCGGCATCTTAACTATGCAAGTGTGATCTGCTGATGGATAGGCGTTAGTTCTAGGTACTTTCTGGGTAGAATGCTATGGTATTTGTATTGTTTGATGTATACGAAAAGAGTTCTGGCTCCTAACTGTTGTCAAATAATTGTAAAAAAATTTTATCGGCATCTTAACTATGCAAGTGTGATCTGCTGATGGATAGGCGTTAGTTCTAGGTACTTTCTGGGTAGAATGATATGGTATTTGTATTGTTTGATGTATACGAAAAGAGTTCTGGCTCCTAACTGTTGTCAAATAATTGTAAAAAAATTTTATCGGCATCTTAACTATGCAAGTGTGATCTGCTGATGGATAGGCGTTAGTTCTAGGTGCTTTTTGGGTAGAATGCTATGGTATTTGTATTGTTTGATGTATACGAAAAGAGTTCTGGCTCCTAACTGTTGTCAAATAATTGTAAAAAAATTTTATCGGCATCTTAACTATGCAAGTGTGATCTGCTGATGGATAGGCGTTAGTTCTAGGTACTTTTTGGATAGACTGCTATGGTATTTGTATTATTTGATGTGTTCGAAAAGAGTTCTGGCTCCTAGCTGTTGTCAAATAATTGTAAAAAAATTTTATCGGCATCTTAACTATACAAGTGTGATCTGCTGATGGATAGGCGTTAGTTCTGGGTAGAATGCTATGGTATTTGTATTGTTTGATGTATACGAAAAGAGTTCTGGCTCCTAACTGTTGTCAAATAATTGTAAAAAAATTTTATCGGCATCTTAACTATGCAAGTGTGATCTGCTGATGGATAGGCGTTAGTTCTAGGTGCTTTTTGGGTAGAATGCTATGGTATTTGTATTGTTTGATGTATACGAAAAGAGTTCTGGCTCCTAACTGTTGTCAAATAATTGTAAAAAAATTTTGTCGGCATCTTAACTATGCAAGTGTGATCTGCTGATGCTGATTTGTATTGTTTGATGTATACGAAAAGAGTTCTGGCTCCTAACTGTTGTCAAATAATTGTAAAAAAATTTTATCGGCATCTTAACTATGCAAGTGTGATCTGCTGATGCTGATTTGTATTGTTTGATGTATACGAAAAGAGTTCTGGCTCCTAACTGTTGTCAAATAATTGTAAAAAAATTTTATCGGCATGTTAACTATGCAAGTGTGATCTGCTGATGGATAGGCGTTAGTTCTAGGTACTTTTTGGGTAGAATGCTATGGTAATTGTATTGTTTGATATATACGAAAAGAGTTCTGGCACCTAGCTGTTGTCAAATAATTGTAAAAAAAATTTATCGGCATCTTAACTATGCAAGTGTGATCTGCTGATGGATAGGCGTTAGTTCTAGGTACTTTCTGGGTAGAATGCTATGGTATTTGTATTGTTTGATGTTCACGAAAAGAGTTCTGGCTCCGAGCTGTTGTCAAATAATTGTAAAAAAAATTTATCGGCATCTTAACTATACAAGTGTGATCTGCTGATGGATAGGCGTTAGTTCTAGGTACTTTCTGGGTAGAATGCTATGGTATTTGTATTGTTTGATGTATACGAATAGAGTTCTGGCTCCTAACTGTTGTAAAATAATTGTAACAAAATTTTATCGGCATCTTAACTATGCAAGTGTGATCTGCTGATGGATAGGCGTTAGTTCTAGGTACTTTTTGGGTAGAATGCTATGGTATTTGTATTATTTGATGTGTTCGAAAAGAGTTCTGGCTCCTAGCTGTTTTCAAATAATTGTAAAAAATTTTGATCGGCATCTTAACTATACAAGTGTGATCTGCTGATGGATAGGCGTTAGTTCTAGGTACTTTCTGGGTAGAATGCTATGGTATTTGTATTGTTTGATGTATACGAAAAGAGTTCTGGCTCCTAGCTGTTGTCAAATAATTGTAAAAAAAATTTATCGGCATCTTAACTATGCAAGTGTGATCTGCTGATGGATAGGCGTTAGTTCTAGGTACTTTTTGGGTAGAATGCTATGGTATTTGTATTGCTTGATGTATACGAAAAGAGTTCTGGCTCCTAACTGTTGTCAAATAATTGTAAAAAAATTTTATCGGCATCTTAACTATGCAAGTGTGATCTGCTGATGGATAGGCGTTAGTTCTAGGTACTTTCTGGGTAGAATGATATGGTATTTGTATTGTTTGATGTATACGAAAAGAGTTCTGGCTCCTAACTGTTGTCAAATAATTGTAAAAAAATTTTATCGGCATCTTAACTATGCAAGTGTGATCTGCTGATGGATAGGCGTTAGTTCTAGGTGCTTTTTGGGTAGAATGCTATGGTATTTGTATTGTTTGATGTATACGAAAAGAGTTCTGGCTCCTAACTGTTGTCAAATAATTGTAAAAAAATTTTATCGGCATCTTAACTATGCAAGTGTGATCTGCTGATGGATAGGCGTTAGTTCTAGGTACTTTCTGGGTAGAATGATATGGTATTTGTATTGTTTGATGTATACGAAAAGAGTTCTGGCTCCTAACTGTTGTCAAATAATTGTAAAAAAATTTTATCGGCATCTTAACTATGCAAGTGTGATCTGCTGATGGATAGGCGTTAGTTCTAGGTGCTTTTTGGGTAGAATGCTATGGTATTTGTATTGTTTGATGTATACGAAAAGAGTTCTGGCTCCTAACTGTTGTCAAATAATTGTAACAAAATTTTATCGGCATCTTAACTATGCAAGTTCGATCTGCTGATGGATAGGCGTTAGTTCTAGGGACTTTTTGGGTAGAATGCTATGGTACTTGTATTATTTGATGTGTTCGAAAAGAGTTCTGGCTCCTAGCTGTTGTCAAATAATTGTAAAAAAATTTTTTCGGCATCTTAACTATACAAGTGTGATCTGCTGATGGATAGGCGTTAGTTCTAGGTACTTTCTGGGTAGAATGCTATGGTATTTGTATTATTTGATGTGTTCGAAAAGAGTTCTGGCTCCTAGCTGTTGTCAAATAATTGTAAAAAAATTTTATCGGCATCTTAACTATACAAGTGTGATCTGCTGATGGATAGGCGTTAGTTCTAGGTACTTTCTGGGTAGAATGCTATGGTATTTGTATTGTTTGATGTATACGAAAAGAGTTCTGGCTCCTAGCTGTTGTCAAATAATTGTAAAAAAAATTTATCGGCATCTTAACTATGCAAGTGTGATCTGCTGATGGATAGGCGTTAGTTCTAGGTACTTTCTGGGTAGAATGCTATGGTATTTGTATTGTTTGATGTATACGAAAAGAGTTCTGGCTCCTAACTGTTGTCAAATAATTGTAAAAAAATTTTATCGGCATCTTAACTATGCAAGTGTGATCTGCTGATGGATAGGCGTTAGTTCTAGGTACTTTCTGGGTAGAATGATATGGTATTTGTATTGTTTGATGTATACGAAAAGAGTTCTGGCTCCTAACTGTTGTCAAATAATTGTAAAAAAATTTTATCGGCATCTTAACTATGCAAGTGTGATCTGCTGATGGATAGGCGTTAGTTCTAGGTGCTTTTTGGGTAGAATGCTATGGTATTTGTATTGTTTGATGTATACGAAAAGAGTTCTGGCTCCTAACTGTTGTCAAATAATTGTAAAAAAATTTTATCGGCATCTTAACTATGCAAGTGTGATCTGCTGATGGATAGGCGTTAGTTCTAGGTACTTTTTGGATAGACTGCTATGGTATTTGTATTATTTGATGTGTTCGAAAAGAGTTCTGGCTCCTAGCTGTTGTCAAATAATTGTAAAAAAATTTTATCGGCATCTTAACTATACAAGTGTGATCTGCTGATGGATAGGCGTTAGTTCTGGGTAGAATGCTATGGTATTTGTATTGTTTGATGTATACGAAAAGAGTTCTGGCTCCTAACTGTTGTCAAATAATTGTAAAAAAATTTTATCGGCATCTTAACTATGCAAGTGTGATCTGCTGATGGATAGGCGTTAGTTCTAGGTGCTTTTTGGGTAGAATGCTATGGTATTTGTATTGTTTGATGTATACGAAAAGAGTTCTGGCTCCTAACTGTTGTCAAATAATTGTAAAAAAATTTTGTCGGCATCTTAACTATGCAAGTGTGATCTGCTGATGCTGATTTGTATTGTTTGATGTATACGAAAAGAGTTCTGGCTCCTAACTGTTGTCAAATAATTGTAAAAAAATTTTATCGGCATCTTAACTATGCAAGTGTGATCTGCTGATGCTGATTTGTATTGTTTGATGTATACGAAAAGAGTTCTGGCTCCTAACTGTTGTCAAATAATTGTAAAAAAATTTTATCGGCATGTTAACTATGCAAGTGTGATCTGCTGATGGATAGGCGTTAGTTCTAGGTACTTTTTGGGTAGAATGCTATGGTAATTGTATTGTTTGATATATACGAAAAGAGTTCTGGCACCTAGCTGTTGTCAAATAATTGTAAAAAAAATTTATCGGCATCTTAACTATGCAAGTGTGATCTGCTGATGGATAGGCGTTAGTTCTAGGTACTTTCTGGGTAGAATGCTATGGTATTTGTATTGTTTGATGTTCACGAAAAGAGTTCTGGCTCCGAGCTGTTGTCAAATAATTGTAAAAAAAATTTATCGGCATCTTAACTATACAAGTGTGATCTGCTGATGGATAGGCGTTAGTTCTAGGTACTTTCTGGGTAGAATGCTATGGTATTTGTATTGTTTGATGTATACGAATAGAGTTCTGGCTCCTAACTGTTGTAAAATAATTGTAACAAAATTTTATCGGCATCTTAACTATGCAAGTGTGATCTGCTGATGGATAGGCGTTAGTTCTAGGTACTTTTTGGGTAGAATGCTATGGTATTTGTATTATTTGATGTGTTCGAAAAGAGTTCTGGCTCCTAGCTGTTTTCAAATAATTGTAAAAAATTTTGATCGGCATCTTAACTATACAAGTGTGATCTGCTGATGGATAGGCGTTAGTTCTAGGTACTTTCTGGGTAGAATGCTATGGTATTTGTATTGTTTGATGTATACGAAAAGAGTTCTGGCTCCTAGCTGTTGTCAAATAATTGTAAAAAAAATTTATCGGCATCTTAACTATGCAAGTGTGATCTGCTGATGGATAGGCGTTAGTTCTAGGTACTTTTTGGGTAGAATGCTATGGTATTTGTATTGCTTGATGTATACGAAAAGAGTTCTGGCTCCTAACTGTTGTCAAATAATTGTAAAAAAATTTTATCGGCATCTTAACTATGCAAGTGTGATCTGCTGATGGATAGGCGTTAGTTCTAGGTACTTTCTGGGTAGAATGATATGGTATTTGTATTGTTTGATGTATACGAAAAGAGTTCTGGCTCCTAACTGTTGTCAAATAATTGTAAAAAAATTTTATCGGCATCTTAACTATGCAAGTGTGATCTGCTGATGGATAGGCGTTAGTTCTAGGTGCTTTTTGGGTAGAATGCTATGGTATTTGTATTGTTTGATGTATACGAAAAGAGTTCTGGCTCCTAACTGTTGTCAAATAATTGTAAAAAAATTTTATCGGCATCTTAACTATGCAAGTGTGATCTGCTGATGGATAGGCGTTAGTTCTAGGTACTTTCTGGGTAGAATGCTATGGTATTTGTATTGTTTGATGTATACAAAAAGAGTTCTGGCTCCTAGCTGTTGTCAAATAATTGTAAAAAAAATGTATCGGCATCTTAACTATGCAAGTGTGATCTGCTGATGGATAGGCGTTAGTTCTAGGTACTTTCTGGGTAGAATGATATGGTATTTGTATTGCTTGATGTATACGAAAAGAGTTCTGGCTCCTAACTGTTGTCAAATAATTGTAAAAAAATTTTATCGGCATCTTAACTATGCAAGTGTGATCTGCTGATGGATAGGCGTTAGTTCTAGGTGCTTTTTGGGTAGAATGCTATGGTATTTGTATTGTTTGATGTATACGAAAAGAGTTCTGGCTCCTAACTGTTGTCAAATAATTGTAAAAAAATTTTATCGGCATCTTAACTATGCAAGTGTGATCTGCTGATGGATAGGCGTTAGTTCTAGGTACTTTTTGGGTAGAATGCTATGGTATTTGTATTATTTGATGTGTTCGAAAAGAGTTCTGGCTCCTAGCTGTTTTCAAATAATTGTAAAAAATTTTGATCGGCATCTTAACTATACAAGTGTGATCTGCTGATGGATAGGCGTTAGTTCTAGGTACTTTCTGGGTAGAATGCTATGGTATTTGTATTGTTTGATGTATACGAAAAGAGTTCTGGCTCCTAGCTGTTGTCAAATAATTGTAAAAAAATTTTATCGGCATCTTAACTATACAAGTGTGATCTGCTGATGGATAGGCGTTAGTTCTAGGTACTTTCTGGGTAGAATGCTATGGTATTTGTATTGTTTGATGTATACGAAAAGAGTTCTGGCTCCTAGCTGTTGTCAAATAATTGTAAAAAAAATTTATCGGCATCTTAACTATGCAAGTGTGATCTGCTGATGGATAGGCGTTAGTTCTAGGTACTTTTTGGGTAGAATGCTATGGTATTTGTATTATTTGATGTGTTCGAAAAGAGTTCTGGCTCCTAGCTGTTTTCAAATAATTGTAAAAAATTTTGATCGGCATCTTAACTATACAAGTGTGATCTGCTGATGGATAGGCGTTAGTTCTAGGTACTTTCTGGGTAGAATGCTATGGTATTTGTATTGTTTGATGTATACGAAAAGAGTTCTGGCTCCTAGCTGTTGTCAAATAATTGTAAAAAAATTTTATCGGCATCTTAACTATACAAGTGTGATCTGCTGATGGATAGGCGTTAGTTCTAGGTACTTTCTGGGTAGAATGCTATGGTATTTGTATTGTTTGATGTATACGAAAAGAGTTCTGGCTCCTAGCTGTTGTCAAATAATTGTAAAAAAAATTTATCGGCATCTTAACTATGCAAGTGTGATCTGCTGATGGATAGGCGTTAGTTCTAGGTACTTTTTGGGTAGAATGCTATGGTATTTGTATTGTTTGATGTATAGGAAAAGAGTTCTGGCTCCTAACTGTTGTCAAATAATTGTAAAAAAATTTTATCGGCATCTTAACTATGCAAGTGTGATCTGCTGATGGATAGGCGTTAGTTCTAGGTACTTTCTGGGTAGAATGATATGGTATTTGTATTGTTTGATGTATACGAAAAGAGTTCTGGCTCCTAACTGTTGTCAAATAATTGTAAAAAAATTTTATCGGCATCTTAACTATGCAAGTGTGATCTGCTGATGGATAGGCGTTAGTTCTAGGTGCTTTTTGGGTAGAATGCTATGGTATTTGTATTGTTTGATGTATACGAAAAGAGTTCTGGCTCCTAACTGTTGTCAAATAATTGTAAAAAAATTTTATCGGCATCTTAACTATGCAAGTGTGATCTGCTGATGGATAGGCGTTAGTTCTAGGTACTTTTTGGATAGAATGCTATGGTATTTGTATTATTTGATGTGTTCGAAAAGAGTTCTGGCTCCTAGCTGTTGTCAAATAATTGTAAAAAAATTTTATCGGCATCTTAACTATACAAGTGTGATCTGCTGATGGATAGGCGTTAGTTCTAGGTACTTTCTGGGTAGAATGCTATGGTATTTGTATTGTTTGATGTATACGAAAAGAGTTCTGGCTCCTAGCTGTTGTCAAATAATTGTAAAAAAAATGTATCGGCATCTTAACTATGCAAGTGTGATCTGCTGATGGATAGGCGTTAGTTCTAGGTACTTTCTGGGTAGAATGATATGGTATTTGTATTGCTTGATGTATACGAAAAGAGTTCTGGCTCCTAACTGTTGTCGAATAATTGTAAAAAAATTTTATCGGCATCTTAACTATGCAAGTGTGATCTGCTGATGGATAGGCGTTAGTTCTAGGTGCTTTTTGGGTAGAATGCTATGGTATTTGTATTGTTTGATGTATACGAAAAGAGTTCTGGCTCCTAACTGTTGTCAAATAATTGTAAAAAAATTTTATCGGCATCTTAACTATGCAAGTGTGATCTGCTGATGGATAGGCGTTAGTTCTAGGTACTTTTTGGGTAGAATGCTATGGTATTTGTATTATTTGATGTGTTCGAAAAGAGTTCTGGCTCCTAGCTGTTTTCAAATAATTGTAAAAAATTTTGATCGGCATCTTAACTATACAAGTGTGATCTGCTGATGGATCGGCGTTAGTTCTAGGTACTTTCTGGGTAGAATGCTATGGTATTTGTATTGTTTGATGTATACGAAAAGAGTTCTGGCTCCTAGCTGTTGTCAAATAATTGTAAAAAAAATTTATCGGCATCTTAACTATGCAAGTGTGATCTGCTGATGGATAGGCGTTAGTTCTAGGTACTTTTTGGGTAGAATGCTATGGTATTTGTATTGTTTGATGTATACGAAAAGAGTTCTGGCTCCTAACTGTTGTCAAATAATTGTAACAAAATTTTATCGGCATCTTAACTATGCAAGTTCGATCTGCTGATGGATAGGCGTTAGTTCTAGGTACTTTTTGGGTAGAATGCTATGGTACTTGTATTATTTGATGTGTTCGAAAAGAGTTCTGGCTCCTAGCTGTTGTCAAATAATTGTAAAAAAATTTTTTCGGCATCTTAACTATACAAGTGTGATCTGCTGATGGATAGGCGTTAGTTCTAGGTACTTTCTGGGTAGAATGCTATGGTATTTGTATTATTTGATGTTTTCGAAAAGAGTTCTGGCTCCTAGCTGTTGTCAAATAATTGTAAAAAAATTTTATCGGCATCTTAACTATACAAGTGTGATCTGCTGATGGATAGGCGTTAGTTCTAGGTACTTTCTGGGTAGAATGCTATGGTATTTGTATTGTTTGATGTATACGAAAAGAGTTCTGGCTCCTAGCTGTTGTCAAATAATTGTAAAAAAAATTTATCGGCATCTTAACTATGCAAGTGTGATCTGCTGATGGATAGGCGTTAGTTCTAGGTACTTTCTGGGTAGAATGCTATGGTATTTGTATTGTTTGATGTATACGAAAAGAGTTCTGGCTCCTAACTGTTGTCAAATAATTGTAAAAAAATTTTATCGGCATCTTAACTATGCAAGTGTGATCTGCTGATGGATAGGCGTTAGTTCTAGGTACTTTCTGGGTAGAATGATATGGTATTTGTATTGTTTGATGTATACGAAAAGAGTTCTGGCTCCTAACTGTTGTCAAATAATTGTAAAAAAATTTTATCGGCATCTTAACTATGCAAGTGTGATCTGCTGATGGATAGGCGTTAGTTCTAGGTGCTTTTTGGGTAGAATGCTATGGTATTTGTATTGTTTGATGTATACGAAAAGAGTTCTGGCTCCTAACTGTTGTCAAATAATTGTAAAAAAATTTTATCGGCATCTTAACTATACAAGTGTGATCTGCTGATGGATAGGCGTTAGTTCTAGGTACTTTCTGGGTAGAATGCTATGGTATTTGTATTGTTTGATGTATACGAAAAGAGTTCTGGCTCCTAGCTGTTGTCAAATAATTGTAAAAAAAATGTATCGGCATCTTAACTATGCAAGTGTGATCTGCTGATGGATAGGCGTTAGTTCTAGGTACTTTCTGGGTAGAATGATATGGTATTTGTATTGCTTGATGTATACGAAAAGAGTTCTGGCTCCTAACTGTTGTCAAATAATTGTAAAAAAATTTTATCGGCATCTTAACTATGCAAGTGTGATCTGCTGATGGATAGGCGTTAGTTCTAGGTACTTTCTGGGTAGAATGCTATGGTATTTGTATTGTTTGATGTATACGAAAAGAGTTCTGGCTCCTAGCTGTTGTCAAATAATTGTAAAAAAAATTTATCGGCATCTTAACTATGCAAGTGTGATCTGCTGATGGATAGGCGTTAGTTCTAGGTACTTTTTGGGTAGAATGCTATGGTATTTGTATTGTTTGATGTATACGAAAAGAGTTCTGGCTCCTAACTGTTGTCAAATAATTGTAACAAAATTTTATCGGCATCTTAACTATGCAAGTGTGATCTGCTGATGGATAGGCGTTAGTTCTAGGTACTTTTTGGGTAGAATGCTATGGTATTTGTATTATTTGATGTGTTCGAAAAGAGTTCTGGCTCCTAGCTGTTGTCAAATAATTGTAAAAAATTTTTATCGGCATCTTAACTATACAAGTGTGATCTGCTGATGGATAGGCGTTAGTTCTAGGTACTTTCTGGGTAGAATGCTATGGTATTTGTATTGTTTGATGTATACGAAAAGAGTTCTGGCTCCTATAGCTGTTGTCAAATAATTGTAAAAAAAATGTATCGGCATCTTAACTATGCAAGTGTGATCTGCTGATGGATAGGCGTTAGTTCTAGGTACTTTCTGGGTAGAATGATATGGTATTTGTATTGCTTGATGTATACGAAAAGAGTTCTGGCTCCTAACTGTTGTCAAATAATTGTAAAAAAATTTTATCGGCATCTTAACTATGCAAGTGTGATCTGCTGATGGATAGGCGTTAGTTCTAGGTGCTTTTTGGGTAGAATGCTATGGTATTTGTATTGTTTGATGTATACGAAAAGAGTTCTGGCTCCTAACTGTTGTCAAATAATTGTAAAAAAATTTTATCGGCATCTTAACTATGCAAGTGTGATCTGCTGATGCTGATTTGTATTGTTTGATGTATACGAAAAGAGTTCTGGCTCCTAACTGTTGTCAAATAATTGTAAAAAAATTTTATCGGCATCTTAACTATGCAAGTGTGATCTGCTGATGCTGATTTGTATTGTTTGATGTATACGAAAAGAGTTCTGGCTCCTAACTGTTGTCAAATAATTGTAAAAAAATTTTATCGGCATGTTAACTATGCAAGTGTGATCTGCTGATGGATAGGCGTTAGTTCTAGGTACTTTTTGGGTAGAATGCTATGGTAATTGTATTGTTTGATATATACGAAAAGAGTTCTGGCTCCTAGCTGTTGTCAAATAATTGTAAAAAAAATTTATCTGCATCTTAACTATGCAAGTGTGATCTGCTGATGGATAGGCGTTAGTTCTAGGTACTTTCTGGGTAGAATGCTATGGTATTTGTATTGTTTGATGTTCACGAAAAGAGTTCTGGCTCCGAGCTGTTGTCAAATAATTGTAAAAAAAATTTATCGGCATCTTAACTATACAAGTGTGATCTGCTGATGGATAGGCGTTAGTTCTAGGTACTTTCTGGGTAGAATGCTATGGTATTTGTATTGTTTGATGTATACGAATAGAGTTCTGGCTCCTAACTGTTGTAAAATAATTGTAACAAAATTTTATCGGCATCTTAACTATGCAAGTGTGATCTGCTGATGGATAGGCGTTAGTTCTAGGTACTTTTTGGGTAGAATGCTATGGTATTTGTATTATTTGATGTGTTCGAAAAGAGTTCTGGCTCCTAGCTGTTTTCAAATAATTGTAAAAAATTTTGATCGGCATCTTAACTATACAAGTGTGATCTGCTGATGGATAGGCGTTAGTTCTAGGTACTTTCTGGGTAGAATGCTATGGTATTTGTATTGTTTGATGTATACGAAAAGAGTTCTGGCTCCTAGCTGTTGTCAAATAATTGTAAAAAAAATTTATCGGCATCTTAACTATGCAAGTGTGATCTGCTGATGGATAGGCGTTAGTTCTAGGTACTTTTTGGGTAGAATGCTATGGTATTTGTATTGCTTGATGTATACGAAAAGAGTTCTGGCTCCTAACTGTTGTCAAATAATTGTAACAAAATTTTATCGGCATCTTAACTATGCAAGTGTGATCTGCTGATGGATAGGCGTTAGTTCTAGGTACTTTCTGGGTAGAATGATATGGTATTTGTATTGTTTGATGTATACGAAAAGAGTTCTGGCTCCTAACTGTTGTCAAATAATTGTAAAAAATTTTTATCGGCATCTTAACTATGCAAGTGTGATCTGCTGATGGATAGGCGTTAGTTCTAGGTGCTTTTTGGGTAGAATGCTATGGTATTTGTATTGTTTGATGTATACGAAAAGAGTTCTGGCTCCTAACTGTTGTCAAATAATTGTAAAAAAATTTTATCGGCATCTTAACTATGCAAGTGTGATCTGCTGATGGATAGGCGTTAGTTCTAGGTACTTTCTGGGTAGAATGCTATGGTATTTGTATTGTTTGATGTATACAAAAAGAGTTCTGGCTCCTAGCTGTTGTCAAATAATTGTAAAAAAAATGTATCGGCATCTTAACTATGCAAGTGTGATCTGCTGATGGATAGGCGTTAGTTCTAGGTACTTTCTGGGTAGAATGATATGGTATTTGTATTGCTTGATGTATACGAAAAGAGTTCTGGCTCCTAACTGTTGTCAAATAATTGTAAAAAAATTTTATCGGCATCTTAACTATGCAAGTGTGATCTGCTGATGGATAGGCGTTAGTTCTAGGTGCTTTTTGGGTAGAATGCTATGGTATTTGTATTGTTTGATGTATACGAAAAGAGTTCTGGCTCCTAACTGTTGTCAAATAATTGTAAAAAAATTTTATCGGCATCTTAACTATGCAAGTGTGATCTGCTGATGGATAGGCGTTAGTTCTAGGTACTTTTTGGGTAGAATGCTATGGTATTTGTATTATTTGATGTGTTCGAAAAGAGTTCTGGCTCCTAGCTGTTTTCAAATAATTGTAAAAAATTTTGATCGGCATCTTAACTATACAAGTGTGATCTGCTGATGGATAGGCGTTAGTTCTAGGTACTTTCTGGGTAGAATGCTATGGTATTTGTATTGTTTGATGTATACGAAAAGAGTTCTGGCTCCTAGCTGTTGTCAAATAATTGTAAAAAAAATTTATCGGCATCTTAACTATGCAAGTGTGATCTGCTGATGGATAGGCGTTAGTTCTAGGTACTTTTTGGGTAGAATGCTATGGTATTTGTATTGCTTGATGTATACGAAAAGAGTTCTGGCTCCTAACTGTTGTCAAATAATTGTAACAAAATTTTATCGACATCTTAACTATGCAAGTTCGATCTGCTGATGGATACGCGTTAGTTCTAGGTACTTTTTGGGTAGAATGCTATGGTATTTGTATTATTTGATGTGTTCGAAAAGAGTTCTGGCTCCTAGCTGTTGTCAAATAATTGTAAAAAAAATTTTTCGGCATCTCAACTATACAAGTGTGATCTGCTGATGGATAGGCGTTAGTTCTAGGTACTTTCTGGGTAGAATGCTATGGTATTTGTATTATTTGATGTGTTCGAAAAGAGTTCTGGCTCCTAGCTGTTGTCAAATAATTGTAAAAAAATTTTATCGGCATCTTAACTATACAAGTGTGATCTGCTGATGGATAGGCGTTAGTTCTAGGTACTTTCTGGGTAGAATGCTATGGTATTTGTATTGTTTGATGTATACGAAAAGAGTTCTGGCTCCTAGCTGTTGTCAAATAATTGTAAAAAAAATTTATCGGCATCTTAACTATGCAAGTGTGATCTGCTGATGGATAGGCGTTAGTTCTAGGTACTTTTTGGGTAGAATGCTATGGTATTTGTATTGTTTGATGTATAGGAAAAGAGTTCTGGCTCCTAACTGTTGTCAAATAATTGTAAAAAAATTTTATCGGCATCTTAACTATGCAAGTGTGATCTGCTGATGGATAGGCGTTAGTTCTAGGTACTTTCTGGGTAGAATGATATGGTATTTGTATTGTTTGATGTATACGAAAAGAGTTCTGGCTCCTAACTGTTGTCAAATAATTGTAAAAAAATTTTATCGGCATCTTAACTATGCAAGTGTGATCTGCTGATGGATAGGCGTTAGTTCTAGGTGCTTTTTGGGTAGAATGCTATGGTATTTGTATTGTTTGATGTATACGAAAAGAGTTCTGGCTCCTAACTGTTGTCAAATAATTGTAAAAAAATTTTATCGGCATCTTAACTATGCAAGTGTGATCTGCTGATGGATAGGCGTTAGTTCTAGGTACTTTTTGGATAGAATGCTATGGTATTTGTATTATTTGATGTGTTCGAAAAGAGTTCTGGCTCCTAGCTGTTGTCAAATAATTGTAAAAAAATTTTATCGGCATCTTAACTATACAAGTGTGATCTGCTGATGGATAGGCGTTAGTTCTAGGTACTTTCTGGGTAGAATGCTATGGTATTTGTATTGTTTGATGTATACGAAAAGAGTTCTGGCTCCTAGCTGTTGTCAAATAATTGTAAAAAAAATGTATCGGCATCTTAACTATGCAAGTGTGATCTGCTGATGGATAGGCGTTAGTTCTAGGTACTTTCTGGGTAGAATGATATGGTATTTGTATTGCTTGATGTATACGAAAAGAGTTCTGGCTCCTAACTGTTGTCGAATAATTGTAAAAAAATTTTATCGGCATCTTAACTATGCAAGTGTGATCTGCTGATGGATAGGCGTTAGTTCTAGGTGCTTTTTGGGTAGAATGCTATGGTATTTGTATTGTTTGATGTATACGAAAAGAGTTCTGGCTCCTAACTGTTGTCAAATAATTGTAAAAAAATTTTATCGGCATCTTAACTATGCAAGTGTGATCTGCTGATGGATAGGCGTTAGTTCTAGGTACTTTTTGGGTAGAATGCTATGGTATTTGTATTATTTGATGTGTTCGAAAAGAGTTCTGGCTCCTAGCTGTTTTCAAATAATTGTAAAAAATTTTGATCGGCATCTTAACTATACAAGTGTGATCTGCTGATGGATAGGCGTTAGTTCTAGGTACTTTCTGGGTAGAATGCTATGGTATTTGTATTGTTTGATGTATACGAAAAGAGTTCTGGCTCCTAGCTGTTGTCAAATAATTGTAAAAAAAATTTATCGGCATCTTAACTATGCAAGTGTGATCTGCTGATGGATAGGCGTTAGTTCTAGGTACTTTTTGGGTAGAATGCTATGGTATTTGTATTGTTTGATGTATACGAAAAGAGTTCTGGCTCCTAACTGTTGTCAAATAATTGTAACAAAATTTTATCGGCATCTTAACTATGCAAGTTCGATCTGCTGATGGATAGGCGTTAGTTCTAGGTACTTTTTGGGTAGAATGCTATGGTACTTGTATTATTTGATGTGTTCGAAAAGAGTTCTGGCTCCTAGCTGTTGTCAAATAATTGTAAAAAAATTTTTTCGGCATCTTAACTATACAAGTGTGATCTGCTGATGGATAGGCGTTAGTTCTAGGTACTTTCTGGGTAGAATGCTATGGTATTTGTATTATTTGATGTGTTCGAAAAGAGTTCTGGCTCCTAGCTGTTGTCAAATAATTGTAAAAAAATTTTATCGGCATCTTAACTATACAAGTGTGATCTGCTGATGGATAGGCGTTAGTTATAGGTACTTTCTGGGTAGAATGCTATGGTATTTGTATTGTTTGATGTATACGAAAAGAGTTCTGGCTCCTAGCTGTTGTCAAATAATTGTAAAAAAAATGTATCGGCATCTTAACTATGCAAGTGTGATCTGCTGATGGATAGGCGTTAGTTCTAGGTACTTTCTGGGTAGAATGATATGGTATTTGTATTGCTTGATGTATACGAAAAGAGTTCTGGCTCCTAACTGTTGTCAAATAATTGTAAAAAAATTTTATCGGCATCTTAACTATGCAAGTGTGATCTGCTGATGGATAGGCGTTAGTTCTAGGTACTTTCTGGGTAGAATGCTATGGTATTTGTATTGTTTGATGTATACGAAAAGAGTTCTGGCTCCTAGCTGTTGTCAAATAATTGTAAAAAAAATTTATCGGCATCTTAACTATGCAAGTGTGATCTGCTGATGGATAGGCGTTAGTTCTAGGTACTTTTTGGGTAGAATGCTATGGTATTTGTATTGTTTGATGTATACGAAAAGAGTTCTGGCTCCTAACTGTTGTCAAATAATTGTAACAAAATTTTATCGGCATCTTAACTATGCAAGTGTGATCTGCTGATGGATAGGCGTTAGTTCTAGGTACTTTTTGGGTAGAATGCTATGGTATTTGTATTATTTGATGTGTTCGAAAAGAGTTCTGGCTCCTAGCTGTTGTCAAATAATTATAAAAAATTTTTATCGGCATCTTAACTATACAAGTGTGATCTGCTGATGGATAGGCGTTAGTTCTAGGTACTTTCTGGGTAGAATGCTATGGTATTTGTATTGTTTGATGTATACGAAAAGAGTTCTGGCTCCTATAGCTGTTGTCAAATAATTGTAAAAAAAATGTATCGGCATCTTAACTATGCAAGTGTGATCTGCTGATGGATAGGCGTTAGTTCTAGGTACTTTCTGGGTAGAATGATATGGTATTTGTATTGCTTGATGTATACGAAAAGAGTTCTGGCTCCTAACTGTTGTCAAATAATTGTAAAAAAATTTTATCGGCATCTTAACTATGCAAGTGTGATCTGCTGATGGATAGGCGTTAGTTCTAGGTGCTTTTTGGGTAGAATGCTATGGTATTTGTATTGTTTGATGTATACGAAAAGAGTTCTGGCTCCTAACTGTTGTCAAATAATTGTAAAAAAATTTTATCGGCATCTTAACTATGCAAGTGTGATCTGCTGATGCTGATTTGTATTGTTTGATGTATACGAAAAGAGTTCTGGCTCCTAACTGTTGTCAAATAATTGTAAAAAAATTTTATCGGCATCTTAACTATGCAAGTGTGATCTGCTGATGCTGATTTGTATTGTTTGATGTATACGAAAAGAGTTCTGGCTCCTAACTGTTGTCAAATAATTGTAAAAAAATTTTATCGGCATGTTAACTATGCAAGTGTGATCTGCTGATGGATAGGCGTTAGTTCTAGGTACTTTTTGGGTAGAATGCTATGGTAATTGTATTGTTTGATATATACGAAAAGAGTTCTGGCTCCTAGCTGTTGTCAAATAATTGTAAAAAAAATTTATCGGCATCTTAACTATGCAAGTGTGATCTGCTGATGGATAGGCGTTAGTTCTAGGTACTTTCTGGGTAGAATGCTATGGTATTTGTATTGTTTGATGTTCACGAAAAGAGTTCTGGCTCCGAGCTGTTGTCAAATAATTGTAAAAAAAATTTATCGGCATCTTAACTATACAAGTGTGATCTGCTGATGGATAGGCGTTAGTTCTAGGTACTTTCTGGGTAGAATGCTATGGTATTTGTATTGTTTGATGTATACGAATAGAGTTCTGGCTCCTAACTGTTGTAAAATAATTGTAACAAAATTTTATCGGCATCTTAACTATGCAAGTGTGATCTGCTGATGGATAGGCGTTAGTTCTAGGTACTTTTTGGGTAGAATGCTATGGTATTTGTATTATTTGATGTGTTCGAAAAGAGTTCTGGCTCCTAGCTGTTGTCAAATAATTGTAAAAAAAATGTATCGGCATCTTAACTATGCAAGTGTGATCTGCTGATGGATAGGCGTTAGTTCTAGGTACTTTCTGGGTAGAATGATATGGTATTTGTATTGCTTGATGTATACGAAAAGAGTTCTGGCTCCTAACTGTTGTCAAATAATTGTAAAAAAATTTTATCGGCATCTTAACTATGCAAGTGTGATCTGCTGATGGATAGGCGTTAGTTCTAGGTGCTTTTTGGGTAGAATGCTATGGTATTTGTATTGTTTGATGTATACGAAAAGAGTTCTGGCTCCTAACTGTTGTCAAATAATTGTAAAAAAATTTTATCGGCATCTTAACTATGCAAGTGTGATCTGCTGATGCTGATTTGTATTGTTTGATGTATACGAAAAGAGTTCTGGCTCCTAACTGTTGTCAAATAATTGTAAAAAAATTTTATCGGCATCTTAACTATGCAAGTGTGATCTGCTGATGGATAGGCGTTAGTTCTAGGTACTTTTTGGGTAGAATGCTATGGTAATTGTATTGTTTGATGTATACGAAAAGAGTTCTGGCTCCTAGCTGTTGTCAAATAATTGTAAAAAAAATTTATCGGCATCTTAACTATGCAAGTGTGATCTGCTGATGGATAGGCGTTAGTTCTAGGTACTTTCTGGGTAGAATGATATGGTATTTGTATTGTTTGATGTTCACGAAAAGAGTTCTGGCTCCGAGCTGTTGTCAAATAATTGTAAAAAAAATTTATCGGCATCTTAACTATACAAGTGTGATCTGCTGATGGATAGGCGTTAGTTCTGGGTACTTTTTGGGTAGAATGCTATGGTATTTGTATTGTTTGATGTATACGAAAAGAGTTCTGGCTCCTAACTGTTGTCAAATAATTGTAAAAAAATTTTATCGGCATCTTAACTATGCAAGTGTGATCTGCTGATGGATAGGCGTTAGTTCTAGGTACTTTTTGGGTAGAATGCTATGGTAATTGTATTGTTTGATGTATACGAAAATAGTTCTGGCTCCTAGCTGTTGTCAAATAATTGTAAAAAAAATTTATCGGCATCTTAACTATGCAAGTGTGATCTGCTGATGGATAGGCGTTAGTTCTAGGTACTTTCTGGGTAGAATGCTATGGTATTTGTATTGTTTGATGTATACGAAAAGAGTTCTGGCTCCTAACTGTTGTCAAATAATTGTAAAAATATTTTATCGGCATCTTAACTATGCAAGTGTGATCTGCTGATGGATAGGCGTTAGTTCTAGGTACTTTTTGGGTAGAATGCTATGGTATTTGTATTATTTGATGTGTTCGAAAAGAGTTCTGGCGCCTAGCTGTTGTCAAATAATTGTAAAAAAATTTTATCGGCATCTTAACTAGACAAGTGTGATCTGTCGACGGATAGGCGTTAGTTCTACGTACTTTCTGGGTATAATGCTATGGTATTTGTATTTTTTGATGTATACGAGAAGAGTTCTGGCTCCTAACTGTTGTCAAATAATTGTAAAAATATTTTATCGGCATCTTAGCTATGCAAGTGTGATCTGCTGATGGATAGGCGTTAGTTCTAGGTACTTTCTGGGTAGAATGCTATGGTATTTGTATTGTTTGATGTATACGAAAAGAGTTCTGGCTCCTAACTGTTGTCAAATAATTGTAAAAATATTTTATCGGCATCTTAACTATGCAAGTGTGATCTGCTGATGGATAGGCGTTAGTTCTAGGTACTTTTTGGGTAGAATGCTATGGTATTTGTATTATTTGATGTGTTCGAAAAGAGTTCTGGCTCCTAGCTGTTGTCAAATAATTGTAAAAAAAATTTATCGGCATCTTAACTATACAAGTGTGATCTGCTGATGGATAGGCGTTAGTTCTAGGTACTTTCTGGGTAGAATGCTATGGTATTTGTATTGTTTGATGTATACGAAAAGAGTTCTGGCTCCTAGCTGTTGTCAAATAATTGTAAAAAAATTTTATCGGCATCTTAACTATGCAAGTGTGATCTGCTGATGGATAAGCGTTAGTTCTAGGTACTTTTTGGGTAGAATGCTATGGTATTTGTATTATTTGATGTTTTCGAAAAGAGTTCTGGCGCCTAGCTGTTGTCAAATAATTGTAAAAAATTTTTATCGGCATCTTAACTAGACAAGTGTGATCTGCCGACGGATAGGCGTTAGTTCTACGTCCTTTCTGGGTATAATGCTATGGTATTTGTATTTTTTGATGTATACGAAAAGAGTTCTGGCTCCTAGCTGTTGTCAAATAATTGTAAAAAAATTTTATCGGCATCTTAACTATGCAAGTGTGATCTGCTGATGGATAGGCGTTAGTTCTAGGTACTTTCTGGTGCGAATGCTATGGTATTTGTATTTTTTTATGTATAAGAAAAGAGTTCTGGCTCCTAACTATTGTCAAATAATTGTAAAAAAATTGTATCGGCATCTTAACTATGCAAGTGTGATCTGCTGATGGATAGGCGTTAGTTCTAGGTACTTTCTGGGTAGAATGCTATGGTATTTGTATTGTTTGATGTATACGAAATGAGTTCTGGCTCCTAACTGTTGTCAAATAATTGTAAAAAAATCTTATCGGTATCTTAACTATGCAAGTGTGATCTGCTGATGGATAGGCGTTAGTTCTAGGTACTTTTTGGGTAGAATGCTATGGTATTTGTATTATTTGATGTGTTCGAAAAGAGTTCTGGCTTCTATCTGTTGTCAAATAATTGTAAAAAAATTTTATCGGCATCTTAACTATACAAGTGTGATCTGCTGATGGATAGGCGTTAGTTCTAGGTACTTTCTGGGTAGAATGCTATGGTATTTGTATTGTTTGATGTATACGAAAAGAGTTCTGGCTCCTAACTGCTGTCAAATAATTGTAAAAAAATGCTATCGCCATCTTAACTATGCAAGTGTGATCTGCTGATGGATAGGCGTTAGTTCTCGGTACTTTTTCGGTAGAATGCTATGGTATTTGTATTATTTGATGTGTTCGAAAAGAGTTCTGGCTCCTAGCTGTTGTCAAATAATTGTAAAAAAATTTTATCGGCATCTTAACTATGCAAGGGTGATCTGCTGATGGATGGGCTTTAGTTTTAGGTACTTTTTGGGTAGAATGCTATGGTATTTGTATTATTTGATGTTGTCGAAAAGAGTTCTGGCTCCTAGCTGTTGTCAAATAATTGTAAAAAAAATTTATCGGCATCTTAACTATACAAGTGTGATCTGCCGATGAATAGGCGTTAGTTCTAGGTACTTTCTGGGTAGAATGCTATGGTATTTGTATTGTTTGATATATACGAAAAGAGTTCTGGCCCCTAGCTGTTGTCAAATAATTGTAAAAAAAATTTATCGGCATCTTAACTATGCAAGTGTGATCTCCTGATGGATAGGCGTTAGTTCTAGGTACTTTCTGGGTAGAATGCTATGGTATTTGTATTGTTTGATGTATACGAAAAGAGTTCTGGCTCCTAACTGTTGTCAAATAATTGTAAAAAAAATTTATTTTTACAATTAATAATTGTAAAAAAAGTGTCTTTCCTGAGATGCAAGACGCACCCCCCCCCCCCCCCCCCCCCCCCTCCTCCCTATGTACCCCTCGCTCTTTCGAATTCACTCGACGCAGTTCAATACCATTGGGAGCGATAAACCATGACGATAGTCGAAGACAGAGAGAAAGAGAGTGGGGAGAGAGAGAGAGAGAGAGAGAGAGAGAGAGAGTCAGAGAGTGAGAGAGAAGCAGGGGTTAGGGGGAGAAATAGCCAAAGAGATACGAAGATTCCTTGGTCGCGCATAAATCGTAGCAAGTCTCGAAGCACCGATAAAACGACGAGTGGAGATGGCAGGGAAGCGGCGGCATAGAGCGAGTCGTACGAATAATGCGAGTGTCATCGCGGGCAGAAAGCTCAACGAGATACCGATGCATCGCGTTAACTCTAGATAATACACGTAAAGGGAGGTCCGAGGGCTGAATTCTATCGACAGCGACGAGTCCCAAGAGGGAAATTTCGGACAAGAGAAATAAATTCAAAAAAATATAAAAAAACAAGTCACAATTATTTTCAATTAAACAAAATTCAATGTCTTCGAGTCATACTTAAAAATATTTATTTGTAAATAAGAATTTATTAACAGTACGAATTGAGTTATAACAATGATGCACTAATAATAATAATTTATTAATAATAATAATCCATTATCAATAACAATTTATAAATTATAATCTTTTAATAATAATACTTCACTTATAATAATTCATCTTCAATAATAATAATTTATTACAAAAAATAATGAATTAATAATAACAATTTATTCATCATAATAATTATTTTTTATTTAGTAATAATCAATAAATTATTACACGAATTATTTACGATCAACAAAACGTGAAATTCTACGTGATCCAATAGCCAAAAAATTGCTCATACCCTCATTTTTTGCCCATAATTATGTTTGTCCAAAATTCGACAATCATTCGAATTCATTCCGGAAGTTGAGTGCCGAAAGAAGCGGAACTCCACTGTTGCGACCCAAACTGTATCGTCTCGATTTAAGTGTTATCGCGAGGCGCCATAACATCACGTCGAGAGTTTGAATACAATACACGATATCCCAAGTCACGACTCGCTTAATACGCTTTCGAAGTACTGGCACGGACCGAGAACGTAAAGATTTTCACGAGTTCGTCGAGCAAGCTGCTCGGTGCGCCTGATGCTCTCATGAAGCACGCGTGACTCATCTTAACAGCCCCCGATTTACACGTATATCTTTGTAAACTATATATATATATATATATATATATATATATATATATATATAAACTACATTTATAGTGGAATAGCGGAGACTCAGGAGGAAGTTCTCCCATCTATCTCGTTCTCTTCGAGAACTTTTGGCTCGAGAAACGATTGTATATATGCACTGCCTTGGCCAAAAATACGGGTAAATCGCATTTTTCATTTGCTAAAAACCAATTGCTGCAGGAAAAAACATAAGAGGTGAATCAAAAGAAATTCTATATATTTTTTATCTTATTTTAAAATGTTGTTTTTCGATATATATTAGGTGTAGTAAAAAGAAATCCATTATTTTAGCAATAGATGGCTTTAGTAATCTGTATCTCGCGTTGTATAAGTGCGATCGGATTACGCTAGATGGCGTTAGAAAGATAAGATTTTGTACTAAAATAAACATTTCAGACAGTTTTGTGATTGCTTGACTCAATATTTTTTGAGCGCGCGTCAAAGTCTTAATAAAAAAAAAACATGTTCCCATTTGAAAAACTATTGATGACCTTGAGAACGCAGAAAACTATGACCTTGACAAAAATGAATTTTTCACCACTGTATCAGCCCTTCGAAATCAATCATATTACCTCCTGACATTTTTTTCGTCACTCTAAAGGCAACGGAGATATTTGAGGTGGTCACGTTAAATGGTCCACCCTGCATATACAGGGTGGACCACGCAACGTGTGCACCTCTTTTACGACCAAAATATGCGTTGCACAAAAAAATGTTTTATACAAAAGTTACATGGTTTATAAGGCTACACTATGTGGTGCATTTATTTTTTTTATAGGTGGAGGCGCTTCGAAGATTTGACGGTCAACTTTATTTTTTCAAATGGAATGCTATATTTTTTATAGCGTAATCTGATAGAGTATCGAATTCTGAGTAAAAAAGTATAGACCTTTATTAGCCCTAGAGTTAATAGCTAACGAGTAATTTCACTTTATTACTTTAAAATTTTCTTCACGTAATATCAAGTTGGAGATTCAAATCTACTACAAATTTCTGAATGGCAGTGTTTACATCACAGTGTTTATCAATATGAACACATTTACCACATCACACACACTTATCATGATTCACAATCTTCTCAATGATTGTAACCCAGTATTAAAGTATCCTTCGGTGATTGTGCGTGATTATTATCAGAAAGATAAAAGTGAAAATGAATGAATGAATCTCCAACTTGATATTACGTGAAGAAAATTTTAAAGTAATAAAGTGAAATTACTCGTTAGCTATTAACTCTAGTCCTAATAACGGTCTATACTTTTTTATTCAGAATTCGATACTCTATCATATTACGCTATAAAAAATATAACATTCCATTTGAAAAAATAAAGGTGACCTTCAAATCTTCGAAGCGCCTCCACCTATAAAAAAAATAAATGCACCACATAGCGTAGCCTTATAAACCATGTAACTTTTGTATAAAACATTTTTTTGTGCAACGCATATTTTGGTCGTAAAGGAGGTGCACACGTTGCGTGGTCCACCCTGTATATACACGCATACACACATATATCGATATGTTTAAAAATTGTATTATTGAAATTTGATTTTTCTGTTTGCTGATGAGATTGACCAGGCGGTAATACTTTTACACCTCATTTTGGGACTAGTTTTTTTTTTTTATTGATACCTAAAAAATCACGATTTTGCGAAAATATTAAAGCACCACGTAAAAGTTTGATTAGTTTGCTCCATCATTTGACTTCGAGCTTCAGGGCTTACTCTGCACGAGAATTTGTTATTTACCATGATCTAACGTTTTTCTTTCTATGACAGCGTAGAAAAAAAGAGAAAAAAAATAATTTTTTTATGTATATATATTTATATATATGCAGGGTGATTTACAACTACCAGGTGTCCCTTGGTCAGCACATAGAGTGTGTATTTCCGAGCAAAACGCTTTTTTTTGTAATGCCCTGCGACGAAAATTGGCCGCGATATTCCGTGCTGAGCCCGACGCTGAGCCATGCTTCAGTACTTGGACTTTGAATGCGAATATCTCGGCCAATTTTCGTCGTACGACATTTAAAAAAAAAGCGTTTTCCTCGCAATGACACAGCCTATATGCTCATCAAGGCAACCCTTCGGATAGTCGTGAATCATCCTGTATATACATAAATATATACATAAATGTGCGAAATAGTACAAAAAGAGGTGTACATAGCTCAAAATAGGTATTGAAAGATAGAACGCGGCAGAAGCAGCGACAAGATCGTATAAAGACGCTTTTACGTGCAGTCCCTCCAGATTCCGCGGGTTGAGCCCTTTTTACCGACGCTTGAAACTTTTGTCCCTTTGAGAAACGGCGCGCATTAACGCGACGCTGGTCGCGTCGTCTCTCGGATAGCCGGAAAAATTCGCTCTCGCCGTGCAATTAGTTCGAAAGCCCGACTGAAAGGCTCGCGCCGCGCGTCGTCTTACGACGTTCTCCCGCGAGCGGCCTGAATAGATTGGCAATCTCATCTACGAGAGTAAAAAGCACTCTGTATCGCGCACGCGCTTCACATTCCCAAAGCGCTCTATCCGATTTTCGATCGTGGCTGAGGTTTCAAATGAAATTGTATCGAATAGAGGCAGCGGGGATAAATGATGAAACGAGAGAAAAAAAAACGGTTCGTGGAAGGGCTGGAATACGATGAGGAAAAATAAGCGAGTAAACATTCCATCCAATCAGTGGTCAGAGGATCGTGCTCATTGATGCAAATCCTTCGTATTGCGTATTGCAGGAGTGTAATACTTTTTCTTTTTTTTTTAATCATCGTGGGGCATTTTTGGTCAGCCAAAATGGCATTTTTTTCAATTGAAAAAATGTATATTTTTGGTTGGTAATTTCTTTTTGCTGTATATATTTGAGCCATTTTTGTATTCATCGTGATGCATTTTTACAGGCGAAAGTGGGACTTTTTTAAATTGAAAAAAATGGTAGTTTTTTAGTTGTTAATAGTTTTTGCTGTATATTTTTTAGCCATGTTTTTTTATTTATCATGGTGCATTTTTGTTCGGCAAAAATGGCATGTTGTTCAGTTGAAAAAAAAATTGTACGATATTTTTTAATTAATTTTTTTGCTATACATATGTAATTCTTTTAAAAAATTCATCGTGATGAATCTTTCTTCAGCCGAATTGCATTTTTGAAAATTGAAAACATCCATAGGAATTTCTTCAACGAAAAAAAAATATATACAAACTTATATATTAACGTAAAACTTACATCATTTTTACGACAATTGAAGAATTATATTGAATAATAATATTATTATTTCTATTTGTAATTATCATTACAAATAGAATATTTGTAATGATCATCATGAAATTAATGACTAATTAATATGAAATCAATAACTAATTGATATCACCAAATTTTATGTTAAATTAATATAACGAAACTAATCACTAATTAGTAAAATAATAATTACCACCAATTAATATGACGAAATTAATTATTGCAATGTTAATGAGTACCAATTAATAAGAAGTAATTCCAATCTTATATCCGTGAATTGCACAAAAGGAAGAAAAAAACACCAGCGAATATTCATTTTTCACTGCATAATAGAAAAGACAACGATAATAATAATAAATAATAAAAAAAAAATCCAAAGTCCAAAGTCTCGTTTTCGCGAAGTTTCCATTCGCGTTTCGCGTCATCCCAAGCTCAGCACCATCCAAAACGGTGTTGAGTTCCCGTCGAGCACTTCTCTCTATTTCCGTCGTGTGTGCTTTATGGGTCACAGTCACCCTCGTGATCCCGCGGTGGTTGCACCGGCAATGCAATTAATCTCTATCTCGCTCTATCTCGCGTATTTTTCTCTCGGCGCCCGGTTCGACGCGCTTTTATATCCAGTCACACAGTGTGTGTGTATGTGTGTGTGTGTGTGTGTGTGTGTCACGCGTAAATGTCTAACGCGTACGTATGCGCGGTTTCTCTCCGACGAGCGAGGGCCCAAGAGGGAGAAGGAGGCCGGTGCTGGACGTACAGGAAAAGGACGCAAGACGGGGCTGCTGGAGCTTTTTTCCTGGGCAAAGGAGCGACGGAAGTAAAAAAAAAAAACGTCCCCGAGGAATCTCGTCGCGCGTCTTTGCTGAAACATCTCTTTTCTACTGCTAAGAGAGTCGTCGCGCGGAGGCGCGAGAGGGAACGATGGGATATTTCTCCCTCCCTTTTTTCTTTTTTTTTTA
The DNA here is from genome assembly GCA_963932345.1 of Ophion ventricosus. NCBI lineage: Eukaryota > Metazoa > Arthropoda > Insecta > Hymenoptera > Ichneumonidae > Ophion > Ophion ventricosus. Next base: position 34,011,209 of record OZ010715.1, on the reverse strand, counting down.
ATCCTTTTTCTTGCTCGCCCGATCCTTGGAGCTTTAGCAATCGCGATGCTGAGCGCGCCGCTGTGCCGTAACGGTAACGGTCGCGGAAAAGAGATTTTCTTTTCACGAAGTGCTCGTCCCACAATTCTGTAGGGTGTGTGGGTGTGTGTGAGTTTGTTTGGGTGGGTGTGGGGGTGCCGGTACTCGCGAGTGTAGGTGTGTGTGTGGGTGTAAGTTTGTAGGTGTGTGTGTGTGTGTGTGTGTGTGTGTGTGTGTGTGTGTGTGTGTGTGTGGGCGTATAGGTTTGTAGGTGTGCGTATGTGGGTGTGTGCGCAAGTTTGTAGGTGTGTGTGCAGATTTGTAGATGTGTGTGCGTGGGTGCGTGTGTAGATTTGTAGGTGTATATGCGTGGGTGCGTGTGTAGATTTGTAGGTGTGTGTGCGTGGGTGCGTGTGAAGGTTTGTAGGTGTGTGTGCGTGTAGGTTTGTTGATGTAAGTTTGTGGGTGTAGGTTTGTGGGTGTGTGTGTGTGTGTGTCCGTGTGAGTGTATGTGCGTGGGAGAGGTTGAGTCTGGTTGGGGGTAGGTGTGGAGCGAGGAAAATTGCCACCATCATCTTCGTACCTATACTTACATCAAGACCTTACCGACCACCAAGATATTATTCAACCCTATACCTTAGACTCGCATTCCCTTGGAGAGCTTTTACGGACCTCGAGCTTTCGCTCCTTCGCTAAGGCAAAGGTATAACGATCGGCGTCATTAAAAACTCTTACCCCTTGTGCTAATGCCTGCGCGCGGATACTTTCTTTTTCTCTTTCTCTCTCTCTCTCTCTCTCTCTCTCTCTCTCTCTCTCTCTCTCTCTCTCGCTCTCGCAACCGTATTGAATAAACCTGATTGCCAACACTGGTTTTCTATTTTCCTACTTGGCACTCCGGGAACGAGCGACACCGATTGTCTGCTGGTATTGTTCCGAAGGTGTAATTACTGCAATTGGAAATTCTCGAGATAATGCTGTTTAATCCAAGCAGGTATAGGGAATGTTCTCTCTCGCGCTTTCTCTATCTTCCTCTCTCATTCCTTAGACCGTTCTTAAGCATAGCTGACATGCCCGGTGCAGCTTCCACTGAGATAATAACAGCGTTACCGCTTTGACTACACAACGGACCTCCCGAGGCAGGGAGCTTTAGATCTGCACCGCATTTATAAAGTCCTTCGACTCGTGTTCATTCGACAAAGTGTCCTTGCTCGCAATGCATTAGAGCCAGAACATTGCAATTTTCCAACATAAAGCGTAAGCCATAAAGAAAAAAACGATTTTGTGATCTTTCTAGTCTGTTCCATGAAAGGGCCCGGTCAGGTAAATCGGACGAGGCAAGCTTGATTTTTTTCATGGCTTACACTCTATGTTTGGAAATTGCAATGTTCTGGCTGAAATACATTGCGAGTAAGGACACTTTCACGTAGTGTATAGCCAGCCAGAACATTGACATTTCCAGAAAAGAGAAGCTTGAAGAACTGCCCACCGCTGCTTTATCTTTTACCTCATCAAAGATATTTATAATTGATTAGGTTGAAAGTAATAAATCTGTTGTAATTCTATTGACCATTATAATTTTTTTTTTCCATCGAAGTCGGCAAATCAGGGGCCGTACTACAAAAGTATACGGCTTCCGGATGGATGCCCTATTGAGGATCCGCGTTATGCCGACGTTATGCGAACGTTACAGTCTGCATCATCAGTGTTGAGAGGTCCGATACTGAAGGTCGCGTGTCTCAGGCATTCCATATACAGTTGCAGTAATCGTTCTAGATCACTGCACCAGCCAGTCGGATATTTTTAATTGATCAGCTGGACAACGTTCGCGAAACGTCGGCATAACGCAGATCCTCAACACGGCCTCCATTCGGAACACGTGAGGAAATCGTGTTCGTGTGAGCACATAGAATGTATAATTCCGAGCAAAACGCTTTTTCATTTAATGCCGTGCGATAAAAATTGGCCGAGATATTCCGTGCTGAGCCCGGCGCTGAGCCATGCTTTAGTACTTGGACTTTGAACGGGAATATCTCGGCCAATTTTCGTTGTACGACATTTAAAAAAAAAGCATTTTCCTCGCAATGACACAATCTGTATATTCACCAAGGTAATCCTTCGGATAGTCATGAATCACCCTGCATATATATATATATATATATATATGAAAATCGGGCCCGTCTTAATTTTCCCTAACTTTATTAAGCTCCTAGTCTGAAAGCCTCACATGGGCCTTCAGTGGCCGGCCACACTTTGCTAGCGAGGGTCATTGGAGGCAAAACAACCAGGGCCTTTAAAATTGCCTCAACGATGCCACATAACAAATTATTGCATTAGGGATTGCATTAGAGATGTCTTGCCAATTTTCCGCACGGGAAGCCACATACTTTTGTAATAACATAAAGAGCCGTGAAAGCCTTAAAACTAAGAGGGTCAGTACTTTTTCCCCAACTCACTATTTTCTACACGGCTAGATCCAATATAATCGGGTATCGAGAATTTGCGGGCACGTTGAACAGAGTAACGTCGTGCACATCGAGCCACGCGATATCATGAAATTCGATGCGAATACGCCGTACGTTATTGGCGCCCGGGTGCATTTTAGAATCCTCCTCGTATCGTCTTGCCTTCTAGTGTAACATATACTTCACCCTTGCGCGTCTCGAGCGTTACAAGCACCTCACCATCGCATATAGCTGTAAATTTCCAATTTTCCTACGGTCTAAACACGGAAGGCTCTTTTCTCCTCTCGATTTTCATTGCTCACGATATTAATTATGAAATTGAAAAAAAAAAGAAGAAGAACAAAACGCTCTCGCCCTAGCCAAAATCTTCCTCTCCGGCGAGCCCGTTTATCCTGACGGTTTTATATTCGAAGCTTTGCTTTTTTTTCCTACATATTCTTTTTCGTTTTTCTTTTCTCCTCTTATTACGGCAAGCGCCGCTGTTTTTATTCGTTTTTTTTCTGTTTTTTTTTTCTTCTTCTTCTAATTCTCACGTATACGGGGAAACTTCCACGCTCGTTCGATCCGCCGAGATTAGAGCGCTCGAGAACCAGGCGCGAGAGAAAAGGATTGGCGATAATAAAATTTTAATGGCTTAACTAGCCGAGAGACCGTTAAAGCGAAGTCGGCAATCGGCGTAACGGAGCCGTGGGCTATATAAGAGGGTGAGAAGAGCGCGAGAAAGAGTGAGAGAGAGAGAGAGAGAGAGAGGGGAAGGGAGAGACAACGAGAGGACGTTTTACCGAGTCTCTTCACTTTTTTCGTCTACACCATCTCACTAACCTCTCTCTATCTCCTCTACACTTGTACGCCCCATTCTCAAGAAGAAAACACAATTGGGATCCGAGGACTTCAGACCCATCTCTTTCCTAGGCAAATTAGCTAAGATCCTGAAGCGTGTTGTTGCTAACCAAGTGATAAGAGACATGCATAATCCCGTGCGGAAATTGAATTAGGGCTTTGATCGGTCCCATCTTAATTTTCCCTCGCTTCATTAAGGCTCTAGTCTGGAAGCCTCATATGGGCAATCAGTGACCGGTCACACTTTCCTATCGAGGGCCATTGAAGACAAAATAACCTGGGCCTTTAAAATTGCATCAATGGTGCCTCATAACTAATTATTGCAGCCATATGCGTACGTGCGTGTGTGCGTGTGTGTGTGTGTGTGTGTGTGTGTGTGTGCACTGTGAAAAAGAAATGTGTTATTTCAATACATTTGAGGCTTAGTATTATGTCGCATATTTTGACACGTTTGATCCCGCTTTGTTCCAATGAACGCACTGCATGCGTGTTGCTTCAAGGCATCACAGTTCGCCTACGAAACGCACAGTTTAATTATTATATTTAATCGATTCCGATAATTATTATGTCACAAATTCTTTAGTCAAGCAATTTATACTGATTTGCCCCTATGGTAGCAAAGTCTGGTAGTATTGGGGAAATCGTTACTAGGGAATCTACAACTACACTCCTTAAAGGTCTTCACTTGGTTTCCGTACTTAGACTATAGTTTTAGTCAACATACCTACCCTATAATTCCCTGATAGGGGCTCGGTCCGGCTCTTTTACGGAAAACCCTAGTATGGAATCCACAAATAATCCATTGAAGTCCCCGAATTGTATTAGGTATACCTTGCCAATTTTCCGCACGGGATCTGGGAGATTCTTACCAGTCGGCATTGAAGAAACTTCATAGCACCCAGACTCGTTTGCTGCGCGTTATTGATGATGCCTGTCTCGCAATTGATAGGAGGATGGTCAAGGTGTCAGTACTCTTTAACTTCTCTAAAGCTTTTGATAAAGCTTTAGAGAAGTTAAAGCCATAAAGGCATGCATAATCCCGTGCGGAAATTGAGTTCAGGCTTTGATCGGTCCCATCTTAATTTTCCCTCGCTTCATTAAGGCTCTAGTCTGGAAGCCTCATATGGGCAATCAGTGACCGGTCACACTTTCCTATCGAGGGCCATTGAAGGCAAAATAACCTGGGCCTTTAAAATTGCATCAATGGTGCCTCATAACTAATTATTGCAGCCATATGCGTACGTGCGTGTGTGCGTGTGTGTGTGTGTGTGTGTGTGTGCACTGTGAAAAAGAAATGTGTTATTTCAATACATTTGAGGCTTAGTATTATGTCGCATATTTTGACACGTTTGATCCCGCTTTGTTCCAATGAACGCACTGCATGCGTGTTGCTTCAAGGCATCACAGTTCGCCTACGAAACGCACAGTTTAATTATTATATTTAATCGATTCCGATAATTATTATGTCACAAATTCTTTAGTCAAGCAATTTATACTAATTTGCCCCTATGGTAGCAAAGTCTGTTAGTATTGGGGAAATCGCTACTAGGGAATCTACAACTACACTCCTTAAAGGTCTTCACTTGGTTTCCGTACTTAGACCATAGTTTTAGTCAACCTACCTACCCTATAATTCCCTGATAGGGGCTCGGTCCGGCTCTTTTACGAAAAACCCTAGTATGGAATCCACAAATAATCCATCGAAGTCCCCGAATTGTATTAGGTGTGCCTTGCCAATTATCCGCACGGGATCTGGAAGATTCTTACCAGTCGGCATTTAAGAAACTTCATAGCACCCAGACTCGTTTTCTGCGCGTTATTGATGATACACGTCTCGCAATTGATAGGAGGATGGTCAAGGTGTCAGTACTCTTTAACTTCTCTAAAGCTTTTGATAGCGTACCATTCGACTGCTGAAAAAGATGATGGACCTACGATTCTTCTCTTTCTTTATTCGTTAATATCTCTCTCTTTCTTTTTCCGTTTTAATTTCTTGGTCTCTTTCTTTTTGTCTTCATGAATTGGTCTCTCTCTTGCTCTCTTTTTTATTCTTGATCTCTCCTTCTCTCTCTCTCTCTCTCCCTCCCTCTCTTTTTTATTACCGATGTTATTAACTATTATTAGCATTATCATTCTTCATTACTACTATTATCATAACGCCTTTGATTGTCTATATTGTGTTATATCATTATTATTATATTACTATCACATTATTGTATTTTTTACCCTATTACCTTAAGGTATTACCAAGGCATAATAAAACTAATCAATCTATCTCTCTCTCTCTCTCTCTCTCTCTCTCTCTCTCTCTCTCTCTCTCTCTCTCTCTCTCTCTATCTCTCTCTCTTTTTTGGTTTTTCCTTTTCCCTCTCGCTCTCCCTTTCTGTCTCTTGCTTTTTCTATTTAATTTCTTGGTCTTTCTCTTTTTCTTTCACTCTCTTTCTCTTCATTCATTGGTCTCTCTCGCGCTCTTTTTTTCATTCTTGTTTTCCCTCTCCCTCTCTCTCTCTCTCTCTCTCTCTCTCTCTCTCTATTTTTCTTCTTTGGTCTCTTCTTCTCTCTCTCTCTCGCTCTCCCGCTTTATCCCTTTATCTTTCTTTATTCGTTGCTGTCTCTCTCTTTCTTATTCTCTTTTCATTTCTTGGTCTCCTTCTCTTACTCTCACTCTCTTTCTCTTTATTCATTGGTCTCTCTCTCTTGCTCTCTTTTTCATTCTTGATCTCCTCTTTTTTCTCTCTCTCTCTCTCTCCCGCTCTTTCTCTATTCTCCCTAGTAAAATTTAACCCGGCCACTTTCTACTCGCTTTATAACTTCGGGAAAATTCCAGTTCGCGGGAATGGCTACACGATAATCCGCGGATATTCCACCTTAAATGGGCCTCTCCAAGCTCCGCCTGAGCTTACGGTACAATGCCCGGGGGATCATTGACTCGTGATAAAAAGTAACACACTGACATAAATATGTGCCCGATAAAAGTGTGAAAGTGGCGATGAAGAAAAGTCGAGACATTGTCTTAATTGGCCGATGCTAGTTTGCTCAATATACACGCCCGTGCTCGCTCCGATATCATCAAATTATATCGACACTCGTTATGTTTCTTTTTTACTTCCGCTCATTTCATTTCTCCGCGTAATTTCCTACGTACTTCTTTGCATGACGTCTTTATTGTAAAGTTATGAAAAAAATTATTTCCTTTACGTTTACGTTATTTTCGATAGGTCTGCTACGAATTTTACATCATACGTACATTTCTGCTACAAAAATTGCGTGACCATTTATCGAAGTCTAGAGAAACGAATTTTCTTTTCGTTCTCTTATTTTCGAACAAAATTCTTTACATTTAATAAAAATTCTCGAAAAAAACAATATAAAGACCCTGACAGGCTTATATTAGATGAAGTAAAAAGTTCTGAGCGTATTTTCGCTTTAGTTCGACGATGAAATTAACATAGTTAGGATTATCCGATTTAGATCAAATATGCGCCGTTTTGTTCGATAACTTTTATCCATTTTGAAGGCAATTTCATAATTCCGCGATTGAAGAAGTCCTCGTCCCTATTGGTAAAAAACTTGACCAGTTCATTTTCACAAGCCTCTCTTGACGCCAGTTTTGTAGCATCAAGAAAATTTTGCAAATGCTTGAAAAGGTGATAATCGCTTGGTGACAGATCTGGACTATACGGCGGGTGCGATAGAACCTCCTATCCAAGCTCTCGGAGCTTCTGGCGCGTCGTTAAAGATGTGTACGGCCTAGCGTTGTCTTGATGGAACACAACACCCTTGCTATTGGCCAATTCTGGCCGCTTCTGGTCGGTCGCCTGCTTCAATCTGGTCAGTTGTTGACAGCAGAGGTCCGAATTGAGTGTTTGGCCCGATGGGAGCAGCCCATAGTCGATGATTCCCTTCCAATCCCGCCAAACACACAGCAAAGCCTTCTTGGCCGTTAATCCGGGCTTGGCGATCGTTTGGGCCGGCTCACTGCGATTGGACCACGATCTTTTTCAGCTGTTGTTCTCGTATGTGACCCATTTTTCATCGCCAGTCACCATCCGCTTCAAAAATCGATCGATTTCGTTACGTTTCAGCAAAGAATCGCAGGCATCAATTCAGTCCAAAAGGTTTTATTGCGTCAATTCTTGTGGCACCCATACATCGAGCTTCTTCTTGAGACCAGCCTTATGCAAATGGTTCCAAACGGTTTTCTGGCTAATCTTCAGTTCCTGGGCAATGGAATAAGTGCTCACATGCCGGTCCGACTCGACGATTTCCATGATTTTATCGACATTTTCGACGATTGGCCTACCAGGGCGTGCCTCATCGTCGACGTCCATATTACCAGAACGAAATCGTTGGAACCACCGCTTTGCTGTTGCATTCGACACTGTATTGGCTCCATAAACAGTACAATGTTTTTTGGCCGCCTGCTCCACCTTTTCACCTTGGTCGTAGTGGTACTGCAGAATGTATCGAATTTTCTCTTTTTTTACCTCCATTTTGGAACGCTGTAACACACAACTGGCTTCACCAAACACAAAACTGTCAAAGAACTTTTTTTTGAAGCGCAACGTCACCTTTAAATCGCCGTATAGTATGACCCAATGCGATGTACACATCCTGAGATATGGCTCACTAAAGACATCTAGCGGAAAACGCTCAGAACTTTTTACTTCACCCAATATATATATATATATATATATATATATATATATAGATCGCTGTACGAGAAGCAGCTCACATTTTCAATCCCCAACACGTCGTGTACGAGTGCATCAGGACGAGCTGGCGCGGATTCTCACTGTCATTTTTATCGGCCACCTCATGCAGAGCCTCCCGTCTCGTTACGAAGCGTCGAGGCGAATAAATTCACGTTGGATAAAATCGGGAAAAACGATCAAAGTTTGCGTTCAATCGTGGCCACGCGAGGATTCGTAAGCGGAAGAGGAGCAAGAGGGTGGAAGAGGGCGTGAGGTTGAAGGATGATCTGACGGTTCGACGGCGGGAGGGGGCGGGGGTGGCGATGAAGAGGGGCGGAAATGCGGGGGTGGTTAGAAGTGCGGCAGGAGCGAAGTCACAGCGGCGTAAAGAGATGCCGAGGGAGGGGTGAGAAAAAGAGAAGGTGTGAGGCAAACCGTTGAAAGCGGGTAGAAAAGTTTCTGTTTTTTTTTTTTTTTTTTAATTCTTTTTCGTGCTCTCGAGAAGAGAGCGTACTACGATTGTGAACTATATGACGATAAGTAATTCCGTGTGCCGGGCGTTTAATACGTCGATATGCTCGCAAGACTATTTCGATGAAAGAAAGAAAGAAAAAAAAAATGAAAAAGAATCGATCCCCCTGTCCGCACAAAGTTTCGCGTGTACCTTAGTGAATTTTTTATCGACGATCTCGACGTATATTGCCGTGTGCTGTCATTCGTACAGCACGAAGTCGAAATAGAAGCAGGAGAAACAAGCCGGCCATCGTGTTCGAGGAAAAATTTATGGCATTAAAATAATAATAACAAAAATCAGCGTCGCTTTTTTTTCACGATTTCTTTTCTTTATTGCATCGCTCCGATTCTCACGCACAGCTCGGGACTATATTTTTCACGATTTTTTTTTTTTTTACTATTAATATTGGTGGCTTTGACCTCCTCGAAGTAATGGGAGGATCGTTTTTACGCTTCTGTGTAGACGAATTGAATTTTTGCGTTATTGGTCCCGAAGCCAATATTCTGATACGTTGAATGAGCAAAAATCGTATTATTTTGGAAAATTGTTTGAGTATTTTCTTCATTTGCATTTTTTCGGTTTTTTCAGGGTAAGTTTTTTTTCGGTTTTTTTCAGTAATTTTTTTTCATTTTTTTTCGGTTTTTCAGGGTCATTTTTTTTTTGTTTTTCAAGGTCATTTGAAGATTATAGTATGTTACATGGTTGAATTTGTTTGGATGCCGCCTACAATTTACAAGGGGAAAAAATATGCCAATCCATTTTTTAAAAAAACTTTGAAGACCGTGGAAAAACTGAAAAAAAATTAAATTAAAAAATATTAGATGAAGTAAAAAGTTCTGAGCGTTTTTTCGCTTTATTTCGACGATGACATTAACATAGTTAGGATTATCCGATTTACATCAAATATGTGCCGTTTTGTTCGATAACTTTTGTCCATTTTGAAGGCAATTTCATAATTCCGCGATTGAAGAAGTCCTCGTCCCTATTGGTAAAAAACTTGACCAGCTCATTCTCACAAGCCTCTCTTGAGGCCACTTTTGTAGCATCAAGAAAATTTTGCAAATGCTTGAAAAGGTGATAATCGCTTGGTGCCAGGTCTGGACTATACGGCGGGTGCGATAGAACCTCCCATCCAAGCTCTCGGGGCTTCTGGCGCGTCGTTAAAGATGTGTGCGGCCTGGCGTTGTCTTGATGGAACACAACACCCTTCCTATTGGCCAATTCCTTTTGTATATTCCAATATAATGAACCATTTTTTAAATAAAAAAAAAAACATTTTGAGATCAATTGGCAAATTGTGATATGGTAAAACAAACGATAATGTTTTTGGGGGGATTTTTTTATTACTTGGCATTCTTTTTTTTACTTTTTTAAAGTTTTTTTCCTAATGGTATGTGCATACTTCGTATTTTCAAATCAAACAGAGATATTGAAGTGTTCTGTTTCTCGTGACTCACCTTGTATATGTATAGATATATATATATATATATATATATATATATATAATCGATACATTTTAACGGCGCGTTTATTAATCACACAGCGAGGATAATTTGTCAACTGCGCGGGAATACCTATTTCTCCTCCAGGCATAATATCATGTTGCAAAATCCGAATAGGATCGAGCTCTCGCGCTCGTGTACGAATGTTTGCGATCAAAAACTCCCCAGTACCGTTAATGTGTTCTCGAGTTTGCATTACCTCTGTGCCGGATATAGGCCGAAGCCGGAATAGCGTGAAACAATTTTGATCAATATGTCACGATGCACGAGAAAGAGGGAGAGAGAGAGAGAGAGAGAGAGAGAGAGAGAGAGAGAGAGAGAGAGAGAGAGAGAGAGAGAGAGAGAGAGAGAGAGAGAGAGAGAGAGAGAGAGAGAGCGAGGGAGGGGGGGGGATATTAGATTGAATTGGATTGTTTATCAGTGCTTCAGGAAATGAGCTTCCTTTGACTCATTACTACATAACAAAACCAGACGAATAAGAGCGCAAAAATTCGATACTATATAAATTAAAGGAAAATATCAAGATATCGGCAATGTGTGGATAATAGAAAGAAAAATAAACTTCAATAAAATGAAGTAAGATGAACGAGACTATTAAAATAGTAAATAATAGTAAAATGAGTGAATAAAGCAAAATAGAAAATTAAGAAGAATAATCAATTATAATGAAATAAATTGATAAAGTGAAATAAAAAAATAAAGTAATATTTTTAATGAAATTAAAATATAATTAAGGGAAATAAAAAAAATGTAAAAATAATAGATAGATTTTTATTCATTTTATGTTTTTTCTTTATTTTATTGTGATTTTTCAAAATTGTTTTACTGGATTTTTTAAATTTTACTTTATCCATTTATTTTATTATTATTTATTATTTTGATTCATTTCATTTTGATTTTCTGATTTACAACACTTTATTTTATAAAGTATGTTGGTAAATGAATAAACAATAATAATAATTGAATAAATAAGAGAGATCGAGAGAGAGAGAGAGAGAGCGAGAGAGAGAGAGAGAGAGAGAGAGAGGGTGAAGGAGAGGGAGAGAGATTAGATTGGATTGGATTGTTTATCAGTGTTTTAGGAAATGAGCTTCCTCTGACTCTCTACTACATAACAAAACCAGACGAATAAGAGCGCAAAAATCTGATACTATATAAATTAAAGGAAAATATCAAGATATCGGATGCTGTATAAACGAAAAAAAGTAATAATAATGGTGAACGAGGATTTTTTTTCTTATCAAAGCGCCTTTATATAAATCAGAACAGATTTTTACGAATATCAATTAAAAGTGACCTACGACTAAAGAGAGAGAAAGTGAGAGAGAGAGAAGCGTTTATTCCTCATTCTGAAATCGAACCTTCCCTGAGAGTACCGTGCCAAAAAATAAATTAAATACATCACAGCAATGTGTGGATAATAAAAAGAAAAATAAACTCCAATAAAATGAAGTAAGATGAACGAGACAATAAAAATAGTAAAGCAAAATAGAAAATAAAGAAGAATAATTAATAATAATAAAATAAATGAATAAAGTGAAATAAGAAATAAAGTAAAATTTAAAATGAAATTAAAATACAATGAATGAAAATAATAAATGTGAAAATAATAATTAGATTTTTATTCCATTTATCATTTTTCTTTATTTTATTGTGATTTTTTAAAATTATTTTGTTTGAGTTTTTTATTTTACTGGATCTTTTAAATTTTACTTTATTCATTTATTTTATTATTATTTTGATTCATTTCATTTTGATTTTCTGATTTACATCACGTTATTTTATGAAGTAAGTTGGTAAATGAATAAATAATAATAAAATTGAAAAAAATAAAAGAGACAGATAGATAGATAGAGAGAGAGAGAGAGAGAGAGAGAGAGAGAGAGAGAGAGAGAGAGGGAGGGAGAGAGTGAGAGAGCAAGAAACCTCTGTCGATGAAGTCTCCTGTTACGTTCATTACCGTTCACCGTCGCGCATTTTTTCTTTCATCAAAGTCTACTCTTATCCACGCATTCCCATGTATTCGAAACATACGCATGTACACGCCCACGAATATACAGCAATCCGTTTGAATGTATGTATCTAGGGAGATCTCGTATAGCAAAATTAGAGAATTGCTGGTCAAAGGGTCGGAAGGTTAAAAGGTTCGATTGACAGAGGGTTGATTAATATCCGATTCCGTTCGAATCAACACGGATCCGGGTGAACCGAGAATTTCGCGTCCTTCCGTATCGATCCTTCCCACGGTAACGCACAATCTAATTGAGAGATATAGCGCCGTAAAACCCTACCCCCAATGACGAATATCCAAATCTACTCCGTAGATAGTATCCCCATATTTGTTCGAAAGCCCGATGACGTTTGTACAGCCTGCGCCCGTACAGCAAATTGCAAAGCGGAAGATATCGAAACACAAATAGTAAGGTGGTACAGGAGTACGCACCTAAGCTTCAAAGTGGTGAAAAAAAAAAACAAACAAATACATTTAACGAATCATTTCTTTTTAATTGACAGAATATCTAGTACCATAATCAAATTATGAACGATGATTAGGAATGGCAATTTTTTTTTTTTACATGATAAACTAAAAACTAGAAAAAGGGAATTGCGAACTCTTAGACATACTGACGTTTAAGGGCGGGGTAAAGTTAATTCGGGCGAAAAAAAGGCATGTTTTTAAGATTTTTTTTTGGCGCAACGGATAGTGTTCGTTTATTGAAAAATTTACATATAATAAAGTAACGTTTGAACAACATTCTCCTAAATTTGCATTGCAAAATATTCAAAATTGAGCGAGTGAAAATTAAACCCCGGAGGCGCCTCGAAAAAAAAGTTGGTTTTCGGTGTGCACCATAACTCGCAACAGAATCATCTGAAACAAAAAAATCAAAATGCATTTGTTAAAGGAGATGTTTCTCGAGGTAATGACGGGAGGATTTTTTTTTTTTTTTTCGATTTTTCGATTTTTCGTAGCACTTGGGAGCCAAAAACCCGATTTTCGCTAAAAAAAAATCGGCTAATTTGTTGTTGAAAAGTTAGTAATTATTAAAAAAAAAACAAAAAAGCTCTCGACAATACCTGGTGAATTATGTGAAGAAGTACTGTGCAAAATTTCAAAGCGATTGGTCCAGTAGATTTTGAGTTATCGCGCACACGGACTTCAAATATGACAAGTCTCAGAAAAACGATTTGAAAAACGCAGAAGAGTTTGGTCGCTTAGCGCTCATTGCACATAAGTTTGAGAACACTTCTCGATTGCATAAAAATCTGAGAAAATTCATGCATATTAAAGGTACTCAAGAGATTAATTTTGCATAATAATAATTCCAAAATGTTATTAACAAAATGATGAAAAAAAAAAATTAGTCAACAAATTTCCCCGCAACCTAATTTTCTTTCGTGATTCGTTCATTTTTCTGAATACGTATGAATTTTTTCAGATTTTTCAATTATCTTTGAATTTTTAGAAATTCAAAATAAAACTCGATAATTTTCTTATACTCACTCAAAGTCGTCGATGCCAGGTCCGTAGAGCAAAAGGCTTCCATCAAGATGATCGAGAGCATCTTTTTGCGTTTGTCTACGCAAAACTCTTTCTTCTTTACTGTCGTGCGCCGCCCAGGTATAAAACCCGGCATGGAGCAATAGACGCTCAAATACTCATAACTTCGTCAATTTTACTCCGATCGACTTGAAATTTTAACACAATATTCTTGAGATATTATGCATTCATTTAAAAAATTTTAAAAAAATTAAAAAAAAAAATTTTAATACTTTACCCCGCTCTTAAAGTAGTTCGGCCGTCATACGACTAGTCAAGTTGGCAACTAATTTATATTGATTAAATTTAAGTCTAAATTACTTATAAAATTAATAAACACTCACATTGAAAATATTTTTATCACGTGAATGTAATAAAATGCTTTAAAAGTATCGTAAAAGATACAATTTATACTTCAACTTGACTAGTTAAGTGATTGAGTCCGCCATGATTGTAGTAATGTTCGGATAAAGTCGGATCGCTGCCCCTCTCACCCCCACCATGCCGGTACCGGTGACATTTTAATACACATAACCTAGCTAACATTTTTATTACGCGAAAGAAAATGTATCTGTATAATGGCATTGAGAAAAAAAATGGTCAATTCCTTAAAAAAAAGCGAAGCTATTCGACGAATTAAAGCACCTGAGTCAATTTCAAAAATAAATTTTAAAAAGCTGAAAAACTCGGCCAAAAAGTGAAAACAAATGTAAACAACGCTGGTCGAAGAATAGTTGATACAGCGTTGCTCGGAAAACGTATGTGGTGCAGTGATTGTAAAATTCCATTGAGTTTTTCCAATGTGGAAAAATTCATTCTTATTTATATTGTTTAAAAACATTGACTGAATAAACAAGTTTCTCAAATTTTCGTCCTCGCCTTTATTTATTGTATTCAAGTTGCACCGACTCGCATGAATATTCTTTATGGTTAAAAAATTAATATTTCAAAAGATTATGCATGACAATTTATTTGTAAAACTTGATTTATTCATGAAAAAAAGTAATAGAAAATAAAAATAAATGTTGATCACTTTTAAAGTTTCTCGAGAAGAATTTGAAATTCCCGCGATTACCGACTCTGCCCGAAGCCGCAATCAGCTGTTACCAGCAGTGCAACGTAATGTCTGCCATCCGCTTCCGACACGTCAAAAACAAAAGTTTTTTTTATGTTTTCTTTTTTAAAAGCGCCGTAAGGTAATGTTTTTTTTTTAAATAAACAGAATCTGTGATAAATTTTCTTTATGATGGACACTTTTCTGAAGCTCGACCGACGATTAGTTTTTTTACAGTTAACATTACTGTGAGTTCTTCCATAAGGTACTGCGTTAAAAATTAAAATTTAAAAATGAAATAATTCAAAATTTTGCCTCGCAAGAGGTCACGAAAATGTGCTTATTGTTATCAGGGGACTTTGAACTATCATTTATCGCAAAAATTGGTGAACATTCACCGTACTTGTTCAAATAGCCAAACTGCTTTAAGGCGGGATCCTGAATTAGCCGGTTCGAAAAATCGATATTTTGAGGAATTTTTTTCGGGTAAAAAAAAAAGCAAGTTTAGCGAAATTTTCAGATTATTTTATTACATGCCTGAACATAAGAAAACAATTTTTTTTAAAGAAAAATATCAACAGGCAACCGATTTTTATCTACATTCGTGCCACTGCTGTTTCCATGCGGCGTGACAAATGGAGCTCGTAATTTTCATCTGAAATAAAAAAACCAAAAACCATTTTAATTATGACATATTTTTCTTCTATATGAACTAAAAAAAACCGATTTTTTTTTTGAAATTTGAATGTTTTTTCGGGTTTGAAGTAGAAAATGTGCTTTTTGTGAAAAAAAAAATTATTTCAACTTGCTAAAAAAATTGTTAAGAATTTTTTTTTCGACAATGTTTTTAGTTCAAATAGAAAAGAAAACGATACTGAAGCGAACAAGCTTTCGTTTGTTTCGATTGGACTTCTAGTTTTTTTGTAATCAGATACGCCAAATTAGAAAAATCGTAAAAACGAAAACTCGAGAAAACGGGCGCCCTAACTGCCCGAGCGCCCGTATACCTGCTCGACACTCCACTACGTTCAGTGCTGTATCTTTGGAAATATTTCGAATTGGGCTATAAAACTTTGTCTAGACATTCTTAGATACATCAGGAATAGATTTAAACAATAAAAAAAATCGATTTTTTGGACCTTCTAATTCAGGATCCGGCCTTAAGAGTACGCAAGCTTCAATTGACATATAAATCGCAAATAAAGTTGGCCACATTCGTATGAGAGTTGGGGAGCTGGAGAGTTGGAGAGCTGGAGAGCTGGAGAGCTGGAGAGAGAGAGAGAGTTGGAGAGTTGGAGAGATGGGGAGTTGGAGAGTCGTGAAGTTCGCAAAGATCGTGCAGTTCGTGAAGTTCGTGAAGTTGGAGATTTCGTATCGCCCCAGAGATGTAGCTGGTGTGGATCTCTTTAGCCTCTTACGAAGAGTGGCTTCAGTCGCTTCCAATGAACGTGCTACCGCCCTCATAGATTCACCAGCATGAACTCGCTTCCTTGCATTTTCAAGATCCGCAATTGACCATAGACTTCGGTCGATAGTCCGTTTCCTTCGGGACAAGCTGAAAGTAAAAAAAAAACATAATCTTCAACTACAGTCGTATAAGAGTACGCGCGTACTCCTACACACCTAAGCACTGCTTACTCTTATACAACCTGCACATTTTTACCAGGTGTACAAGTATGAAATGCGGATTTCAGACAACAAATGGTGCACCAATGCAGTTTGTGCCATGAAGATTTGACACTGCGCCATTTTATTGGGTCGTCAACAAGTGTCAGACGCGCACGAGTGATAAGTTGGAAAAGTGTGTGCATAGTGTTGTGTTGTTGTGTTCAATATGTCGACATTTATACCGAACAAAGAGCATTCGCGGACAGCATTAATTTTTTGTTTTCATTTGAATAAAACTGCTGCTGAATCGTACCGATTACTTCGAGAAGCTTATGGTGAACATGCTACATCGCAAGATACGTGTGAACGATGGTTTCGGCGTTTCAAAAGTGGCGACTTCGATGTTGCAGACAAGGAACATGGAAAAGCGCCAAAAAAAAATACGAAGATGTGGAATTGCAAGCATTGTTGGACGAAGATGATTCGCAAACACGAAAACAACTCGCCGAGCAATTGGGCGTTAGTCAACAAGCTGTTTCCAATCGGCTACGAGAGATGGGAAAGATTCAGAAGACCTGTAGATGGGTACCACATGAGTTGAACGACAGGCAAATGGAAAAGCGCAAAGACACATGTGACATTTTGCTCGCTCGGTACAAAAGGAAGTCGTTTTTGCATTGTATAGTATACAGGGGATGAAAAGTGGATTTATTTTGAGAATCCCAAGCGCAATTCGAACGGCCCGAACTTGTCTGCGACCTGTCGGGGTGCGGCAAAAAAAAATATATTTCATGACTTTTGGGACACACTATGTATATATTTCTCATATTATTTCACTTATTTTACATTTCATCGTGTGCACTTTTCCATACAAGCTATAAACATCCGCGAATGCGTGCGCTGGGAACGAATGGGCTGTGGCTCTATGACGCTCAACGAGACTTGGTATCCCTACGCAACATTTGCCAGGGCCAAACGGAATGCTGATCAGCCGTCGGGCGAGAGGGTAGCTGTTAGAGAATCGGTGGCGGTTTGGGAGGAGGGGCGGGGGGTGAAAGTGAACCGGTGGTGAGTTTGGCTGGAGATGAGTGAAGTGAGGCTGAAGAAAGGCGACCCGTTTAGGGGTGAGGGCGGAAGGAGAGCGAGGGACCAGTGAAAAGCCACCCTCCAAGCGATATTTCGAGTATGGAGCGTGTAAATCGAGATTTCAATTTTACTTATCAAACAACGTTGGATCGGCAAAATTCATTTCCGATCTGTATGTAGTACGTGTGGTCGTGAATTAGCGAAAAAGATTTTTTTTTTAAATATATGTATATATTCAAGAAATCGCATCAGGTCATATTGTTACTAATTTTATGTCAAAACATAGTTACGTGTCTTTAGTTGAAGAAGTAGAAGTTTCACTCGATGAAGACCCGAGTCAAACGCAAGAATAACTTGTAGAATCATTTGTATTATTGGATGGATATTAAAAAATCGACAAAATTCTTGAAAAATTGAGGAATGATAGTGCTTGATAGAATAATAAT
>OZ010715.1:33985740-33993244 GCA_963932345.1 Ophion ventricosus | reverse complement strand
TTTGAGCTTGGCGATGTATACTTCAGAGGAGCCAGCAGCCGCTTTGGCCAAGTAGTCAACAACTGACAGAGTCATACCGCACCCTGTTGCGAATCCTAGTAAACCGACCAGTGAATGGACGAATAACGACACTTTAGGATTCAGATGGACCGTAACCATCTGAATCCTAAAGTCGGATTCAGATGATTAAAGTCGGATTCAGATGGACACCATCGGAAAATTGGCAAGGCATCCCTAATACAATCAAGCCTTCACGGGTTTATTTGTGGATTCCATTGAAGGGTTTTTCGTAAAAGAGCCGTACCGGGCCCCTATTAGGGAATGGTAGGTTAGGTAGGTTGACTAAAACTATGGTCTAAGTACGGAGACCAAGTAAAGGCATCAAAGGGGTGTAGTTGTAGATTTCCTAATAGCTATTTCCCCAATGCTACTAGACTTTGCTATTATAGGGGCAAATCAGTATAAATTACTTGACTAAAGAATTTATGGCATAATAATTATCGAGATCGATTAAATATAATAATTAAACTGTGCGTTTAGTAGATGAGCTGTGATGCCTCGAAGCAACACGCCATGCAGTGCTTTCATTGGAACAACGCGGGATCAAACGTGGCAGAATATGCGACTGAATTCTAAGCCTCAAATGTATTGAAATAACACATTTCTTTGTTATTTTCAAATTATAGCATATGGCTGCTATAATTTGTTATGAGGCACCGTTGAGGCAATTTTAACCCATCATGGTCACACATCCAAATTCAATCGCGGTGCAGCGTCAGTGGAGTGAGGATAGCGCTAATTTCGTGTGGCATCCCGCTAAATCAGACCCCCTACATACATCTTTAAAAGTATTTTGAATGCTAATACAAATAAACTAAACGTTCGCCAGCACAACCATTTCTTCTCCGTCGTTACACACTCCTAAAAATCTTTGAGCCGATATTCGACAAATACCAACCAACCAACCGCAACAAGCATCCTCGTTCCTTCTCAACCTTTCCTTCTCAGTCCGAATAATTCTCGCTCCCATTCCCGGCCAATTCCACCGATCGCACTCCTCGTGGATCGTTAAAAATAGAATATCAGAGCGTCTCGTTTCGGCACGCCTCGAACGTGCGGATGCTCGATTCCTTTTCGCGCTTTTCCGCGCACAGGAGGTCGAGACGGTGCAGAGTAAGGGCGAGCAAGGGTGACGGGTTCTCAGCGGAAGAAAGCGGACGAGCTTTTGCAACAAGAAGACGAGGTGGTCGAGTCGAGAGGAGTGCGGAAGGGAGGACGAGGGCCAAGAATGAGAGTGAAAAATAGAATGCGAGACTCCATTCAGTCCATGGAAGGGCATTAACACGAGGAGGGCAGCGAGTGCAAAAGCTCCCTCGCATGCTCCGAAAACCATTAACTGCGCTTCCACGTCAGGATGGAAGAAAAACAGGGATGCGATGCTGCGGACTCGTCAGACCAATATGTGTGTGTGTGTGTCTGCAGCGTACACTACCTGTGGTTACGAGAGAGAGAGAGAAAGAGAGAGAGAGAGAGAGAGAGAGAGAGAGAGAGGTGAGAGCATTCGAGCTTTTGCTACGAAGGACGCAAGTGAATTTCAAAGGTTCGAGAAGGTCGAGGCTTTTGTAGCGAAGGGACAAAAAGGTCGTGGACCAGTGAAGAGTTGTGCGGAGGGCGGGGGAGGGCTTTGAGGAGGTTTGAGCTTTGGCAATGTCGTTTCCATTACAAGATGGATCGTTCGCCAGCAGTAACCGGAAGTGCGCCTGTAGCCGAATAGAAATTACGCTAGCCTGTCTGAGTTACGTAATTGGAGAGAAAAAAAATCGCAGAAAATTTTCTAAAAAAGCAAAATGAAGGTAAACTTGTCCTCCTTAAAATACCACTTGAGAAATTCAATTATCTTTATTTTTGAGTTCGCTATGTAACCTTTAGTGCGTTAAGGAATTTCGACCAGTGTATCGAAACTTTTGGCCGACCGTGTATGTGTGTCTACACGAACTTCGCCCATTCCATTCAAAATGGCCAGTCTTTATTGGATAACAAATATCAATTTGTTATCCAATAAAGGTTCACATAAAGGTTTCTCTTTTGTCGCGAGGAGGTCGCAAAATTTACGTATTTATTTTTTATTATTCAGTGCGCTCTTGTGCCCGTGTTATGATTTATAGTGAAATAAATGGCTGAAATACTGTCGTGATCTAGCGATAAATTGGGGTACGCGAATTTGTTCCCTCCGTTTACCCTTTCTCTTGGTATCCCGTTACTTTGGCCCGGTGGCGAACTTTTTTTTTTTTACTTTCGAGCTCTCCACCCCTCTGACTCGTTCGTATCTTCTCGCTTGCACTTTTTGTTCTGCGCTGCACCTAAATTGTGGTTCGCGAAACGTAACGTGGAAAAAGGCGCGCAATAGAGAGAGGGAGAGAGAGAGAGAGAGAGAGAGAGAGAGAGAGAGAGAGAGAGAGAGAGAGAGAGAGAGAGAGAGAGAAAGAGAGAGAGAGAGAGGGCTGGTAAAAAAATTATAAAAAGAAACAGGAAGCGGATAACAGAGAGAACCGAGGAAGCAAATTAAGCGTAATGCTCGGGTGGTCCCAGACTCGCCTGGCAACACCACCTCACCATCATCACCACGAGGATGAGCAGCCACGGGCTGTGCAGAATGCTGTGCCGGCTCTGCAGACATACCCGGGGTAGTCCTATACAACTGGAAAAACCTGGCACGGAGTACTAATCCTTGAAACGAGATGGACAAAGAGCGAGAGAGAAGAGAGGGATGGGGTTGAAGAGAAGGAGAGCGATGAGCGTCAATTGGGAGAGAGCGGGGGCGGGGGGGGGGCGGGGTGGCTAGAAGGGTTTTAGTCTGGACCACACACATTTTGGCACATTGCGTGGCAAAAATGTCGACTCCTGGATGACACTCGTCCACAGTCACTCTAACCCTGCACTCCTTGCAACCTCTTCCACCTTCTCTTCTGTTTCACCCCCGCCGCCCCCGCTCTCCAAGCCGACGAGGGTGATCGGTGCTGCGCTGAGGTCGAGAAAAAACGGCAAAAAAAGTTCACGGATGAGCAAAACGGCGGAAACGAAAAAGGCCGGGTGTAACAATAAAGAGGGGAGTAGGGACGACCCCCAACCCAACCAACCCCTCTCTCTTCATCGCGCCTTGGTTTCTCGAGCACACACTGCGCCTTTAATAAGAGACTCTGTGCGAGAAAAACAAGCTGCGGACACTTTTGCTTCCTCACTACGGGTAGATCCAAAATAAAACGAAAAAAAAGAAAAAACATGCAAGGAGAAAGAAAGTTGCCGCTGTTCTGGGCTGTCACGTCTCGTCCATACGTCTATGCCGCTTCGGTAATAATCGCGCGAGAAATTTGGCACGTGTACGCCAGAAGTGTTTTTTTTTTTTTTCGTTGTCGTGAAAATGAAGAATCAATAAGGAAACTTTTTGGATTAACCGAGGAGTCTCGATGTACGAGGACACCAGATTTTTTGTTTTTTATGATGGCGAAGTTTGCAAGAATGCAATGAAATCCCGTGTGGATATAATATATAAATATATTAGAGAAAATAGCAATTCGTTAAAAAAAAACATTGAGGATCGTCCCAAAATCAACCAGTACAAAATATCCCATGTAACACATATACCAGGTATGTACCAGGTGTACAAGTATGAAATGCGGATTTCAGACAACAGATGATGCACCAATGCAGTTTGTGCTATAAAGATTTGACACTGCGCCATTTTGTTGTGTCATCAACAAGTGTCAGACGTGCACGAGTGATAAATTGGAAAAGTGTGTGCATAGTGTTGTGTTGTTGTGTTCAAGATGTCGAAATTTCTACCGAACAAAGAGCATTCGCGGACAGCATTAATTTTTTGTTTTCATTTGAAGAAAACTGCTGCTGAATCATACCGATTACTTCGAGAAGCTTATGGTGAACATGCTACATCGCAAGATACGTGTGAACGATGGTTTCGGCATTTCAAAAGTGGTGACTTCGATGTTGCAGACAAGGAACATGGAAAACCGTCAAAAAAAAATACGAAGATGTGGAATTGCAAGCATTGTTGGACGAAGATGATTCGCAAACACAAAAACAACTCGCCGAGCAATTGGGCGTTAGTCAACAAGCTGTTTCCAATCGGCTACGAGAGATGGGAAAGATTCAGAAGACCGGTAGATGGGTACCACATGAGTTGAACGACAGGCAAATGGAAAAGCGCAAAAACACATGTGACATTTTGCTCGCTCGGTACAAAAGGAAGTCGTTTTTGCATCGTATAGTTACAGGGGATGAAAAGTGGATTTCTTTTGAGAATCCCACGCGCAAAAAGTCATGGGTAGACACAGGCGCACCATCCACATAGACCGCAAGACCGAATCGCTTTGGCAGAAAGACGATGCTCTGTGTTTGGTGGGACCAGAGGGGCGTGGTCTATTATGAGCTGTTAAAACCTGGGGAAACGGTTAATACTAAACGTTACCAACAACAATTGACCGATTTGAACCGTTCGCTGCTTGAAAAAAAGGCCAGAATACCGTAAGAGGCAACACAAAGTCATTTTTCTTCATGACAATGCTCCATCACATACGGCAAAACCGGTTCGCGACACGTTGGAAGCAATCAGCTGGGAAGTTCTACCCCATGCGGCTTACTCACCAGACTTGGCTCCTTCCGATTACCACTTGTTTGCCTCGATGGGTCACGCACTTGCTGAGCAGCGCTTTGGTTCGTACGAAGATGTGAAAAAATGTCTCGATGAATGGTTCGCAGCAAAAGGGGAAGATTTTTACTGGCGTGGTATTCACCAATTGGCCGAAAGATGGGAAAAATGTATAACAAGCGATGGATCATCCTTTGAATGAAGCACTTTTTATCATTCTTCCGACTTTAACGTGTTTTTTTTTTAGAAAAAAAATCCGCATTTCATACTTGTACACCTAGTAAATATGAAGTATTGTCCATTGCGAGGTATACATTTTTCCCACCTGTTTGGCAATTTGTGGATGCCACGCCAAAAAAAAACTGTTTCTCTTTTGAGGCAAACCAGTCATCGAGCCATTTTCGTACATTTTCGTAAGAAGTGAAGCGCTCCTCAGCTAGTGCGTGTCCCATCGATGCAAATAAGTGGTAATCGGACGGAGCCAAGTCTGCTGAACAAGCCGCATGCGAAAGTATTTCCCAACTAAACGCCTCAATCGTTGCCTTGACCACTTTTGCTGTGTGTGATGATGCATTATCATGAAGAAAAATCACTTTGTGTTGCCTTTTTTGATATTCCGGTCGTTTTTCACGCAAAGCTTGATTCAAATCGATCATTTGTTGTCGGTAGCGTTCAGTATTAACAGTTTCGCCAGGTTTTAGCATCCAACAATGCTCGCAATTCGCTGTCTTCAAACTTTTTCGGTGGCCTCCCACGTTCTTCGTTTCTCACGTCAAAATCGCCACTTTAGAATTTTCAAACCACTGAAAGCACTGTGATTTACCAAGAGCATGCTCACCATAAGCTTCGACAAGCATTCGATGCGATTCTGCAGCAGTTTTCTTCAAGTGGTAACAGAAAATTAATGCTGCCCGCAAATCGTAATTTCCAGGCACAAAATTCGACATGTTCAACGCTATAACAAACTATGTTGGGGTATGAAACTTGTATCGTTGTGAGTTAAAAATCTTTCTCAGATGTCAAAAAAGCAAATGGCGCCAATGACACGACTTGACGGTAACTACATTGACAGCAAGGGCCATCTATGGGCAAATTTCGGTTTCATATTTACAGACCTGGTACATATATAGACATTTCTACATAGGCAACATTTGTCAGGCATTTTCAAAGCAGCCGCGGTCATTAATTTATCAATTTCTGGAAATTGCCGAAGCGGAAGAGAGACAGGGGGATGACGAATAGCCTGAAGAACGAGGAAAGCGAAGACCCAACGAGGGGCGGATTCACGAGAGAGCTTTTCGTATATAATGTTACTTTCTGAAGAATATATATATATACACATATATATACAGGGTGTCCCATAAATACCACCTCGTAAATTGGTCCATGACCTACTGGAATATCAAATTTTACCCCAAGGAAAAAAGTGCATGTTTATTGACAACTCACAGCCTCAACTGCTGAAGATGGAAACAGGAAGTTTGGAAGATAGGTTTCTTAGAGGGTGCAGATGTGCAGTACAAAAGGATTTTTTTTGAAAATCATCGCTTAAGGGGATAGAATGGCGTGTGAGACTTTGTATGGAAAATTGTATTCCTCGCGTAAACTATTGTAAGTCGCGCTAAAAATCCATTCAAGCAGTGAAATATATTGTCGAAAATATCGTTTATAAAAATGTCACTCATATCCAAGGTGACAGCTATTCGGAAGTGTAGCCGGAATTAATTTTGTCCGATGGCAAATCTACAATTAGAATAACATAGACACCCGTTAGGATGGTGGCAGCGTCCGTAGGATCCTGCCAGTAGAGAAATATGACAACCGCAGACTTGAAAAAAAAAAGAAAAATTACTTCTGGCTCGACCCCACTGCCCAACACATACTCACATTGAGAAAAAATTTAAGGGGTTACGTGGGTTTCGCAGCCATAAAAAAGCATAATTTATCTTTTTTTTATATAAAATATAAATGATTTTATTTAAAATGTTAAGCACATAAAAGAGCAACATTTCAGCAATATTTTTTTAAAATTTCATCCAAAAATTTGGAAAATTCAGCCGGTGGGACCTGGTTTCCGGAGACCCCTCAAAAAAAGTGTCCTCGTGGTGGTCAGGATAACTCACGATAGCTTTATCTGAAATTAAAAAACCACATTTTTTCTGTTAGTAGATAAGTATAGTTCGTGATTGAACAAAGGATTTTTCAAAAAATTGAAATTTGAATTTTTGGCAGAGTTGTATGCAAAATAGTTCAATTTGTGGTACAATTTACACTACGTATAGCCTTGTAAAATTAGTTGTAATCGAGAAAAAAAAACCTTCGTTGAATCACTAGTCAATGCTATACCTGCGTCGCAGGTATACGCATTTAATTTTTTTTTTTTTTTAATTCGACCTTCTAAAAAGTTGACCTTGAAATCACCTTGAAGGTCATGGTCAAGGTGGCGATCGAGGTCACCACCAGATGCGCCTTGTTAAAATTCATAACTTTGGTCTTAACGATAGAATTTAAGAAGCTTCTATTCTTGTCCGAGGTATCCATACTGTGTTCAAGTTTAATTAACCCTGCAGTGACCTTCAAGGTCAAAGGGGACCGGTGACTCAAGTACATATCTCGACGTAAAATTTCCCGCTCCATCGATTGCCGATGTCAAAAAAGGGGGTTCCCATTTGAAAAACAAAAGTTGACCTTGAAATAACCTTGAAGGACATCGCCAAGGTCGAAATGAAAATTGTCTTACCTGCGGAAATATTCAGCCGTCCCGTTACTTTTGTGACACCCTGTGTATTGCGATATATGCATATACACCAATGGATCCATAAACACAGTGTTTCAGGAGTT
>OZ010715.1:33908240-33980740 GCA_963932345.1 Ophion ventricosus | reverse complement strand
AATGTTATTAAATACTTTTTCGTTAATTTACATCACGAATACGTTGGCAATCAATTTGACATGTGGCAAACGCGGAATTTAGTTCCTCAGTAGCTGGTAGCACTGAGCTCAGATACGAACATAATTTTTTTTTAAAAGGTCCAAACCGTTTTACATTCATGAAACTTTAGGTACACTTTATTACATAAACTAACTTTTTAAATGATTATTTTTCCATTAAAAAACATTGCAAAATGGCGACGTTACGGCGTGGTCTTCCAGGAAGATTTTGGCGGCAGTTGTCCGTTTGTGGGAAATCCAACGACTCAAATATTGATCTCCAAAATATAAGCCAAAAATGTTTTGTACTTTATCATCCAAATGCTGAACTTGTACTTAAGAAACATTTAGAAAATTGAAAATTTAATAAATGGGACAATTCAGAAAAAAAACATTGCAATTTTACACAAAATTTTCGTTACTTCTTACAATGACGAAGTAGTTTTCAAAAGTGATTCTCACAAACAATTAGGTATAAGTTGAAGATCATATTGTTATTGAGTTGTGTATAAAATTTTAGCACGATCGGTCAACTCGTCTTAAAGTTATGATTACCGCAAACTTAAAAAATGTAGTTTTGTGAAAAAACGTGTCAAAAGTATCGAACTATTAAACTCATTGATTTCAGTCACTTACCGGCTAATCAGCGATTTCAGAGCGTATTGTTGAGATGTTGATTAACTAACATTTTACTAACCAGGCTATAAAACAATGCAATAAAAAGTCAAATTTTTTAAATATCAACTTTATGCAGAGACCTTAAGATCCTGCTGATATCTCTGAAGACTGGCATTACGAATGGAATGATGGACGAGACACTTCCCGACACTCGGAGCCCAGAAGCGAAAAGCAATGCGCCAGTTTCGTCATCACCGATGTGTCCTAACCCGCAGGCTTCCTGTCACCCTAAAGAATTGCTATAAAAGACTATAAACCTATTCTGGGAGAGCCATCGACTTAAAAAAAGTCCAACGTGATCCGGAACAGCCATCAGATATCTCAGTGAATCTTGACACACTTCAAAGTGTCTGGAGTCCGTTTTCATTGATTTCTTTTTCCTCTGATTCGCAAGAACCGAAATGACGAAGAGAGAACACGTTACCGCCTCGAGTAGCTGAACTCATCAGCTACGTGGGTAGTTCCGTCATTGTCCGATTTGTTGAAGCACACAGTGATAATAGATTTACGACTTCCTAAATCCAGAGCAGATATATACCGAGCAGTCTTTCTCGCTTTTACTGCTTTTTCCCCATTCCTTCATTTGTTCTTCTTCACCAACCAATATTTCGCTATGGACGCGTGCTAGGTTCGTTAAACGTCGTTACAGACGTCCACCTCCGAGACTTCTATTAGACAATTTTTTTAATCTTTTAGTTTCGAAGATATCAAAAGTGCTGATAGCTACTCGACAACCCGGTCTGTGTGAGTGTGTCTGTATAAGTTGATGAACGACGAACGTAGACTTGATGCATCCTCTGCCCCTGAGGCCAGTCAACCGCCAGTGACGGGATCGCTGCCAATTTAAAGGCTCATCCTTTCGAGAGAACGAAATCTATTCCAGGATCGTAAAACGGTCGTTCAGAGTATAACCCACCAGTCCTTCTGATGCAGACATCATCCACTGAATCTTCCATTTTTGCTTACCCTTTTCTTTCAGTCTATAGGCGACTGGCAAACCATGTCACGGTTGATTCTTCAGTCTCCGACACTCTCTGCCTCAGGCAAGTAGTCAAAACCGACAGGAAGATCCTTGGCGATCCTTGATTTCACTATCAGTCCTTGCTTGATTGGCGATCGCCCAATGTCGTCAATGATGGATCTTTTCGGCTTCGCAGGTGCGGATCGAGTGGATCTTTTTGGAGTTTCTTTCAGGCAGCTTTTCTCTTAGCCAGTTCTTCAATGAAAATAGCAGGGGGGTGGAAGA
Source organism: Ophion ventricosus (assembly GCA_963932345.1). NCBI lineage: Eukaryota > Metazoa > Arthropoda > Insecta > Hymenoptera > Ichneumonidae > Ophion > Ophion ventricosus. Next base: position 33,978,777 of record OZ010715.1, on the reverse strand, counting down.
TTTTCTTGAATCCTTCGATTTCTGACTCCTTTGGCTCCTCGTCCCGATGCCTCATTGGACCACTTTTTTGCAATATGAACGAGGTTCATTCTAGGATCGTAAAACGGTCATTCAGAGAATAACCCACCAGTCCGCCTGATACAGACATTATCCACTGAATCTTCCATTTTTGCTTACCCTTTTCTCTCATTCTATAGGCGACTGTCAAATCATGTTCACGGTTGAATCTTCAGTCTCGGATACTCCCTGGCTCAGGCAATTAGTCAAAACCGACAGAAAGATCCTTGGCGATCCTGGATTTCACTATCAGTCCTTGCTTGATTGGCGATCGCCCAATGTCGTCAATGATGGATTCTTTGGCTTCGCAGGTGCGGATCAAGGGAACCTTTTTGGAGTTTCTTTCAGGTAGCTTTTCTCTTAGCGGTTCGTCAATGAAAACGGCATAAGGGGGGGGGGGGGGAAGGGAATTTCTTCAATCCTTTGATTTCTGCTTGCTTTGGCTCCTCATCCAGAAGTTTCATTGAACCACTTTCTTTTTAATATGAACAATCGTCTCTCTATACATTTCACAAACTTCCAAGAAATGCGACCACTACGCCGCAGTCTCCATGCGAGAATATTTCCTCTTTCGGAAACCGAGACGACGAGGGTGTACGCGCGGTTGCGTCAACGCGTTTGATGACGTACCAAGGACGTATCGCGACTGTCATTTTCGCGCTGGGAACCTTTACAAAGCATGAAGTGAAAAGCCTGCTTCTCATGAGCAACTTCACCAGGCAGACATGTTGGCGAGAGAGAAAGAGAGAGAGAGAGAGAGAGAGAGAGAGAGAGAGAGAGAGAGAGAGAGAGAGAGAGAGAGAGAGAAGAAGAAGAAGATAAAGGACGCCGAACAGGCCACATGCGAAGAAACGGCACGCAGCTCGTTGGCTCAGACGTACTAGATAAACGCGGCCACAAATGCAGAGCTTTAATTATCATACACGAAGAGAGAGAGAGAGAGAGGAGAGGAGAGAGAGAGAGAGAGAGAGAGAGAGGAGAGAGATGAGAGAGAGAGGAGAGAGAGAGAGGGAGAGGGGGGGGGGGGAGGGGAGGGGGAGAAAGAGAGAGAGAGAGAGAGAGAGAGAGAGAGAGAGAGAGAGAGAGAGAGAGAGAGAGAGAGAGAGAGAGAGGGGAGAGAGAGGGAACAAGCGGCGCGCCTTCGTGTTCTTCTCACCGCAAAAGGGAAGCAATGATGAGATGGTCTCGTACTTCCGTAAGGGTGAACTTCTGAACCGTATGGCCCCGGGCTTTCATCCCTCGTTTCACCGTCTAACTTTTTTTGCATCACATTTCTCCCTATGCCGTTCACCATTTCTTCTTGCACATACCTGCAACCTCGTCGCGAACTTCTTTACTTTCGCGATACAATTATTTTTCCGTAATACATGTTTGCCCTGCTATTCGGATTTGGCAAAAGGAAGCTAAAAATCTGGTAACGAAATAATCGCGCAAAATAATACCTGTACACCTGGATTGTTGCGAAAAGACGTTATTTTCTTTCTATATTAAGGCCTTAGGCCACTCTAGAGGCCAAAAAGGGCATATTTTGTGATTTTTTTTTTTTTTTTCAGCGAAACCATAAAATAAATCGGAATTATAAAATAGGGGTTTTATAATAGACTGTGCAGCATTTTTCCGATGACGCCTTTATTTCTGGAAGGTCAACTGCCGGACCAACTGCTGCTATAATTTTTGAGCTATGATGTGACACTAAAGTTTTTTTCGATTATATATAAGAATAGCTATAGAAGTACGTAGTATTTTGAAGCTGTTTTCCCATAAGTAACCGTGTTAAATTCATATATTTATAACCATTAAATTATTTAGTGAAAAATTCTAAAATAATTCATGTATTAATATTATATTGAGTACCATCATTCCTCAAATTTCAAGAATTCTCGCAATTTTTTAATATCCATCTAGTAGTACCTTAAAGGGTTACGTGGATTTCGAAGCCAAAGAAAAACGTATATTGTCCATTTTTTTTTAAATATAATATATAAATTATTTTATTCAAAATAGTAAGCACATAAAAGAGCAACATTTCAACAGTATTATTTTTTAATTTCATCAAAAAATCTGGGAAATTCAGCCGGTGGGACCAGGATTCCGGAGATCCTTCAAAAAAAAGTGTCCTCGTGGGGGTCAGGATAACTCATGATAGCTTTATCTGAAATTAAGGGCGGGATAAGGTTAATTCGGTGAAAAAAAAGCATATTTTCAAGAATTTTTTTAGACGATACAAGTAATGCTGGTTTATTCAATTAATTTCCATATAACAATACAACATCTAAACTATATTTTCCTAAATTTTCATTGCAAAATATTGATAAATAAACCGTTGGCTGCAAATCTCCGCAGATGCCTCGAAAAAAAAGTTATTTTGCGGTGTACGCTATAACTCGTCACTGGATCATCTGAAACAAAAAAATCAAAATGCGTTTATTAGGTGAGATGTTTCTCGAGGTAACGCTGCCGAGTTTTTTTTTTTAATTATTTTTTATCTTACAATAACAAATTTGCCGATTTTTTTTAGCGAAAATCGCGTTTTTCACTTCCAAGTGCTACCGAAAATGAAAAAAATCGATTAAAAAAAACTCGTCAGCGTTACCTCGAGAAACATCTCACCTAATAAACGCATTTTGATTTTTTTGTTTCAGATGATCCAGTGACGAGTTATAGCGTACACCGCAAAACAACTTTTTTTTAGGCGCCTGCGGAGATTTGCTGCCAACGGCTTATTTATCAATATTTTGCAATGAAAATTTAGGAAAATATAGTTCAGATGTTGTATTATTATATGGAAATTAATTAAATAAACCAGCATTACCTGTAACGTCTAAAAAAATTCTCGAAAATATGCTTCTTTTCGCCGAATTAACCCCGCCGTTAAAAACCAATTTTTTTTCTGTTAGTAAATAAGTATAGCTCGTGATTGAACGAGAGATTTAAAAAAAAATTGAAATTTGAATTTTTATCAGAGTTGTATGCAAAATAGTTCAATTTTTGGTACAATTTACCCTACGTATAGCCTTGTAAAATTAGTTGCAATCGAAAAAGAAAATACCTTCGTTCAATCACTAGTCAATGCTATTTTGAAAAAGTGTGCAAAATTTCAATAAGTGCATTCGTTTTCGAGAAATCGTGTCCACCGACTTCAAAAATAGTGTTTTGAGAAAACTGCGTATACCTGCATCGCTGCCGGCCGGTCTTTTCCAACGGGGGGAATTCCCAAAGGCTCTCTCTCTCCTACACTTTTACTCCGATCGACTTAAAGCCTTATATACGCGATTTCGCTGATTTTCGAAGGTACTTTTCTAGACGCGGTTAAAAAAAAATGACGCATATATTGACAACATTTTTTTACAGATCATTTATGCACATGGTCAAGTATATGTAAAAAAAAATCAGAAATATTAACAAATGGCGGAGATATAAAATAATAAAGCAATGTATTTTTTTTTGCGCGCGCGTTGATGGTGAAAGTTCTCGGCATCGATGTGGGTGTCTGAAAAAAAAAATGAACATATTTATAATTGCATAATGAATGTATCTTCGGTGTGAACCAACAATATTATTTAAAAAATTATTATAATAAAAATTCGAAACTTAACATTTTTTTACTCAATTTTCTGTCGGTGTTTTATTTTTTATATTTTTTTGTGTCATTGAAATTTTTGTTTCTGTGGTTCACACGATAGGTGATGATACTAAGAATATGTTTTAAAATTTCAAAGCGATCTGAACCTTCGTTCAAGAGTTAGAATTTTCACAAGGTTCAAAAAAGTGAATCGCGGAAAAACGGCTTTGAAGTTGGCGGTCGGGCGCGCCGCGCGGTATTTATTACGCGCTCTAAATGATGTAACTTTAACAATTTTTGGAATTTTTCAATTCCGTAAAGCTCAAAATATTCTCTAACCGTTCAGGCTAATGGAGTCAAAAATAAATGAAAAATGAAAAATTGTGAAATTTTTCGCGTATATAAGGCCTTAAAATATTGGGAGAACATTCTAGACATATTGTACTATTAGATAATAAAATCAAAAAAATGGATTTTTTGAAATTTTCAAACACACGTAATCCTTTAATTACTCACTTCACCATCGTATTCTTCGGATGTTCAACTAATATTTTACGTGAAAAAAAAGAAACAAATCGATTTTTCCATGCCGCTATATATATTTTTCCCCTTAAGGGGAAAGTCGTAGTAGCATCACGACGTGGCCTCTCGTAGATCTGGCAATCGCGACCTTCAACAATGCCCTCCGTGTACGACCGTTGAAAAAAGCTCAAAGGACCCGTTGCGCTGCACTCCCGGTACCATACGGTACCACGTTCCCATCCCTCCATCCGTTTCAACAATATACAGTCGCACAGCTATATGGACCTCCGGGATTATAGTCGCCACGAGTGTAGCTTTAGCTACAAAAGTCTGTGTACTTCACTGTACGCAGACTTTTCCGCTTCTGCGTCAAGTACTGTGTGCCTACTCACAACCCTCATGAACTATTTCCTCCATTCTCAATGAGTTTCCATTCTTATTTTTTTTTTTCATCTTTTTGCCGTCCCCGTTCCCGACGGTTTCTTCATCCGATGCACTTGCGGCGACGTCGCGACGTCAAGAACGCACAAAAAATACGCGTCACGTCAGACGCATAAAATTGCGCAAACAGGAATTTGAAGAATGTTTCGAATGAAAGTTCGTTTGAAGAGGGCTCAAACGATGACAATGTCAATTTGACCTTGGATATAAACGCCAAGGTCATGCGAAGGTCAAATTCGTAATTTTCCATTGGAAGCTTCACTTTTATTCGCCCGCGTGAAATTTGGCAGATAGAAACTTCATTATCAGTCGCACCCGTCATTAGGGGTTGTTTTATAAAATCCTTAAATATGGGTTTTATTATTTGTATTAAAGTATATTTATACCGAATTTACCCGTAAGGAATACAATTTTTACCATACTAACTTTTACTTCCAAATCCTTTTAGGGGTTGATTTTTGAAAAAAAATCCTTTCTTAGCGAAAATGAAATATCTCTTTAATTTGCGTCATGATATAGTTAATTTTTATATAAATTAGGAGATTACAATGAAGGGTCAAGTTCAAGTTTTATTAAATTATTCCTTTATGCCTGCTTGGGTAAAACAAATAAAATTAATGAATTATTTTTGTTTAATTATTTAGGAACAATTTAATTTAATTATTAGGAACTTTTTGAGTTCCTTATATAGAAACCTGAAAAGTCAATCGTTTAGGAACAATTTTTCTTTCATTATTAGGAATTATTTGAGTTTAATTATTTAGGAACAATTTAATTATTAGGAACAATTTTTTCTGGTGAGCCCCCCCCCCCCCCCCCCCTCCCAGTTACGAAAATACTTTGTTTTCGCTCTCCGCATCATTGGTGAAATAAAATTTGGAAATTCTTTCTGTGTTGCAGGCGAAGATCGAAAGTCGTGATCTCGTCCGCGAGGCAAGAGGACAGCGGAAGGTACGAGTGCGTCGCTGAGAGCACTTCCGGCCATCGAGCATCCCTCGCAGCCCAACTTCTAGTCGCTCACGATACGAGAATTCAAGATACGAGTGAGTCCCTTCATGTTTTCTTGCATAACGAAGAATGAATATGTAAATATAAGGGTGTGTTGAAAACAAAAAAAAATCAACTCTCATCGCTCAAATTACCGTGTTAACCATGACAAATGAACGAATTAATAAGTAGAGAATAAGACATTTGCTTCTGGCTTTCAAACGTAAATGATAAATTATTGAGACCTTAGGCCACTCTAGAGGCCAAAAAAAGGCATATTTTGTGATTTTTTTTCAGCGAAACCATAAAACAAATCGGAAATACAAAATAGGGGTTTTATTATAGACGTAATTGACTATAGAAAATTATTTTTTTCACAGCGATACATGTCAAAATAGCGACTGTGCAGCATTTTTCTGTTGACGGCTTTATTTCTGGAAGGTCAACGGCCGGACAACGGCTCCTATAATTTTTGAGTTATGATGAGACACTGAAGTTTTTTCGATTATATATAAGAATAGCTATAGAAGTACGTAGGATTTTTTTGATATATTGTTTTTTGTCAAAATGGCGCATTTCTAAAATAAAAAGTATAAAATGCCTTGAGAAAATCGTCAGAAAATTGTTTATAAAAAAGGAACTATGCAATATAATTAAAAAATTCTACGTAGTGCCTCAGAAAATTCAATTCTAAATATACAGTTGAAATTTCAAGTGTATCGGTTGAAATTTGTTTGAGTTATGAGTCCGGCCGACTTGAAAAATGTAGTTTTGAGATAAACGCGTTTAAAGTTAGTCGAAAGTCACGGACATGAATCAAGATTGGTTGCGCTAGAATTCGAAAATCGAATACTTACAGATTTTTCACGCCCATAATCTTTTGGAATATAATTTTATAGGTACAGTTCTAATCAAAAATAATTTTATAGGTAATTTTATAGGTACAGTTCTAATCAAAAAAGAAATTGTTTTTTGGAAAATCCGAGAGTGGCTTAAGGCCTTAATATTTTTCGAACCAAAATGAGGATTCTCGAAACCGACTATTACAGGTTCAAAAAGTTTTTCATTTCAAACCTAGATACAGAGTGTCCCAGAACTTAATGTCGTTCCTGAAATGAGAAAATCTGGAAAATGCATTGAAATTCATCAAAAGATGACGTCGTACAAAATAGTACTTTATGACACGAGGACGAAAAAACTTTTTTTAACGAGTGTTGCAATCGCACGTGGTTAGAAAAAGTTTTTTTCGTCGAGTATTATACGAAATTTTATTGTACGCGGTGTGAAAATGGGGTTTTACGGACGCGAAGCGTGCGTAAAACGTCCATTATCGTACCGAGTGGAATAAAAGTGTTTTATACAAAAGTTTTATGGTTTTAGAAGAGACATCCGGTGGTAATACGAAATATTTTTTTTTTGTCAACACGTCTACGAGATACAGCGATAAATGTCAATTTTTAAATCAAAACGCATGTAAATTTTTCATTTTTTAAGAAATTTTTGTTTTTTAAGAAAAAAAAACAGCTAATTTGGAGACGAATCCAAAGAATAAACCGTCATTCGACTCCTTCAAGTCCTTCAAGTCATTTGATTCCGTCAACCTCCCTAAAAGTTTTTTTTTAAAATATATTTTAGTGTTAAATTTTTTTTTTATTGAAATTTACCGCAGTATCTCATAGACGTGTTGACAAAAAAAAAAATTCATTCCCATCGGACGTCCTCCTCGAAACTATAAAATTTTGTAAAAATACATTTTTTACGACCTCATCTTGCGATTCATTTTAATGCTTTTTTTTAAATGGATCACGCCGTGTATATCGAGGGATGAATCCAATAACAGTGTTGACAAAAAGAAAATTCATTCCAATCGCGTCCTCCTCAAAACCATAAAATTTTGTAGAAAATACTTTTTTTACGACCTCATCTTACGATTTATTTTAATACTTTTTTTTTTCAAAAAATGGAACACACCGTGTACATCGAGGGATGAATCCAATAATTTGATAAACACAAAAATAACCAATGAGCGATTCAGTTACGTTGAATTATGAAAATCGTGTCATTCTGCCATATCGATGCCATTTCAATAAACTCATGCACAGATCGATTCGTGTGGAGGGGGGGGGGGGGGGCAGTCAGCCGAAAGTGCTTCTCTCTCTCCTTCTCTCTAGCACTTTTATTTCTCCAACAACGAAGAAATTGCAATTTCCCATTTTTAAAATTGAGCAAGTACGGACGATTGGGTTACAGGCGAAAGGGGTGAGGGTGGGGGGGGGGGGGGGGGGGGGGGGGGGGGAGAAGAAGAAGGGGGTTGCACATCCGGATTTGACCCGGACGTCACGATAGCGCCGGAAATCATATAATGGCGCACGAATGACCCTTCGGTACGCTCGAAAAAATCTGCTGAATTTCGAGCCTCCTGTACGAGCTGGTGGACAGCAGTCTCCTCTACCCCCTCCGCCCCTAGATTCCAACCCCTCGTCGTCCTCGTCGCTCATCCGCCTAGCAGGCCCCTGTTCATCGCTTATCCCGCGATCTCGTTGGACACGGTTCATCGTGGACGTTCAAACGTGTAGATAAATACATATATCTATATATATATATTGATATAGGGGTAGGTCGATTTATATCTGGCCAGGACCGATGGCATCTGGCGCTGTCCCGTCAGCCGCCAAACCCTTTTTAACCTTCGATTTATTCAGTCGATCAGCCGGCGACTGATAGTTTCCCAAATTCCAGAATCCGCATTTCCGCTTCGTTACCGAGTCAATCTAGCCGGACCTTCGTCGAGTATCGTAGGATCCGGAAGTTGAGGAAGAGCCCTGGACGTTTCATCGATCAACGTTGTACGCTATTGATTTTCGTCCTTGTCGAACCTTGCGATACAAATTTAACTTCGAATTTTTCAAAAGTTCCCCCTCGTCCATCTTTAGGGGAAGAAAAAACAAAAGAAAATCTCCGCAACTTTGCGCAGTTGGTGAAAAATTGTGAACTTCGTTGGAAGATTTGTGACGTGCCTACATTGCCAAAAAAAAATATTGGATTTAAATACGATCTATTTAATTAAAATAGATTTTTTTTCTTCTCTCCTACTACGACCCTATTTGTTCCAATTTTTTTAAGATTTGTTCAAGATATTCTTTAAAAATATTAAATAAAGTCAAATTACATAAATAAAGATAAAACACGATACCGCATGAATACGAAAAAGGAATATAGGCTCCTTACATGTCGCAATCACGAGGGTCGTTTGGAAAAGTCTCTGGCCTTATCAACAAAAATTGATGGTAGAAAAAAAATCTTTCGCCGTCCGATAGATGGCCTCGATATATATGAATCGTAAAAATTTCAAGTCATACTGATCATTATTTTGTCCATGGCACTCTTCCAAAGTGACCAGCTGACGTTGTTCGTCAACAATGGAGAAAACCGAGTGATGAAGTTCTTTCATTTGAAAGGAAAAAAGACTCAGGCAATGAAAGATGAGTTAGACTCTGTATACATTGAAGTCTTTCCTTTATTAGTAATTTTCAAAAAGTTGTCCAAGAGTCAGCTTAAACGAGTACCAAATGTCTGCCCGAAGGTTACCTTGAAGTTAACAACCATCCAAAAAGATAACTGTTGGACAACATGATAACGTATGGATAACTTCAAAGCGGACATTTGGTACCCAATTGGACAACTTCAGCACAACTATTTGGATATTGCTACCTGGGCGAGCACAAACTGCAAATGGTGGATTTAGTGCATCGAACTGTGATGGAAGATCGTCGATCGACTGTTAAGGATATTGCTGAGGCTTGGGGGATATCATCTGGACGGGTGCTCAAGATTTTACATCAAGATTTTATGATGAGAAAATTAACAAACAAACAACAGTCAATGAAGTGGATTGCCGTCGGGGAACCAGCACTGAAGAAGGCAAAGGTCGTTGTCTCTGCAGGAAAAGTCATGGCGACCGTTTGTTTGGTATAGCCATGGAATTATACTTATCTGTTACCTTGCAAAGACTGAAACAATCAACTGACAGTTACTAAGCTGCATTGCTGGATGAATTGAAGGCCACTCGGTCTATCAATTCGGTCTTATCCAAATTGCTAGAACTTTGTAAATATTGGGAATTTTGAAATTTTCCTTTAAGGACATATTCTTGAGTCTCTATGTTTTAAGAAAATGGCAAAAAAATCGACATCTTCAAATTTCCAGACTAGAAAACTGCCCTGAGTATATTCCCATGGAGATCATTACATTACATGGAGGCATTGCGTAGATATGCCGAGTTCAATATAACTTTCCCCCATATATATATACGTATCTATATATCGGTAGGACAATGCGTATGCACGTGGGTGTGTGTGTGTGTCATACAATCGCGAAAAGATTTTACGTTTAACGCGATTTATGTTGTCGTTCCGCCTTGCGCGTCCACCAGCACGCGCCCTTCATCCCTCCATTATGTCCTTTCTCTAACTCTTTCTCTCTCTCTCTCACTCTCTCTTCCCCGTCCTCTGCCTGCCTCTCTCTCTCTCTCTCTCTCTCTCTCTCTCTCCCTCCCTCGCTCTCTTTCGCTCCATAAAATTTCTTTCCACAGCACCGGTCGGCACAGTGCAACGGGGCGTCGAGCGTTTATAATTCCCGTGGGGATTTGGTACGACTGAATGTATACCCAGTTAAAAGCCTCACGATGGAAGGAGGCGCGCCTGAAAAAAAAACTAAAAATATAAACGAAGCAGACAGAAAAAAATATCCAGGCAAAGGATAACCAAGCGGTTTGGCGAGCGGGGCTGTAGACGGGGGGTGGAGATAAAATGACACGCGGATATAAAAATTCGTTAAACTCTGCGAAGCGACTAAAGAGGACTCCGCGATTTGGGAAAGCGAGGGAGCTGTGTAAGGTTTTGAAAAATGATGGTAGACACTATATACGCGTAACAATAGGTTTCATCGACACGCAGGGGCAACCGGCTTTATCAGTGGATCGTTAATGGCTCCAACCGTCGATTCTATGATGAGCGTCGTCATGAGAAGAAAAGCAGTTTGTTCCGATTCTCACTCATGGAGTTGCCACTAACCGGTAATCTTTCCTACTCAACCTAGAAACTTGTTAGCAAACCTCAATAAACTTGAACAAACCCAATCAAACCCATGGAGTCGCCACAAACTCAACGATCTTTCCTACTCAACCTAAAAACTCGTTACTAAATTCCAAGAAACTCAAACGAACCCTTGGAGTCGATACAAACGCGGCGATCTTTCCTACTGAATCTACAAACTTGTTACCAAACCCAAACGAATCCATGGAGTTGCCACAAGCCCGGTAATCTTTCCTACTCAACTTAGAAACTTTTTACCAAACCCCAACAATCTCGAACAAACCCAAACTAAGTCATAGAGTCACTACAAACTCAGTGATCTTTCCTGCTCACCCTCCAATCTTGTTACTAAACCCTACCAAACTCAAACGAACCCATGGCATCGCCACAAACCTGGCAATTTTGTCTACTCAACCTACAAACTTGTTACTTGATCCAGTTACTGCTTCAAGGCTAGTTAACGAACGCTTACCGAAGTGTTGCGACATTTTTCACTACCCTCTGAAATGGCACTGTTGGAATGACAAATGATCCAGCCAAACTAAAACGTGTAACGTTAGCCAAGCGATATTTCAATTCCACCCAAAAACCGATTGGGCAAGCTCCAACCATCAAGCTTGGTCGCTACGAATATTCCACGGTGAGTCTGATTCTACCAGACTAACCCAAATGACAGACCTAAAACGCTCCCCTTTGGCTGAACAAAAGCTGCCAACTGATAGAAATGGAACATTGGTGACCACGTTTTGCAAGCCATTAGGGAGAAAAAGATGGTGGGACGTGGGAAATTGATTGTTGAGATGACGAGTGAGTCGAAGGCAGATGAGGGGAAAATGTAGGAGGTCACGGGGTACGTGGCCGTTGACAAACCGAGAATTAAGCGCCGATGCGATAATGCCATGGTCCGTTGGCTCATGGGACGAGAGGAAAGCTTGCGGTAAGCCGCGAAGCGAAGCCGCAAGCTCGTATGACGGACAAAGGACGACAATTACAACCCTGCTGGCTGGCCGGCCTCAGGTTTCAGCTCTCCCTTCTCGGGCATACCCTTTTCCGTTGGCTGCTGCTATTCCTGGTGGGTGACTGAGCTTTCGCTCACTCTCTCTCTCTCTCTCTCTCTCTCTCTCTCTCTCTCTCTCTCTCTCTCTCTCTCTCTCTCTCTCTCTTTCTCTCTCTCTCTGGCTCCCTCATCCTCTGCAGTTCCCTTCGTCGTTACTGCAATCGCGTCCTTTCTCTACCTAGCCTATAGAGACGTGTACACGTTTAACATGTACCAGGTAACATTATCATACGCTATTCACACGCTGTAGCTTGCTATAAACGTGCCTCACAAACGACCCAAAGATACGCTATAGCCTAACGGAAACGTTGATATTCTCGGTGCGGTGGTATATTATGTCTCCGCTTGTACAAAGTGTACGTTGTTCCGACATGTAACATGTGGCGTGTAGAGCGGGCCACCTTCGCTTTTCGCCATCCAACGATCCGCCAAACACTTCTATGGATCACCCTTCTCCACCCGTCAAACCCAACCAGCACACCAAGCTACGCTGCAATTTGCAATTTACACGTTCACAGCCTGCAGCCATTTCGGGATCTTAGTACAACCAAGTACCATGTATTTACTCCAAGAAGCATTCCGTTGGTAGTGCTGCCAATGAAGGTTGCCTGGGTCCTTCAGGGTGGTGTAGGACAAGGACGACGAAGAGTCCGAGAGCACTCGGCGTGTAATGGCCCACCAGTATAGATTATCCTTTCAAGTCCACTGTGTGGAAGTTGTACGAACTGCTGGTTCATGTACATCACCCAACTCATTTCCAAAATCTCCAGGTATTCCCACAGCTGTCTCACTTTTCTCGATGGTCGACAATGAAGACCGAATGGAATAGGTCTGCGGATTAAGGGGCGAAAACTATTAACAACCTCGAAAATTAGCTGTTTTTGAGATTTTTTGTTAAATAAAAAGGATTGTCTGAGTTTGTCGCAACTTTGTACACTTTTTACCTTACATCTCGACTATTTAGAAAAATAGATATTTTTTTGGATTAAATTGGCGGAAGTATAGCTCGGTCTTTTCGAAAAGTCACATCGCCAGTTGAAAAATTATTAGCGTTCTGGCATCAGCTGTCATTGTATGAAACCTATGAACAAACATTTTTCAAAAAATCAATTTTTTTTTCTACACAGAATGGCGGCATTTTCCTTTGGGCGTCTTTTGCGAGATATCGAAAAGTGCTCTATTTGTCTGATTTGTTCTATGGATCTGAAACAAAAATCGAAAATATTTTTCGATTATTGACATGTGTAGAGGAAGGATATACCTATGAAAATATTTAAACGAAAGTATAAAATCAACAAATAAGTAGGCTTTTAAATAAAATTTTCATATTTTAGACCATTCTCTCGACAATTTTTACCCCAAAAAAGTAATTTATTTACACGGTAACCTTAAAACTTTAGGTATATCCTTCGGATAATGGTATAAGTGAGAAACCTCCCAAAATTTCAGCCTGATCGATCAATAACTTTTTGAGCTATAACATGAGGAATTTTTGAAAATGCAGTTTCGGAGTAATCTCGTTTAAAGTTTCAATACGATAATGTGCTATATCTTCGTAAATAATTCATTTTTCGATTTTCCAGTATACTCACAATATATTATACTTTCGAAATATGTGAAAAAAATCGATATTTTGAACATTGTAAAGGGTTTTACACCCTTCAAAAGTTGAAACTGAATGATTCTGACGTCTTACCGGCTAGTGAGCGATCCCAGCGCCCTACATTAGTCCCTCAGATTCTTCATAATACTGATTTTCCTGCTGCCGATTTTTCGAAGCTGGTCAATGGGTATTCTTAAGGATGCGAAGAGACTGTGCAGGATTGAGCTCATTACTGTATGGCTGAAAGCAAGACAATGGCTAGCTTGGAAGGTCGCGAACCTTCCAAGCTAGCCATTGTCTTGCTTTTCGCGCGTTTCATATGCTCGATCTATAGCTGGCAGCGATGAGCACCGCGAGGAGTTCTTGGCCCAAGGTGTACAGATATACGTGTCATTGCGGCAAGGGAAATACAGAGAGTTGAGTTAACGCGACAGGGCATATCCATCGACTTCCCTTTCCTCCATCGACATTGTAGGATTTCGCGGGGGTGGGGGGATTGGAAGACCGACAATGGAGCCTGGGCTATGAATAGATAGGGTCTGTTTGCAGCGCGAGACCGTAGACTGGGAATATATCCCCTATGGAGGGTACACGTTCCGATGAGGTACAGCCTTGCCGGTGGAGCTGGGCAAGCTCTTGCTTCAAGCTAACGTGCCACTGGCACGTACAGAGTGGGTGACTCCTTCTTCGCTGTCACGGCTCGTCGGTGACCCAGCTACGTGTATACGTTTGTACTCGTCGGGCCTCTCGTTCCAGTCCATCATTATCAGCGGCCCTTTTCCAAACAAGGAACCGCGGACGTCTCTCTCTCTCTCTCTCTCTCTCTCTCTCTCTCTCTCTCTCTCTCTCTCTCTCTCTCTCTCTCTCTCTCTCTTTCAACACGACGTCAGGATCAACCGAACAGTGCGCAATCGCAGAAGGGGCAATTTGTGCTGCAAATAGGCTCGAAAACCCTCATCCACCCGCCTGCACAATGATCCGCATTGCTATAACTCAGGACAACGATCAGGAGGTTCCGATAGCCTTGACCAACAACGCCACACCATTCATCCAACTGCTGCCATTGTCTACGTGGATGACGTGATTACCGAACATTGATGAGGCAAGATCCAAGCTGAGATACTACTGTTGGAACCCACAAATTGAGGCAACCGTTCAGATGTTGGAAATATGTTTTGTACTCTCGTTGTGAGAGTATCTCGTGAATACATTCAAGTGCTATCTTCTCTTCCGGGCTCTCTCTCCTCTTGCTCTCTCTGTCCCATCATTTCCCTCTTTCTTTCTTCCTACGGTGGTCGGACTTTCCCACCGCGAGCTCTTTAACAAAAGCTGCAATTGTCCCGCGGAACATTTTCATGGTGAAAAGTTAGAGATAAAAAGGTCACCGCCATATTGTTCTTTCGAGATTGTTGTGGGGGCGTTAGCTTAATCGTTGCACTCGGCGGGACTCGCCGAAAACTCTTGAAGAGTTGGAACGGGAGGAAAGTGGTTTCCAGCATGGAAATGCGTTGCCGCATCGCTATTGTCCTCCACTGAAGATGCCATCTGGGAAGTCCTTGCCATAAAAAAAAAAAAGAAAGGATGGAAATGAGTTGGCAAAAACCAAGCGGTACTTTGGAGTTTCGGTGAAAGCGTAGGTACAAATGTGGTTGTCTTTTGCCAGTGCTGAAAGACACAAGGACGAGAAAGGAAAAATCCTCAGTAGCTGGATACTGATGAACGCTCATATGCGCAGTGGCCGCAAAGCTTGCGTCAACAATCTTGCAAGTTGGAAATAGTTTTGTCCTTGCGATAAAAAAAAAGGGAGAATGGAAATGAGTTGACAAAGACCAAAAGGTACTTTGGAGTTTCGATGGTTGTCTTTCGCCAGTGCTGAAAAACACAACGAAAAAATCCTAAGCAGCTTGGATACTGATGACCAGAGCTTCGTCAATAATCTCACAAACTGGAAATTGTTTTGTCCACGTGGTAACATGCCAAACGTTCCGCATCTCAGTCAAGAAACAATGCCAGGCATTGCTCATCGCGCTGTCATTCGAGCCCCATAAATATCCGATTTTTACTCCCATTTGATCCTCAAGAAGTATCACGTGACACGTGTACATCTTATACATGTCGATAAGAAGCATTACTTCGTACGCCAAGCATGAACTTTCAGTTATTTATGTGACTCTCGTATAATATGCGTTCGCGGTGTACAGTCTAAAATATTATACGAGAATCTACAGGGCATGCATATCCTGTATGGGTGTTTCGTTTTATGGGGTGAAATATGTTGCCTAAGCGAGGAGCACGCCCTCGCGCAGGAAATACGACCCCGCGTTGTTGACGACGACGAGTACGACGGAGAAACGTAACTTGCCGCATCGCCTCTGGAATATAATATGACAGGAGCAGCCTGCACCAAGGAGAAAATGTGCTCGAAGCATTAGGCGCGCTTGAGACGCGAAGATGAGAGAGAGAGAGCAAAGTATAGGAGTAGCGTTGGAGGGTGGCTACCGAGTGGCGAACGAATGAGGCCAACATCAAAGAGATTACCTAAGCAATCGTGGCTTTCGTTGTCAATGCCCCGCTACTCTTAGGACACTGGCTATACGCTTGATAGCCTCGGTGGCTGCTTGCCACCCAACTCTACCAACCTGAGAGCATTTTCAACCTAATTGCGTAAATCTGCGGTGCTTTTGTACTGGATATAAAAAAAAACGAACAACGATGATGACGAATAGCGGACAAAGCCAGAAAATAGCTCGGATTTCCAAGAGCAATGCCGCTGTATCCCCAGTATCTGGAAACACTGCAAAGGTCTGTTGTTAGCAAAAGCACTTTACCACTATTCGTGTATCATTATCCCGACCCTCCAATTCGCCACTCTCTTGGATATCAAGTCCACTTGTTTGGCTTGGATAAATTCCTTCCGGACAGTATTGAGAGAGACCATCAGTAAGCAGATTCCCTTTCAGGGTTCTTAGATCCCTAGGGAGAAAAGTCCAAAAACTCAATCTAACAAAGACCTCAAAACGCTTTTCAGTACGAGAGGTCAAGCCTGCAGTCCGACTGGATTAACTTTCCATCTGGGTGGTGGCTTCCAGGATTGAATGAGGATCTTCAACCCACTGGCTCTTTGCATTTTCTCGATCAATTCATCTGGAGTGTTGCCTAAAGGCAAATTGCGACTCAATCAAGCTCTTTCCAAAGATTCTTCATCGTTAACCCTAAACAGCACATCAACCTCTGCTAGTCTAAGCCACATGATTCCGGACCGCAGGCTTGACCTCTCGTACTGAAAAGCGTTTTGAGGTCTTTGTTAGATTAAGCTTTTGAGGTCCCTGAGAAGAAAACTCATAAACTCAATCTGACGAACAGCTCAGAACCGTTTTCAGTACGAGAGGACAAGCCTGCGGTCCGACTGGATTAACTTTCCATCTGGGTGGTGACTTCCAGCACTGAATGAGGATCTTCAACCGGCTGGCTCTTGGCATCTGATCAATTCATCTAGAGTTTTGCCTAAAGGCGAATTGCCATTCAACAGTCAAGCTCTTTCCAAAGATTCTTCGTCGTTAACCAAAACAGAACATCAATCTTCGGTAGCGTAAGCCACATTATGTGCCACATGGACAGAGAGCACTTCTCACTAATGTCATCACTTATAAGCCTGCTACACAATTACGATTATTGCTTTTCCCGTGCTGACGCAGATCGGGCGAACCGATACCACTTTCGTGCTGGTATATTGAACCCTCAATGGCAAGTAATGTCTGGCCCATGTGCACGGTAAGGTAATATGGCTGGGGGTTGCTTTCCGTTATTTTGGTATATAAAGTTACCCATACGTACAAGCTTTATATGACCGTGTGTCTATGTGTGTGTGTGTGTGTGCGGGGGTTATTGCGTCGAAATGAGGAGCAAAGGGAACTAGAACGTAATATCGTGGTCCATTTTGGATGGGTTATGGTCGAGGGTATTGCAACCGGGCCACACGTATCCGTATATGTTCATACACGTTCTTGTGGTACGCTGCAATGATCGGTATCAAGCTAGGGTTGCCGTTCACCAAGGGAGTGAGACAACGATAGCGAGACAGCAATTCCCAAAGAGTCTACACGTAACTGCAGAAGTATCATACATTTATACACATTCTTTTGGTATGCTCTGACGATCGGTATGAAGCGAGTGCAGTCATTCACCAAGCCAGAAAGAAAAAGGCAACGAGAGTCAGCGATCCCCGAGGAGTCTGCACGTACTTTCAAACACAGCTAGACATACATTCAAAAATACCACGTATTTTTCCTCTCTCTCTTTCTCTCTCTCTCTCGCGCTCCCCTATGAGCCTCTCTCATACCTCGGCAAACTGCTTCATACAAATGGACATTGCGAAGAACCTGAAGGGGGTGGAAAATTTGCTAAACTCGAGGAAGAGCTGCGCGCAGTCCTCCTGTCAGTCGAAAAAGTTGACGTACGTTTTGAGGAGAAGCGTATCAAGTATTGTACACACGAATAACCACGTATACAGGGTGTCCAATTTATACTTGAGACATCGAAACAACCCGCGAACAGCAAAGTTAATCGAAAAATCCCGAGACACGTATTGAGTAGATTCAAACGAGGAGCCGAATGACGAAATAACTTTTTCATTTAGTGGACGTTTTCAAGGTCATTTCAAGGTCGTATTTTTTTCAGATGGAAAACTATATTTTTTGTAGTGACGGCGTATGCTATGGGGAAAAAAAAAATTTAATTAGCTTTCTCACGGTAATTCAAGAACACCTGAGGATATTGCCTTGATTTTTTTTTTTTCAAATAAATATAACAAATTTTTTCCCACATTGAAATAAAGTCTACATAGAAAAATAAATTTCTTCGTACTGATATAACAATAAATATAGCAATTTTTTTCTGTTTCCAAGATCATTAGTCGCTTCTCTTATAATTCTTACGGTTTTTTTTAACAAAATTTAAGTTTAATCCGGAAAGGCGAATCACACCAACCCAAACAATTAATGCAGTTATTGTAGACGAAGTTTCATGGTCGTGTTAACTATCGCCGCGACAATGTGCAATTGGCCACCAAGATCGTGCGATTTAACGCCATTGTACTTCTTTCTTTGGGCTTTTCTAAAAGGAAAATTGTATGTCAATGATCCACAAACCATTCCGGAGCTCAAGGAAACAATTGGACGCACCATTAAGGCCTTATATACCCGATTTCACCGATTTTCGAAAGCACTTTTCTAGACGCGGTTAAAAAAAATGACGCATATATTGACAACATTTTTTTACAGATCAATTATGCACATGGTTAAGTATATGTAAAAAAAATCAGAAATATTAACAAATGGCGGAGATATAACATAATAAAGCAATGTATTTTTTTTTGCGCGCGCGTTGATGGTGAAAGTTCTCGAAATCGTTGTGGGTGTCTGAAAAAAAATGAACATATTTATAATTGCATAATGAATGTATCTTCAGTGTGAACCAACAATATTATTAAAAAAAATTATTATAATAAAAATTCGAAACTTAACATTGTTTTTACTGAATTTTCTGTCGGTATTTTATTTTTTATATTTTTTTGTGTCATTGAAATTTTTGTTTCTGTGGTTCACACGATAGGTGATGATACTAAGAATATGTTGTAAAAATTTCAAAGCGATCTGAACCTACGTTCAATAGTTCGAACTTTCACAAGGTTCAAAAAAGTGAATCGTGGAAAAACGGCTTTGAAGTTGGCGGTCGGGGGCGCCGCGCGGTATCTATTATAAATGCAATCTTACCTTATTTAATAGCATCCTGGAATTTTTAAATTCTGTAAAGCTTAAAATATTCCTAACCGTTCAGGCTAATGGAATGAAAAATAAAAAATAAATGAAAAATTTTGAAATTTTTCGCGTATATAAGGCCTTAATGAAATTAGTCCGTAATTATGACAAAATGTTATTGAAAAATTTCCTCAAAAGGGTGAATGTTTGCAAACAGGGACGATGCGGCGATTTATCGGATATTGTGTTCCACGCGTAACCGTCATGTTTGTACCTTATATTAAAATAAAAATATTCGTACTTTTCAAATAAATAATACGTTTTATTAATAAATAAAAATGTCAGATCCTTTTGTGACCTGACATCCTACGTAGTGCCTCAGAAAATGTAATTCTAAATATACAGTTAAAATTTCAAGTGAATCGATTGAAATGTGTTTGAGTTATGAGTCCGGCCGACTTGAAAAATGTAGTTTTGAGATAAACGCGTTTAAAGTTAGTAGAAAGTCACGACATGAATCAAGAGGCGTTGCGCTAGAATTCGAAAATCGAGTACTTAGAGATTTTTCACACCCATAATCTTTTGGAATATAATTTTATAGGTGCTAAGGTATATTTTTAACAAAAAAAAAATCGATTTTTGATAAATCATAGAGTGGCCTAAGGACTTAAGTCGGTAGTGCAGATTTCGCAGTTTTTCGGTACGAGCCACTACCGACGGATGGCGTAGTGATATATAAAAATATAAACTTCATCACATAATTATTAGGTATATGACTTCATTTTTACAAGTTGATCGTTGAAGATTCGGCTTCGGTCCGGCCAATAGAGGTTTTCCAAGGTCAGCGATTGAAATAAAAGATGTTTTTCTTACGTTTCGGCCCTCTGGTTCGGGTCCTCTTCAGAAGTTATATTTTTCTCTATAAATTTTGTTACACTAATTTTACAAATCACGTTCGAAAGAGTTGGATATACGAAGGTTTTATGTTATACTTGTGTTATAAAATTAATGTGTAATTTTGTATAACTGTTATGTTAATTCTGTTATGGTTATAGCCATATTGATTTGACATGAATAAGTTCTTGTATTGCGTTAATTATTCTTATGTATCGGTGTTTGAAATGCGGGTTTGAAAAAAAAAAAAAAAAAATTCTTTTTAAGATCCTAACTCAATAGGTAATCATCACAGTCATTTGATACTTTATTAAAATTTCTCTCAAATCAATCACGTTTATTAAATTTTCACAAATAAAACACAAAACTTTCTATATTTATTTATCCATTACAGATGATAAAAATCGCTAAAAAAACGATACATTCTTCTACCTATTGAGTATTCTCCAACAAAACAGTATTTACTTTACTTGAAAACGTTCTCCAAATAGAAAAAGTTATCCTGCCACTTTACTCCTCGTTTGAATCTACTCGTGTCTCGAGATATTTCGATTCGCTTCGCTATTCCTGACTTATCGCGATGTCACGAGATAAATGATACGCCCTGTATACGGACCGGAAGCTGGTCGAGTTTCATATCGCGGAACGGTAAGAAGCAAGAATCCGCAATGCCGTTGGCGATGATGAAGAAAAAGGCTGCAGTGTAGCCGAGAAGGGTGCACGGTGAGAATTTGAAATTCCAAACGGACACGTCACCGCCCCCCCCCCCCCCCCCCCCCCGCCCTTAAGGGATAAGGAGTCGAAAGGGCTCGAGAGAGTTAAATTCGGGTCAGCAATATCCACGGTGTGTTGCCGCTTATTGAATTTTATCCACCAGGCCCTCCTTCACGATACACCGAATGTTCCGAATATCGTACGGACACACTTCACGATTCGGATGAATTCGAATATATATCACCGATCTTTTCCTCGTCTCGCGATGATGTACGATCCGGAAAAGTGATTTTCTCCTCTTTATCCTCACAGCTGTAAAGCGCGTTTGATATTTCGTACTGTCGATGGAAATATAAACGTTCTCCATCATCTCGTGAAATTCCAATATTCGCTTACAACAACATCCGGATGTCTCGAGCACAATTGCCGCTTCGGTTTGCTTGGAATAACTGAGCGACACGAATGAACACAAGCATTTGAGAGAATTCGAATGACGATTGTGGAGAACTTCCGGGCCAAGTAGCGTTGGCCTGGGCCAAGCTTTGAATGGGTGACCGCTTATAGAGTTTCAATAATTCATGTAATAATTATTATTATAATAGTAGGACAGGGAGGGGCATGTTGAGCAGTCGGGTAAGTTGGGCAATCGAACTACCAGGTGTACAAGTATGGAATGCGGATTTTTTTTCTAAAAAAAAAAACACGTTAAATTCGGAAGAATGATAAAAAGTGCTTTATTCAAAGTATGCTCCATCGCTTGTTATACATTTTTCCCATCTTTCGGGCAATTTGTGAATTACCAGGCCAGTAAAAATCTTCCCCTTTTGCTGCGAACCATTCATCGAGCCATTTTTTCACATCTTCGTACGAACCAAAGGGCTGCTCAGCAAGTGCGTGACTCATCGATGCAAACAAGTGGTAATCGGAAGGAGCCAAGTCTGGTGAGTAAGCCGCATGGGGTAGAACTTCCCAGCTGATTGCTTCCAACGTGTCGCGAACCGGTTTTGCCGTATGTGATGGAGCATTGTCATGAAGAAAAATGACTTTGTTTTGCCTCTTTCGGTATTGTGGCCTTTTTTCAGGCAGCGAACGGTTCAAATCGGTCAATTGTTGTTGGTAACGTTCAGTATTAACCGTTTCCCCAGGTTTTAACAGCTCACAATAGACCACACCCCTCTGGCCCCACCAAACACAGAGCATCGTCTTTCTGCCAAAGTCATTCGGTCTTGCGGTCGATGTGAATGGTGCGCCTGGGTCTACTCGTGATTTTTTGCGCTTGGGATTCTCAAAATAAATCCACTTTTCATCTCCTGTAACTATACGATGCAAAAACGACTTCCTTTTGTACCGAGCGAGCAAAATGTCACATGTGTTTTTGCGCTTTTCCATTTGCCTGTCGTTCAACTCATGTGGTACCCATCTACCGGTCTTCTGAATCTTTCCCATCTCTCGTAGCCGATTGGAAACAGCTTGTTGACTAAAG
Organism: Ophion ventricosus; assembly: GCA_963932345.1. Classification (NCBI taxonomy): domain Eukaryota; kingdom Metazoa; phylum Arthropoda; class Insecta; order Hymenoptera; family Ichneumonidae; genus Ophion; species Ophion ventricosus. The sequence goes on along the minus strand of OZ010715.1, from coordinate 33,956,608 downwards.
CCCAATTGCTCGACGAGTTGTTTTTGTGTTTGCGAATCATCTTCGTCCAACGATGCTTGCAATTCCACATCTTCGTATTTTTTTGGCGATTTTCCATGTTCCTTGTCTGCAACATCGAAGTCACCACTTTTGAAACGCCGAAAGCATCGTTCACACGTATCTTGCGATGGAGCATGTTCGCCATAAGCTTCTCGAAGTAATCGGTATGATTCAGCAGCAGTTTTCTTCAAATGAAAACAAAAAATTAATGCTGTCCGCGAATGCTCTTTGTTCGGTATAAATTTCGACATATTGAACTCAACAACACAACACTGTGCACACACTTTTCCAATTTATCACTCGTGCGCGTCTGACACTTGTTGATGACACAACAAAATGGCGCATTGTCAAATCTTTATAGCACAAACTGCATTGGTGCACCATCTGTTGTCTGAAATCCGCATTTCATACTTGTACACCTGGTATCTGGAACTCTAAGCACCCCACGCGGGTGCATCAGGGGAGGGTAGGTGAATGTTTCCCAGTGCAAACTGAGGACGTTTTTTTCCCCGGCAGTAATTCTATTACGATCAATTCAATAATGACAATTAATACAATAATAATAATAAATTCAACAATAATTATTCATTCAATAATTATTTACAAACCAAAGAGATGGAAAAAAAAATCTTGGAATGCCTTCACGACATCGGCATTTCGAATTATGTCCGACTGTCCAATAATCATAAATTCAACAATAATCCATTGAAAGGTTGTTACACATTCAATCATAACAATTAATTCAATAATTCCTTACAAAATAATGGAATGAAAACAAAAACAAAAGAATCTCAAATTCTCTTTACGTCTTTTTCATCACAATTTCGAATTGTATCCAACTGTACGTGCGTTATTTCATTTTTCTATTCTTTTATCGTCACGATCGATAGAAAAAAAAAACAATGAGAAAAATGATAAGCCAATAATCAATTTTTCGGTGATAAAGGATCGGAGAGAACGAGGTCAAACGCCAGTAGTGCGAGTCTCCAATATGAGTAAAACTCGAAAGGGCATCGGGTAAAGTGTCGCGTAGCGAAGAGGAGTGTGGCGGGAGGGGGGGGGGGCGGTGGTGCGGGATGAAATCTCACGGGCCGGAAAGTAACTTAAAAGATAATATTCACGTGCAAGGGTTTCGCAAAAGGGAGAAGGGACGAAGCCTTCTTGCAGGAGAAGGAGATCGCGTTATGGCACGCCGTGAGCCATTTTCAAGGTGGGAATAGGGCTGGATGGGCAAAGCCAGGATGAGGGACAGGGAGGGGGGGCGGGGGATGGGGGAAAGAATAAGAAGAAAGTTTTTCATGCTTAAGGTCGTTCCAGCTCGAAGGTACGGCTCGAATCTTTCGTGCTCTTCCTACGAAATCTATTCAATTTACTTTTTTCCATACTAAGTTGAATATCTAGTCTCGCGGCACGACGCGCCAACGATGGCGTACATGAGAATCCTTCGAACTTGAACCATACGAAGAGATGGTTGCAGAAAGAAAGGAAAGGGAAGAGAGAGGGAGAGAGAGAGAGAGAGAGAGAGAGAGGGAGGGAGGGAGAGAGAGAGAGTGAAAGAAATAATAAGATCTTGGGTGAAACAGATGCTGGAAATGGTACTAATCCAAAAAAGACCTCGCACGAATAAAAATAACCGGAGATATTTTCCCACAAGAAACTACAACTATGAAAAAGGTTTATTGGAATCAACTAAAATGCGCTTTTTTAATCCATTGTTATTTGAATTACGTAGGGTAAGGTGGTATAGGAATACACACCTAAGCGATAAATAAAAAAACAAACAAATACATTTAACGATTCGGTGTTTTTTTTTTTTAATTTAAAGAATATCTAGTACCCTAATTAAATTATGAACGACAATTAGGAATTTCAATTTTTTTCTTTACATAACAAACTAAAAACTACAAAAAGGGATTTGCGAAATCTTAGACATAGGGACGTTTAAGAGTACGCAGGATGGACGATAATAGTGCGCAAGCTACAATCGACCCACAAATCGCAAATAAAGTTGCCCATATTTGTATGGGAGTTGGAGAGCCGGAGAACTGGATAGCTGGAGGGCTGGAGGGCTGGAGAGACTGAGTTGGAGAGATGGAGAGTTGGAGAACTGGAGAGTCGTGAAGTCCGCAGAGTTCGTGAAGTTCCCAAAGTTCGCAAAGTGAGTGAAGTTCGTGAAGTTCTCGAAGTTCGTGAGGGTCGTGAAGTTCGAGAGTTCCTATTGCTCCAGAGATGTAGCTGGTATGGATCTCTTCAGCCTCTTATGAAGAGTGACTTCAGTCGCTTCCAATGAACGTGCTACCGCCCTCATAGATTCACCATCATTAACTCGCTTCCTTGCATTTTCAAGATCCGTAATTGACCATAGACTTCGGTCGGTAGTCCGTTTCCTTCGGGACATGCTGAAAGAAAAAAAAAAACGTACTCCTACACAGGTACTCCTACACACCTAAGCACTGCGTACTCTTATACGACCTGCATATGTTTAACAAACATGACTGTTACTGCTATTTATTGATGAGATGTGAAATTTCTTTCATTTTGAACAATAACCTTAGTAAACCGGCGTACGAAATAAATAGTTGTTTTTTGAAGAAAGTCAAGTGTGTTTCGTACTTGTAATGCTTTGAAAATGTCAAAAATAAATAAGAAATTTCAATCAAAACTTCAAACTTACCTGGCATCTCCATTTTATTCAACTTTGATTTTTTTGTTGTTGTCACAAACACGTACCCTGTTAGGCGGTCCAAACACAACAAAAGTTAGCTTCCATTAGCAAACCGTTTCGTCCGTAGCGTAACTGCGTACTCTTGTCGCCCGCGTACTCCCATACCACCTTGCCCTAAAACTCAAACAAATTTCAATCGATTCACTTGAAATTTTAACTGTATATTTAGAATAACATTTTCTGAGGCACTACGTAGGATTTTTTTATTATATTGCATAATTCCTTTTTTATAAACAATTTTCTGACGACTTTCTCATGACATTTTATACTTTTTGTTTTAGAAATGCGGCATTTTGACAAAAAACAATATATCAAAAAAATCCTACGTACTTCTATAGCTATTCTTATATATAATCGCAAAAACTTTAGTGTCTCATCATAACTCAAAAATTAGAGAAACTGTTGGTCCGGCCGTTGACCTTCCAGAAATAAAGGCGTCATCGGAAAAATGCTGCGCAGTCGTAATTTTGACATGTATCGCTGTGAAAAAAATAATTTTGCATAGTCAATTATGTGTATAATAAAACCCCTATTTTGTAATTCCGATTTAATTTATGGTTTCGTTGAAAAAAAATCACAAAATGTGCCCTTTTTGGCCTCTAGAGTGGCCTAAACTTTTAGGCCACTATTTGCCCAAACTAAATCACTCAAATCATAGCCTTTTTCAACAATGCAATAAAACAGTGTAACAAATGCCACGAGCTTCATCCCACTACCTAATCCCATCACTTCAAAGAGTTTTCCGGTCTATTTGGTTTCGTCGTTGCGTTCACGAAACTAAACGAAAATCCAAAGTTACCATCAAAATCAAATAAAACCCAACGAAGAATGTACGAGCGTGCCGAAAATTCGAGCTTTACCAACGAAACCCAAACAATGCGAAATCTCGTCGCGAGACGGCCACGTGGACGCGCCCATGCCCTACGGCATCTTTCGTACGCAATGAGTCGCGCTGAATCCCTTCACGCTCTTCTCTCCTAACTAGCGGAAATTCACGAGAGACTCGTTGGAATTACCGAGATTAAATCAGTCTTGTGGCCCAGAGCACTGTGCTCCTTGCCCCTTACCCCCCTCCACCGCTCGCTCTCCCCACACCAAGCGCACTCCCTCACTCGTCTCAGCCGTCGCTGCATTAAGATAATTATATTCACGCAAATTGCCAAGTTTGCTTACATCGTCGCACTTGTGGTGCTCGAATTTTCCACTCATGGGCCACGCATAAGGCGCGGAGAAAATTCAGCAAAGACGGCGATAAAACGTCTGAGGAAGACTCTCTCATATTCTACGCCCCCCTCCACCCTCCCCCCACCGACCCTTCGGGGGTCAAATGAGTAGGAGTACCTAATTTATCTCATCGAAATATTTTATTGTTTTACTAGCTTTCAAAAACTTCATTACCATTACCCAAACAAACCCAAACAAATAAAACAACCCCTTACAGGGGTTGTTTTGAAAAAATCCTAAATCATGCGTTTCATTATTTGTTTTGCACAAATATTTATACCGTTTTTCAAGTTGATACACGCAAGGAATACAATTTTTCGTAAAAACTTTTACAACTTTTATGTTTGTTGTTGTAATAGCACGAAAGAACTTTTGTTGCATGGATACGGAGTAAAGAAGGTCAATTTGAACAAAATGTATAACTCAAGTTTAATAAAAACATCAGAAACATCACGAATAGAAATATGGTCAGGCTGGCCTGATATTTGATCCGAGCCTGATCAAGTTGTGGTACGGAGGCCTTATTTAAGACATACCTTAATTTGCCTGATCCGGCTGGTGTCAGGCGATAGTCAGGCAACTGAATGTACATTCTCATCAAGTTGCCTCATCCAGCTAGCTTTAGGCGCTGGTCAAGCAACCGGACTTACGGCTTACTTCAATTTGCCTGATCCGGCTAGCTTCAGGCGATTGTCAAGCAGCCGGACTTATACAGTTTGGCGCTAAAAACGTGCCTAACCTTATCTTGCACAGATACTAGAGAGACACGAGAGAAGCACGAGACATTAATCACTTTACACATTTTCGTATATGAAGTGTACGTTGTGAATGAAATGGATAAACGGAAGCGGCAGAAAATGGCGGTCACTTAATAAGGAAAAATCAAGAAGGAATAATACAGCAGCAGGTTATTATAACAATTTTTCAAAGACTTTAACAATTCATAGTTAGTTAGGCTAGTATAACATTTTTTCAAAGACTTTTACAATTCTTAAATCGATTTGTCTAGATTTAAGTATTGTAATAAGTAAGATTTGAGAATTATAAAGTAGAGTAAAGAATTGTAAAATTAAGGCTAACCTGTACCGATGGCATCACATTCACCGGACTGAACTACGCAGTCAACTTACCATTGTTCGATCGGCCTACGCTGTCCGGGCTAACCTGCACCGATGGCATCACATTCATCGGTGCAGGTTAACCTGGACAGCATAGGCCAAACAAATAATGGGAAGTTGACAAAGTAGTTGTTGTATAGTGAATGTAATGCCATCGGTGCAGATTAGCTTGGACAGCGCAGGTCAACCGAATAGTGGTAAGTTGACAGCGTAGTACAGTTCAGTGAATGTAATGTCCATTCCAAGGGCATTTCGAATGGACTAACCTGCACCGATGGCCTCACGTTCAGTGAACTGGACTGCGCTGTCAGCAGCCTGGACAGCGTAGGCTGACCGAACAATGGAAAGTTGACTGCGTAGTTCAATCCGGTGAATGTGATGCCATCGGTGCTGGTTCAATCAAATCTCTAAGAGAAAGTGTTATTTATTTTCCACATGCATCTATGTGGAAAATGTATTTGATAAATCAAAATTTATATTTAGTTTGAAAAATAAACTATTAGCGTTAATTATAATTTCGTGCCTTTTTCTCTTTTAAATATGCGTGGTAATTTTTATTTCAGGAATAATTTGGACATCCTAAGCGGGGCTTCATTGCATCATACTGGCTAGGCCATGATTTTTCATTTTGATCAAACCTTACAAAATCAAGCTCTGATCAGACCTTGATTTTTCACCCTGAGCAGGCCGAAGTCAGGGATTGCGTTTAAAAAATGATCAGGGATTGATCAAGAATCCTAATCAAGGCCGGAAAAAGAAATCAGGATGCCTGACCAGGCCTTTATTGTAGCCGGAGCAATATTTTTACTTGGGATGAAAAGTCTTTGTCCTGACTCTGGCAAACTGGTATCTCTTATTTTGACAACATAATGGATGATTTCTATGATACACGCAAGGACTACAGTTTTCCATACAAACTTTTACACTCCATTTCACCCCCTTGAGTGTAGATTTTTGGAAAATCCTTTCTTAGCACATCTCTACACATTCTATGGAACACGCCTTCCACATTTTATGTTTCTATCTTCAGCCCTTCAGGCTGTGCGTTGTCTATATGCTAGTCAGTCATTCAGTCAGTCACTAAACTGTTTCATACATATGTATAAATTAAACGATTTTCATACACGTATCCATAAAGGTATCTAAAATAATAAGATGGAATAAAAAAAGAAAACAATTTTTCCAAATTTTTAGACAACAATACTGCCTTAAATATTAAATACTAAAGTATTCAATATTAAAAATACGAAAATTAAAAAAAATGTATAAATAGAAGAAAGACAAAGAAAGAGAGGGAGATAGAGAGAAAGAGAGAGAGAGAGAGAGAGAGGGATCGCGAGAGAGAGAAAGAAAGACAGAGAGAGAGAGAGAGAGAGAGAGAGAGAGAGAGAGAGAGAAAGAAAGACAGAGAGAAAGAGAGAGAGAGAGAGAGAGAGAGGGATCGAGAGAGACAGAGAGAGAGAGAGAAAGGCACAGAGAGTCAAGACTAGTAAGAGAGAAACAAATATTTGAATACTTATGTTCGTACATACCGATAATATAAGTATATTTCCCTCGTTTTGGTGTTGCCATAACTACTTTCCTTCCCTCTCCATCTCTTCCTCCCTCTCTCTCTCTCCCTCCCTCTCTCTCTCTCTCTCTCTCTCTCTCTCTCTCTCTCCCCCTCTCTCTCTCCCCCTCTCTCTCTCCCCCTCTCTCTCTCCCCCTCTCTCTCTCCCATTGCACCTCTCTCTACCATGCACGAATAGCAAACTCGCAGTTCGTCGCACCTTTATCACGTTCGCTAATTAACTAGCTCGGAAACAAACAACTTATACAATACCGAGCACGAGTTACTGGCGTTCACCGAGCGACTGTATGCCGCGGTATCCAACAAAGTATGTTGGAAACCGAGCTGTGCAAAGGGAAGGTCGGTCCGTTGGTGAGTTCTACTCGACATCGAGTCACTTCTCGCTCATATATACAGGGTGGGCTAAAAGTCATGGATCAAATGAAGTAGGGAGTCAGTCAAGATAATTTCCAACCAAAAAGGTCATATACAGGTTAGTCCATTTCTCAACCATTCCAATACTATGATATTTTTTACAATATTTTTCAAAAATCGATTCCCGACTGCGCGAAAAAATTAATTAAAAAAAAGACTTTCAATATGCGGGTCATTGAAAAAAATGACCCGCTTATTGAAAGTCGTTTTTTTTTAAATTAATTTATTGTACAGCTGGGAACATTTTCATAATTGTCATCATGACTTCTTAGAATAGAATTAATTTGTACGAACTTTTAGCACGATAATTGTTTCCCAACGTTTTCATCATTGATTTATGAAGAAAAATTTTAAACCCAAACGGGCCTCTGTAGAAGGAAAATTGGACAGCCTTATGAGGATTCTAAAAAGATCGAACTCATAGCTCTGATCCTCGAAAGTTTTTTACTATCGATTTTTATTCACTGCAAGTTAGTGCTTTGCTGGAAAATTGAATTTTTCCATCGAAAGTGTTAATTTGCATTGGAAACGGATTATTTTAATCCACAGTACTTACGGCGGGTACGTATAAGGGAGTCCATTCTAGAAAAACCTATTATCAGGTAGACAATACACTTCAACCTCTCTAATCGGTACAGTGGCGGGATTGGCTCTGCATCACACTTGCATAACATAGAGGTTGCGGGCCATCCACTCAAGCCGTCTCTGCGCAGCTGACGTAGCGGATAGCAGTGGCCCTCCAACCCCACTCTCATTGTCTAGCATCCTTCGAGCCTGACGCTAGGGCCTAGCGCTTCTCCCACCATGCGCTACACCGGTCGATATTCGGCACCTAGTGGGGGGCTGGTTTCATTTATGGAGGTGCCGTTCGGAGAGGTTGCAGTGTATGTGACTCTTCAATGGGATCGACGTTCATTCAGTCTTTCACTTGCTGTCTGCTTATTACTACGGTTTGCATTCTAAAAGCTGGTTGGGTTTATTTGGTTTGTTCAAATGTCCAAATCACCAAATGCCTAAGCCAATTTATGCCAAATTTCAGAATGAAAACTTCCATACTTGCAATTGCAGAAAAAAAATCGATTTTCTATCTAAGCACTTCCTTGCAGCAAATGCAAATCAATAAACAAAAAGTTTCATGGAGCAGGACTATCAATTGGACCTTTTCGGAATCTTTATAAGGTAGACGAATTTTCCTACTGCAAGGCCACGTTACGGTAGAACATTTTTCTTCTAAATTAATAGGGGAAAAAAAAATTATTATCCAAAACGTTATTACAAATTTATTTTACTCTAAGAGCTCATGATGACAATGTCGTTCCTGACGAAGAAAAAATAATAATCGCGAGTTGTATGTGCGTCTGGTGCCACTGTCGCAGTCAACCTAACCCTCTTCACGCCACCGACTGAAGCTCTTTTCTTCCTGCTCTTACAAGACTGCAAGTTGTGTTTGACAAAGATAATTTCAATTATAACAGATTATTATATTAATTGAAGAACGCCTTTCCGGCCTGAGCCAACAGACAATTACGAAGACTACATTTTCATGTGAAAGCCACATCATCAGGCTACAGCCGAAAAATAGCTGATATTCGCGTTTTTTTTTTTCGATGGTTAGAATACGCTAATCAGTCTAATTGTTTATGTCAATTCAAAGCACTCATGAAGAAAATAAAATCAATTTTTAAACGTGAAAAAAATTTTTTTACATTTTTTTAACGGTTGAAAATGTCTTTGAAAAAAAAGGAGTCCTCACGGTGTACACGGTTGTGGCCGTGAATATTATCTGAAAAAAAAATTGTAAAAAGATTATTAATCAGTATGAAAGCCGCTATCTTGCTATGGAGGTTTTTTAAATGAAAATTGACAAAATGGCGGTGATTTGAAAAAAAAAGTCTTGAATTTAGCCTATTTTTTCGACAGTTTTTCGTTGAAAAACATATGGATACTTTTAAAAAAAGCTTCCATAGCAAGGTAAAGAAAGAAGTAAAGAATGCTGTGTCAAAATTTGAGACCGATAGCTTGAAAACTCTTCCTATGAGAGTGTACACCATTTTGAAAAATGACATTTCAAGAAAAACGCGTTTAAAGTTTCGAGTCCGGAATTTTCATATGAATTGTCTACTTACGATCAATCGGCGATGCCAGGTCCATCCCTTCCATACTATCGGATAGCGCAAAAAAAAATCGATTGTTTGAAAATTTTACACTGTGATGATCCCTTAAAGAAAAACAACCCGCATATAGTAAGACGTTTGTGTTTAATTAATTTTTTGTGCAGCTGGAGATCGATTTTTCAAAAATGTCGAAAAAACAATCATAACTTTGGAATCGTTGAAAAACGGACCAACCTGTATATGACATTTTTGGTTGGAAATGATCTTGGCTATCTCCCCACGTTGTTTGATCCCCGACTTTTGGACCAACCTGTACATATACATCCATATATATATATATATATATATATATATATATATATATATCTAGCATGCTACTTGTCGTTGCTGTCATATATAGAAACGTCTAGCTCTGAGTTCATACGACAAAGGGGAGTGGGGGTCGGGTGAAAGGGCCGAAGGTAAGAGGGCTAAGGGCTGGTGGGGCAAAGCAGGCAAGGGACGGGATAACAAAGGTGACGCTGCGCTTTCTGTAATTGAAGAGAGAGTTTTCCGTAGATAGATATGCTTGCTTTGACGATGAACGTTGACGTAATAATATTATTACGTCATTAATAAACCATATTAACAATAATAACAATCAAAATATAAACAATATTATTACGTAATAATATTATTACGTCAATAATAAACAATATTAACAATAATAACAATCGAAATATAAGCAATGGTATTACGTAATAATATTATTACGCCAATAATAAACAATATGAAGAATAATAACAATGAAAAGATAAACAATATTATTACGTCAATAATAAACAATATTAACAATAATAACAATCAAAATATAAAGAATATTATTACGTAACAATATTATTACGTCAACGGTGAACACGAGACGAAGCGAAATATTGCGTGGGCTTGCCTTTTGGCGCTGCGTTTCATAAATTTGCGACCAATAAAGAGAAGTATACGAGAGAGAAAAGCTTGGTCGGGAGAGAGCCCAATATTCTTGACAAAAAAGTTTATTTGATTTAACTAGGACGTATTTGAGTCAGGATTGTTTTTTTTCGTATCCTCATGTGGTCCACTACAATTCTATTTGTTTCAAATGTTTTTTTCTAATTTAATTCGTTTCGAGAAATCTTTGATGGAGAAAATTTGTTTAGATTATGAAAAACTCTTACCTAAACTCAATCGGCAATATTGACACAATATTTCTGAATGTATGTACTTTCGAAAACAGTAAAAAAGAATCGATTTTTTGAAATTTTCAAAGTGGTCTTGCCCCTTAATATAAATCGCGGTCCAACACATAAAATTTCGGAATTTACGAGCTACAAGCCTCCGAGAAATCGCATGTGGCTCACAGTGCCCCGTGACACATTGTGCCCCACTCTCCTCTACTCCTCATTACTTTAATTAATTTCTCGACAATAACTCAGTCGATTTTTTTTTTTAAACTTGGCATAATAAATCGCTTGATCTTAAAGCTTGATGATATAATATTTTCAGAATTTACGACGATTTAGTTTCATACGTTTTGCAACCATCAACGTCTGCAGAAGCTGTTTTCCCATAAGCGACCGTATTAAGGGCGGGGTAAAGTTAATTCGGCGAAAAAAGGCATGTTTTTAAGATTTTTTTTCGGCGTAGCGAATAGTGTTCGTTTATTGAAAAATTTACAGATAATACAGTAACATTTGAACAACATTCTCCTAAATTTGCATTGCAAAATATTCAAAATTGAGCGAGTGAAAATTAAACCCCGGAGGCGCCTCGAAAAAAAAGTTGGTTTGCGGTGTGCACCATAACTCGCAACAGAATCATCTGAAACAAAAAAATCAAAATGCATTTGTTAAAGGAGATGTTTCTCGAGGTAATGACGGGAGGATTTTTTTTTTTTCGATTTTTCGATTTTTCGTAGCACTTGGGAGCCAAAAACCCGATTTTCGCTAAAAAAAAATCGGCTAATTTGTTGTTGAAAAATTAGTAATTATTTAAAAAAACAAAAAAGCTCTCGACAATACCTGGTGAATTATGTGAAGAAGTACTGTGCAAAATTTCAAAGCGATTGGTCCAGGAGATTTTGAGTTATCGTGCACACGGACTTCAAATATGACAAGTCTCAGAAAAACGGTTTGAAAAACACAGAAGAGTTTGGTCGCTTAGCGCTCATTGCACATAAGTTTGAGAACACTTCTTGATTGCATAAAAATCTGAGAAAATTCATGCATATTAAAGGTACTCAAAAGATTAATTTTGCATAATAATAATTCCAAAATGTTATTAACAAAATGATGAAAAAAAAAATTAGTCAACAAATTTCCCCGTAACCCAATTTTTTTTCGTGATTCGTTCATTTTTCTGAATACGTATGAATTTTTTCAGATTTTTCAATTATCTTTGAATTTTTAAAAATTCAAAATAAAACTCGATAATTTTCTTATACTCACTCAAAGTCGTCGATGCCAGGTCCGTAGAGCAAAAGGCTTCCATCAAGATGATCGAGAGCATCTTTTTGCGTTTGTCTACGCAAAACTCTTTCTTCTTTACTGTCGTGATTCTTCTTTACTGTCGTTGACTTTACGGTCAACTGATGTACAGACTAATGTGTATACTAATATACACCATGCCTCGAATATACATAACGGGACCGGAACAGGCCCGTTTATCAAGAAATTTATTCGGGGTCGAAAAATACAATAGCGCGCCGCGCAGCTGCCGCCCAGGTATAAAACCCGGCATGGAGCAATAGACTCTCAAATACTCATAACTTCGTCAATTTTACTCCGATCGACTTGAAATTTTAACACAATATTCTTGAGATATTATGCATTCATTTAAAAAATTTAAAAAAATGAAAAAAAAAACAATTTTAATACTTTACCCCGCCCTTAAATACATGTTTTTAACTACCAAATTATTTAGTGACAAATTCGAAAATACTTCATATATTCAATCAAGAACTATCATTCTTCAAATTTTCGAAAATTTTGGCGATTCTTTAATATACATCTGGTAATACCTTAAATCAAATTTAAAAAAAAGCATCAATTAATCGCACGATGTTTCTTTTGATCAATTGCTTTTTATCAGTGAACGCTTCCTATTCGGATGGAGCAGCGAGAGCGATGAATTCATAAAAAAAAAAAAAAAAATCGGAGCAATGAAAATTGGTCAAATAACAATCGCAAAATTGCCGAGTCGAGTATCACCCGAGCTTGATTCTGAATTGCAACTGCATACGTGTGACTATGAAGTACATTTGTGTGAAATGTTCGATACAAGCACATAATTGATAGATTCTAATTACGGGCAATAAAAATAAGAGAATCGCATGGAATATATGGCTTATACAAACGCGCAAGCCCCTGGCCTGGCATATTTTCATTAGCTTGACCATTCGAGCAATAAATAACGAGTGTATACCTATGGCTGTGCGATAAGCGAAAAGAGCTGCAAATGGCTGCTCTTATCGTAAACGCACGTATTATGTTACCGGATGTACCATCATTTTTATGATAATAATAACACGATACGATAATAATAAAAGGAATAACGAGATTTCTGATAGCGCCCCTCTTTATATATATATATATATATATATATATATATATATATATTACGTACTTTGTTGGCTCCATTGGCTCACTCTCATTTCAAAGGAATAAAAAGAACGTAACGATTGCAAACGATCCGCTTTATTGGGTCCTCATCGAGTGACTTTACCGTGATGAGTTTTCTGCCTAATTCGGGCCCGTAAGAGAGAGAGAGAGAGAGAGAGAGAGAGAGAGAGAGAGAGAGGGAGGGATTGGGTTTAATTATTTTTATTTATGCTCTAGGACCAAAAGGGCCTCCTCACATTCCTCGTGCAATAAAAAAAATTGAAGCAAATGAAAAAGACGCTCGATACAGAAACAAAATGGCTCGATATAAATATAATAAAATTAAAAACGCAATTAAGAAGAAAATTGCAAATAGATGAGGAAGAAAATGGTACAAGGAGGAATGCCAAAAATTATTCGTGCAGAAATATTGTCATGGATACAGTCCGAGTCGGACTAGGATCCTATTTTCTCAATCGGAATCCAGTCGAACATCGGATCGGATCCGGGAGTGAAATGTAACGCTAGCAAATTGGATTCCAGCCAGAATACTAATCAGGAACTATTAACCCTTCGTGGTCACCCTGGGTAGAATCCCAAATGTTGATTGACCCGTCGATCAACATTTGGGATTCTCTCCCTCTTCACATGTCGGAATAAATATCTTTTTTGAAACGCGCACTATGCTACTATTTTTTTCCCAAAAGTAGCATATCTAAGGAGTATCACGTCCAAATTTTAGACAAAAATGTTGAAAATTCACGGAAATATGATTTTTTGAGCGATAAAAGTGTTTTTTTTTTTTGCGTTTTCACCTGTTTATGCATTTTTTTTAACATGTCGCCATTTTATTTCTTATAAATAAATTTTTCGTACATCATCTAGAAAGTTCGAAGCATGTGCCGTAATTTTTTGAACCACTTCGGACGGATAGTTTGGTCGCAATACTTTTTTGAAAACTGACTAGCTAGAATCGACCGAAGTGTGACCACTGCGATTGAATTTGAAAGTGTGACTACGAAGGGTTGAGGACTCTAGTCTAGTTTTCTGAAATCATTTATTCAAGGATATGAAAAAGATTCGGTAAAAATTGGTGCTACGGTATAACTGTCAAAACTTATATATTTTATTAACAGAATTTCGAACAAAATTCTTTTAAAAAAATCGAAAAAAAACGATATACAGACCTTATAAGACTTATATTTCCTGGAGAAACGTCATATAGGTAACAGTGTTGGGCGTTAATAAATTAAATTTTCAATCAGTTCATTAATTGACTAAAAAAGTAATCGAAATTAATTTAATTGCAATTAACATCACTTCGAACATTAGTTGCAATAAATTGTCTGCACAAGAAATTCAATTACATTATTCGGATATTCTTATTGTCAATACCATTATGATTTCCCGTCTTTACACGTGTATTTTGGTGAAACATCATTTTAAGGTCATGATATCATAGGTCGTTGGATTCGTCTGAATATCAGCTACAACGTCTTAATAAAAAAAAAAACATGTTCCCATTTGAAAAATCATTGATGACCTTGAGAACGCAAAAACTATGACCTTGACAAAAATGAATTTTTCACCACTGTATCAGCCCTTCGAAATCAATCAAATTACCTCCTGACATTTTTTTCGTCACTCCAAAGGCAACGAAGATATTTGGCGTGGTCACGTTAAATGGGACACTTTGTATACAGGGTGAGGCACATAAAGTGTTACAGAGCAATAGCACTCAAACTATTGATCATATCCAAAAATGTTTCAGACAAAAGTTTCAGTGTTCGAGAAGGCCGTCATACTGGACCACCCTATTTTTTTATCGGTGGGGGCGCTGAAGCTACGTCAAGGTCAACTGCACTTTTTTAAATGGAACCATGTATTTTTTTTTCGATGACATGATTACGGATTTTAAGACGAATTCAGCGACCTACGACACAAGGTCATTCGAGTCACGCAAAGTATGAAAATAGTCGAAAAATCGAAAAATATCGGAATAATCACTTTCAAAGGATCCACCGAAACCTTGGTTTGGGTCTACCTACAGAAGATGCTCGAAGTGATGACCCTCGACTTGTAAACACTTGTTTGATCGCTGTTTTCATTTCTTACGATACCAATGTTTCTTATCGGCAGCAAGTACGCATTTTCTGTTGACATATCAGTTAGTCACGCATTATCTTCTAATGTGAGTACATCGGATCGCGAAAATGAACTTTTTATGGGGTTTTGTCAAAGAACGCGTAATGGCGATAGCACCTACCACGCCTGACGACATGAAAGAAAGAATACGCCGAGCATGTACCGAAATTACACCACAAATGTTGGCTGAAGTTAGACGGTCTTTTCATCAGCGAATTAACAAGTGCTTACAAGTCGAGGGTCATCACTTCGAGCATCTTCTGTAGGTAGACCCAAACCAAGGTTAGTGGATCCTTTGAAAGTGATTATTCCGATATTTTTCGATTTTTCGACTATTTTCATACTTTGCGTGACTGGAATGACCTTGTGTTGTAGGTCGCTGAATTCGTCTTAAAATCTGTAATAATGACATCGAAAAAAAAAATACATGGTTACATTTTAAAAAGTGGAGTTGACCTTGACGTAGCTTCAGCGCCTCCACCGATAAAAAAAATAGGGTGGTCCAGTATGGCGGCCTTCTCGAACACTGAAACTTTTGTCTGAAACATTTTTGGATATGATCAATAGTTTGAGTGCTATTGCTCTGTAACACTTTATGTGCCTCGCCCTGTATAAGCGGGGAAATGAGAATACAATCATGTGCGCGTGTACGCGCGTACGCGTTAAAGTAAAATATATCGCGGTGGTATCTTAAGTGCAATAAGTTTTGGGTTTTGAGAGACTTTAAGTGGCACTTAGGGCGGCAGTTTCTCGGCTCCAACGTCGGATCTCTCTCTCTCTCTCTCTCTCTCTCTCTCTCTCTCTCTCTCTCTCTCTCTCTCTCTCTCTCTCTCTCTCTCTCTCTCTCTCTCTCTCTTCCCCCCCCCCTCTCTCTCCTCTCGCTCTCTCTTTCTCTCTCTATGCCCCCCCCCCCTGAACGGGAGCTCCAGCGGAAGATCTAACGACCATAACCATCTTCCGAAATACGCGGGGGCCAAAGACTTCGCGGACTTTTCCACGTGGAGAAATTGCCCATTCGGGAGTCTCGCAAATCCTCGGGCCCCGATATTTGCATACGAAAAGTTAATCCGTGTCGGCTATACCGCGATTGAAATGAAAATGCACGCGGAACCACCCCAGCCCCACCCCAATCTGACTTCTTCTATTCTCCCCGACCCTCATTTTTTTCCTCACGGCGCTCACGGCCTCTCTTCATGAATATAATTCAAGTAGCAAGAAGAATAGAGCGACGATTCACGGAAGATTCTCATTTATTCAACCCCCATCCCCCTCCCCCCTCCTCTGGCCTTGGCCCACCCAAATATCATTTTCTATAGTTCTCCGATAATACCCGAGAGATATCGCCGAAAAAAAAAGAAGGAATGAGAAGAAGATAAAGAGATACGACGATGAAAAAGCAATTTCTCGGTTGAGATTCGTGAATTGTAACGCGAACGTTTGTTCTTCTCAATAAAATCGTATTATGTATGCACTCATACAGATACACATTTTTATTCGTGTATATTTATATATGTTAAGGCTTCTGAGATATTTCTCGACTTCATTTGAAATGGAACACCCTATGTATATTTATATTGAAGGATTCTTTCGGCTTCAGCTGCATTGAAATCCTGTCGATGGCAAAACTACCCCTTCATTTATATTTCCTGAGTTCTGACTTATTCATTTTTACGCAGTAAAAGAGTATGTCCCGTGTACATTGATGTGCCAAAATAATAAGACGTAAATCAATAATTGATACGTGTTATTAATTATTTGTAATAAATTGATTATTATAAAATTATCAGTCAATTGTTGCTTCGACGATTATTAAGAACGTGACACATAAATTAATAATTGATACGGGTAATTATAATTGCAGGGCATTAATAATAACAAGTATTGATGAATAATTTTTACTTATTAAAAATGAATTTGAAAAAAAAAGAGTTTTGAAGCTCCTTTAATTTAAAAGGCCGAATTTTTTTTATTATTTCAGAGGAAAAATCTTATTAAAAATATCCATGTATTAAATTTCACGTTTTACGTAGGAAAAAAGTGTATCACGTCTTATTATTAGTGTTGCACTATCATAATAATTATATTATATTCTTTCACGACAATAATAATATTAGTATGGAAATAGTCGAAAAATCGAAAAATATCGGAATCACTTTCTAAGAATCCACTAACCTTGGTTTGGGTCTACCTACAGAAGATGCTCGAAGTGATGACCCTCGACTTGTAAGCACTTGTTAATTCGCTGATGAAAAAACCGTCTAACCTCAGCCAACATTTGTGGTGTAATTTTGGTACATTCTCGGCGTATTCTTTCTTTCATGTCGTCAGGCGTGGTAGGTGCTACCGCCATTACGCGTTCTTTGAAAAAAAACCCCATAAAAAGTTCATTTTCGCGATCCGATGTACTCACATTAGGAGGTAATGCGTGACTAACTGATATGTCAACAGAAAATGCGTACTTGCTGCCTATAAGAAACATTGGTATCGTAAGAAATGAAAACAGCGATCAAACAAGTGTTTACAAGTCGAGGGTCATCACTTCGAGCATCTTCTGTAGGTAGACCCAAACCAAGGTTAGTGGATCCTTTGAAAGTGATTATTCCGATATTTTTCGATTTTTCGACTATTTTCATACTTTGCGCGACTAGAATGACCTTGTGTTGTAGGTCGCTGAATTCGTCTTAAAATCGGTAATAATGTCATCGAAAAAAAAATTCAGCGCCTCCACCGATAAAAAAAATTGGGTGGTCCAGTATGACGGCCTTCTCGAACACTGAAACTTTTGTCTGAAACATTTTTGGATATGATCAATAGTTTGAGTGCTATTGCTCTGTAACACTTTATATGCCTCACCCTGTATATTTAATTTAAACCCTTTGCAGGTTTCACGTATTACCCGGCACTCCGCTAATCTAACCTAACTTTTGTTTCTTCTGTTTTTTTTTTCAGCGACGGCGGCGTGGCCGCGACAGGAGCAACCCTGCCCGATCGCAGGTGACTTCTGTATGAACGGTGGGACCTGCTTGTTCTTCGAGACCGTCGGCGAACCAGCTTGCAGGTAAGCTTTTGATCGTATTTCATCCAACAACTCGAGAATATTGTTATTTCGCTGTGAGTTGTCTCATCGCTTGGCTGGCAATTTGATTTTGAATTATAAATTGGACAAAGAAATATTCTGATTATGAGCAAGTGTGAAATATTTATTGATCACATGTGTGATTTTTTTTTATTTCATCATTTTATTTTTTTCTGTGTGGTTGCCGATTTCTTCTATAAAATACGCGTAATGTATTTATTGATTCATACGATAAATCAGTGCATTATTTAAAGTCAATCATTTGGTCGGATTTGTTCATTTATTCAATAATTACAATGTCTAATAGGAATACCTTTATTGCGAGTGTTAATTTTTTACATCAGTCAATCTTTACCATGATCAACAATTTAATTGGTAATTATGCATAAGTGGGGCACCATCCCAATTTCGATGTTGAACATTTTTGTTTAGCATAAACTGCTTTAATTGGTCACCACTAATGATATTCCAGCGGGGGAGGCTGACATTTTTCATTAATTCCATAAGTTATGGGGTTTTGAAGTTTCCAGAACCACGTCACGCCAGAAATAGGTCATTTTCGAAAATTTCGACGCTTATATTGGCGGTGGGGAGTAGGGGGATTAATGGGGGGATTTAATAATAAAATAAATTGCAGTGGTCACTTCCTCCACTCCCCCTGCTCCAGTTGAAAATTCATAAAAATACACGATTTCAAAGACGAAACTGAAAATCGATCAAAATTCGTCTACATTTTTGTCTAGCTATTGTTATGAATAAAAGTGCGTGCGTACGTGTGTATGTGTGTGTTTATGCATATGCGTGGGTGGGCATATGCATACACACACACACAAAAAAAATTCATACTGAGCTATTCATATTCTCCCAAGATCCACCTGTAATAGATAAGACACCTGGACACGTGAACACAACGATGCTTGCGTTTACGTGCTGTATAATAGTACCAATGTACGTTTGTTTTGAATTTGAGATCAAAACAGAAATTGTTGGTTGGTTTTATCATTTACAAAGTCATGCGAATTTTTTCAACGTTTTAAGGTAAATACTTAAATCAGTAGTAAAGCGAGCATGGCTTTTTTTTTTGTATAAATTAAGTGATTTTCCACACCATAGAATTTCATTTTCATTTCATATGGTAAGACAATTTTTTTTCTATTGAAATGCCCTATTTTATCACGTATTAGGTGTAGTAAAAGGAAATCCATTATTTTTGCAATAGATGGCTTTAGTAATCTGTATCTCGCGTTGTATAAGTGCGATCGGATTGCGCTAGATGGCGTTAGAAAGATAAGATTTCGTACTAAAATAAACATCTCAGACAGTTTTGTGATTGCTTGACTCAATATTTTTTGAGCGCGCGTCAAAGATGGCCACGAGCAAAGTGAAAATACGCCATATTTTACAGTTTTTCTTCGGTAAAGACGAAAACGCAAGCCAGGCGGCTGAAAATGTGAATAGTGTTTATGGTCCTGATACTGTAACGACCAATCACGCGCAATTTTGGTTTCGTCGATTCCGTTCCGGTAATTTTGATGTCAACGATGCACCACGCTCTGGAAGGCCAATTGTCGAAAATGTCGATAAAATAATGGAAATCGTCGAGTCCGGCCGTCGTGTAAGCACTGTTTCGATTATCCAGGAGCTAAACATTGTACAAAAAATCGTTTGGAACCACTTGAATAAGGCTTGATACAAAAAGAACCTCGATGTATGGGTGCCAGACGAGTTAACGCAAAAAAAACCTCATGGACCGAATTTCCATCTGCGAATCGCTGCTGAATCGCAAACAAAATCGACCCATTTCTGAAGCGGATGGTGACCGGTGATGAAAAGTGGGTCACTTACGACAACGTCAAGCGAAAACGGTCGTGGTCAAATCTCGGTGAGCCGGCGCAAACGGTGGCCAAGCCAGGATTGACGGTCAGGAAGATTTTACCGTGTGTTTGGTGGGATTGGCAGGGAATCATCTACTATGAGCTGCTCCCCTACGGCCAAACTCTTAATTCGGACCTGTACTGTCAACAATTGGACCGTCTGAAGGAAGCAATCGCCCAGAAGCGGCCAGCTTTGGCCAATAGGAGAGGAATTGTGTTCCATCGGGACAACGCCAGGCCACACACATCGATAGTGACTCGCCAGAAGCTCCGGGAGCTTGGTTGGGAGGTTCTTATGCATCCACCTTATAGTCCGGATCTGGCACCAAGTGATTACCACCTGTTCCTGTCTATGGCGAAAGATTTTGCTGGTGAAAAATTCGCCTCAAGAGAAACTTGTGAAAATCGACTGTCCCAGTTTTTTGCCAATAGGGACGAGGGTTTCTGTGAGAAAGGCATAATGAAATTACCTTCAAAGTGGCAACAAGTTATCGATCAAAACGGTGCATATTAGACCTAAATCGGATCATTCTAACTATGCAAAATAAAGCCTTCAATTTCATGCAAAAATAATGGATTTCTTTTTACTACACCTTATATTTCCGGGAACTTCAAAAGCCCATAACTTTTTATGGGGGATATGACCGCCGCAATTTCTCTTCGACATTGTACTCGGGGAGGCTTTTTCTATGAATTTATCCAAACAAACCCCCTCACCCCCAACATAGGGGTTGAAATGTTGAAAAAGGCCGTATCTTATCACGTGTTTCCGGGAAATTCAAAACCCCATAACTTATGGAATTAATAGAAAATGTCAGCCTCCCCCGACGTAATATCACTTACTATAATGGAATCAACAACTTCATGGCGAAAAAAAAAAATTCCTATCGAAATTGGGGTGATGCCCCGCTTATGCATAATTACCATTTAATTTATCGATCAACAAAGTTAATGGAATTTTTATTGATCAGCGTGAGATTGATATTTTACCTACTATTTATCAATACTGATATAATTTATTGATCAATAAATTTGACGGAATTTTTTTCATCGTTTTAGTAAAAATAATATAATTTATTGATCGATAAAGTTGACGCATTTTTCTTTATCAATTTATTATTACTACTATTTATCAACAATAATACAATTTATTGTTGACGCGTATTTTTTCACTCCAAAAATGCCCATAAAAATCTTTTGTTTTTTTCACCGAAAATAAATATAAATCGCGGAGAGGAAAAAAAAAGAAAGTAACGAAAAAATAAAAATCGTATAGGGAGAGTTTTCATTTCCCTGAACATTTTTCGGCCAATTTTCAATCCGCTCGCAATACATTTTCGAGCTTTTCAATTCAACGATATACGCCCGCGTGAAAAACGTTCGCGTGATACATCGAATTTTCCTCGAACCACTTTCAATCTGTGTGCCCTCTTGACCGCGCGCACGCAGCCGAGCGGCTGAATTTTCAGTGAAAAATTTTCCTCCCGGTCAAGCGTTTTCTCGCGACTCGAGCAGACCGGCTCTGGGGAAAAATCGACGACGAAGTTTTCTCGACGAATTTCGAACGTCTTTCGATTTCAAGTTTCTCCGTTCTCACGAAGCGAGCCAGTCGAAGTCGAGGACTTCGAGTTGATTGAATTTGTCTTCGTGTTTCTTTACCAACGCCTTCTCCCTCGGTATACTTTTTATTTTATTTCTTACTATACAACCCTTCAAATTTCGTCTCTATTCATCGCATGTGGCCTCATGGATAGTTATTCGGTCACCATCTTCCACTCGTTCTCGATTCATATTATTTTTACTTTTGCGTTTCCTCGGACTGCAAAAAAATATCTCAGTTTTAATATTGTACTTATTCTTAATGGGAATTATTATTATTTTTTTCAATTTTTATAATTCAATTCAATCAATTTCAATGGCAATTCAATTTAATTTTATTTGTATTCGCTTGCTGAAATTTTATAAATTTCATTATAAATGGAAAATATATTTTGTATCGTATATTTATAATGAAATTTATGGAAATTGAAGTTTTATTTTTAATTTTCATTTTATAATTCAATTTTTATATTTCAATTCAATTAATTTCATTTATAATTCAATTAAATTTTATTTGTATTTTCTTGTTGAAATTTTATAAATTTCATTATAAATAGAAAATATATTTTCTATTGTTTATTTATAATGAAATTTATGAAAAAATCAATTTCATTATAAAATAAAAATTGAAATTTTATTTTCAATTTTCATTTTTAAATTCAATTTTTATATTCGTTCATTCTTGAAACAAGTTTGGATAGGTTTATTTGGGTTTCCTAATATTATTTCATAGCAATTTATTTTTCACATAAAATAATCATTGTTATTTTAACAATAACAATATTCCGAAAGTATAAATTTTTTTCGATTTTTATAATTCAATTTTTATATTTTAATTCAATTAATTTCATATATAATTCAATTTAATTTTATTTGTATTTTCTTGTTGAAATTTTATAAATTTCATTATAAATGGAAAATATATTTTGTATTGTTTATTTATAATGAAATTTATGAAAAAATCAATTTCATTATAAAATGAAAATTGAAATTTTATTTTCAATTTTCATTTTTAAATTCAATTTTTATATTCGTTCATTCGTGAAACAAGTTTGGATAGGTTTATTTGGGTTTCCTAATATTATTTCATATCAATTCATTTTTCATATGAAATATCATTTCAGTCAGTCAGTTTGTCAGCCTGGTGATATTGGTGCCGTCCAATAAAAAAAAAAACAAAAAATATTATTTATAAGGAAACATGCTCTGAAAAGTAATCAAATATTTAAACTTCCACGGCGTCATAAATTCCACGCGGAGGAAGGCACGGATAATAACTATAACTTCATGTATATAATTTCGAAATTTACATTCATTGAAAAAGAGTGTCGCGTTCATTTAAATCAGCTAAATCAGAAAAGTCATAGATAAACAGACCAACTTAACCGTCTCCGTTTAAAATCAAAGTTTATATCCGAAATCTACGCGAACGAAGTCACGGGTAAAAGCTAGTTTCTTCATAGAACGAGTCGAATTTTTTTTTTTTTTCTTTGTTTAATTCCAATAAATAATTGAACACGCGGCACTGACAGTTAACGTTGTGGCGTGAACGAAATATCTCTGATACGCATACCATCGTACAACACATGGAGAGGCTCACGAACCGAATGAACGGGCACTCGAGTCCCTCGAGGGCTTTTCCTACTTCTCGACAAGTGGTTCGAGTCCGTGAAGGGTCAGACGTGGAGCGTTTGATAGGAGCGGCCACTCAATTTCTGCCGCTCTACTTTGATAAGCGCGGAAGCCCACGGCGTAATACTCTACGAGACAAATATTGTTACATCTGTAACTGCGTGTTATACCGGATCGCCTCTCTCTCTCTCTCTCTCTCTCTCTCTCTCTCTCTCTCTCTCTCTCTCTCTCTCTCTCTCTCTCTCTCTCCCCCCCCCCCCCCTCGCTCTCTCTCTCTATTCTCTTCGGTTGTTCTCGACGAAGATAGTCGCCATTGCTTGGTTCTGTTTTTTTTCGTCTCGAATCCAAAATGCGTTCATTTCGTTCATATTATTTTCATCTTACCGTCATTACGCGAAGTCCATTAAGGCGAGATCCTGAATTAGCCGGTTCGAAAAATCGATATTTTGAGGAATTTTTTTCGGGTAAAAAAAAAGCAAGTTTAGCGAAATTTTCAGATTATTTTATTACATGTCTGAACATAAGAAAACAATTTTTTTTAAAGAAAAATATCAACAGGCAACCGATTTTTATGCACATTCGTGCCACTGCTGTTTCCATGCGGCGTGACAAATGGAGCTCGTAATTTTCATCTGAAAGGAAAAAACCAAAAACCATTTTAATTGTGACATATTTTTCTTCTATATGAACTAAAAAAAACGAAAAAAATGTTGAAATTTGAATGTTTTTTCGGGTTTGAAGTAGAAAATGTGCTTTTTGTGAAAAAAAAAATTATTTCAACTTGCTAAAAAAATTGTTAAGCATTTTTTTTTCGACAATGTTTTTAGTTCAAATAGAAAAGAAAACGATACTGAAGCGAACAAGCTTTGGTTTGTTTCGATTGGACTTCTAGTTTTTTTGTAATCAGATACGCCAAATTAGAAAAATCGTAAAAACGAAAATTCGAGAAAACGGGCGCCCTAACTGCCCGAGCGCCCGTATACCTGCTCGACACTCCACTACGTTCAGTGCTGTATCTTTGGAAATATTTCGAATTGGGCTATAAAACTTTGTCTAGACATTCTTAGATACATCAGGAATAGATTTAAACAATAAAAAAAAAATCGATTTTTTGGACCTTCTAATTCAGGATCCGGCCTTAAGAACGGTGATTTCAGCGTTGAAGACAAGCCTCGCCCTGGACAGCCAAATGAGCCAATGAGCTGCTACAACCTGGCGATTCCATTACGGGCGATCGGTATAGACTACAATTGATTCGTTTGAGCCGTGCATTACGAGAAAAACGGCCGGAATACGAGCAAAGACATGACAATATTATACTTCTGCGTGACAACGCTCGGCCTCATGTCGCAAAAGTCGTGCAAGCAAATCGTTGTTTTCGATGGGCACGTTTTCCCGGCAACACTTTTCAAGCCATTGCTGAGCTTGAACGGTATTTTTTTCCCATTAAAAAACAGTGTTTGATTAACACACGAAACTCGTTTTTATCCATCGTTTGAGCAAAAACAAATGTAGCGTCACTTAACCTTCAATATCTCGACAACGACTGAACCGAATGTCATGAAATTTTTACACCTATCTTTTGATGGTTGGTACCACCGAAAAACAAAAGCGTCATGGCATTGGCGTCGCCATCTGTGTGTCAGTCCCGGGACTCAATGACCCATGTGTCAAGATGATGAATACAGTCCCATCCAAAGCCAGGAACTACATTTACGCAAAAAATTGATCGACGGGTCGATCCTACCCAACATGACAAGGGTTAATAATGGAATGCAATAGGAAAAATTTGATTTCACGAAAAGTCTAGTTCCTTCAAATGAAAAAAAAAAAAAAAAAAAAAAAAAAACAAATCCAATAAACGCATCTATTCAATATCAAAAGAATTTCTTTTCGTCAGTGCAGTCATTTCGCTACTTGTCAATTCCTTCAATATTATTCGTTCCACTTTGACTATTTTTTTTCCCCACTGCGACAATAATATCTCTCATCAGCTACAGCAATTAAAAAGTTTATTTCGATGATATTTTCATTTCACAGTCCATTCGAATCCTATTCATCCTATTCTCGAAGAATCGCAAAAAAAAAAAAAAAAAAAAAAAACAACAAATTCGATTACGGGTCCGCGACCAAACAAGTGGTTAGTCGTTGCAATAAAAATCGTTATAAAATAATACACCCCCGGGGGATGATGAAAAAAAATTATCGACCGTTTCCATTCAACAGGAGAGCAAAAAAAAAAAAAAAAAAAAAAAGACATTCCAACCGCAACGTAATGCGAACGACCGTATAAACTGATTATTCAGTCGCGCGAAAAAGTGTACGAAAAAAAAAACAAAAAACAAAGACTCGACACTTTTTTCCCACACACACACACACACACACACACGTGCCCGCCGATTGAATAATACGCTAGCGGGCGTTTAATTAAATAATCCCTTTTCCGGGTGGCGAGGCGGGAGGGGGGTGGGGGGGGGGGGAGAGGCAGGTCTCGCGGATTTGCGGCAACCTGGAAAACCCGATAGCATTTATCGGTGCCATCAACGTTTTATATATGGAATACTTTGCCGCAGCTCGGTTTATTCGCGCGAGTTATACCCCCGATTGGTCCAGGTGGATACCCCCCACCCCCACCCCCCTCGCCCTTCTTCACCCCCCAGCAACCTTCCAACATCCGCGTGTATGTATCAATGGCATTAATGTGTGAGCCGCAAACCGAGCAAACGGTTTATCGCAGCTGCATCCTATCGGTTTTCTCTCCTCATCGAATCGCCCCGACGGCCCAAGTGGCCAACCTCCCCCGCTCGCGCCACGCTTCGCCAGACTCGCGGAAAAAATGGATGTACAAAAAGCTGAGGCAGGTAAATTTACGGGGATTCCCCCTCGGCAAAAAAGACGTTGGCTCGATAGAAATCGCGCATTCGGTTGTTTGGGTTCGTACGATGGAAAAGAAAAAAAAAATCTTTCGAACGAAGCGAGTACAAGGTGAGTGATGTTTTGGAGAAAAGTGAACCGAGTGAAGCGAAACTAAGTACGAATTGAAGGACATTCTGGGTTTTGGTTTGTTTGGGTTTGTTTAGCTTTTTTCGATTTAGTCATTTTTTGATATTGTAATTTTTCGATAGAGCAATTTTTCGATATAATATTTTTTTGGAATTACAAATTTTTCGGTATAGTAATTTTGCAATGCGGTGATTTTTCGATATAGTAATTTTTTGATATTGTAATTTTTCGATAGAGCAATTTTTCGATATATTTTGTTTTTGGGAATTACAAATTTTTCGATATAGTAATTTTGCAATGCGGTGATTTTTCGATATAGTAATTTTTTGATATTGTAATTTTTCGATGGAGCAATCTTTCGATATAATATTTTTTTGGAATTACAAATTTTTCGGTATAGTAATTTTGCGATGCGGTGATTTTTCGATATAGACATTTTTTGATATTGTAATTTTTCGATGGAGCAATCTTTCGATATAATATTTTTTTTGGAATTACAAATTTTTCGATATAGTAATTTTGCGATGCGGTGATTTTTCGATATAGTAATTTTTTGATATTGTAATTTTTCGATGGAGCAATTTTTCGATATAATATTTTTTTGGAATTACTAATTTTTCGATATAGTAATTTTGCGATGCGGTGATTTTTCGATATAGAAATTTTTTGATATTGTAATTTTTCGATAGAGCAATTTTTCGATATATTTTGTTTTGGAATTACAAATTTTTCGATATAGTAATTTTGCGATGCGGTGATTTTTCGATATAGAAATTTTTTGATATTGTAATTTTTCGATAGAGCAATTTTTCGATATATTTTGTTTTAGAATTACAAATTTTTCGATATATTAATTTTGCAATGCGGTGATTTTTCGATATAGTAATTATTCGATGGAGCAATTTTTCGATATAATATTTTTTTGGAATTACAAATTTTTCGATATAGTAATTTTGCGATGCGGTGATTTTTCGATATAGTAATTTTTTGATATTGTAATTTTTCGATATAATATTTTTTTGGAATTACAAATTTTTCGATATAGTAATTTTGCGATGCGGTGATTTTTCGATATAGTAATTTTTTGATATTGTAATTTTTCGATGGAGCAATTTTTCGATATAATATTTTTTTGGAATTACTAATTTTTCGATATAGTAATTTTGCGATGCGGTGATTTTTCGATATAGAAATTTTTTGATATTGTAATTTTTCGATAGAGCAATTTTTCGATATATTTTGTTTTGGAATTACAAATTTTTCGATATAGTAATTTTGCGATGCGCTGATTTTTCGATATAGAAATTTTTTGATATTGTAATTTTTCGATAGAGCAATTTTTCGATATATTTTGTTTTAGAATTACAAATTTTTCGATATAGTAATTTTGGGATGCGGTCAATTTTCGATTTATCGACTAGTGCGCATGTCTCTCCTCCCTCTTTCTTTTCCCCCTCCACGGTAGCGTTAGAAAGTAACGCAAACGTTAAACGCGAGAACGTCGTATGAGAAGTTTCACGTGAAAAAAATGATATTGGGTGCGTGAGGACCTGACGGTCCTCAGACGGAGAAATGTTATATGTCCGAAACGTTACCGTACGGAATATCGGGGCTCAAAGAAGGGGTCGATTTTGAAATTTTTTTTCTCATACGAGTATTGGGACGACGAGGTTGGGATTTTGCACACAATTAACACATAGGCTTGCCTAGTTCGAGCTTTTTTCTTATCGCAAAATATTGATAAACAATGAAATTATTATTATTTGAACAAAGTGCCGACGTTGATGGATGGTCAATCGGTGTAGGTGTTTCTGGCAATTAGAGGTCACCTGAAATGAAAATTTGAAGAATGTACTTTAAGTGAAAAATACATTTTTCAAAAAGTACAAATGAGAAAAAATTGCATCTCACATGTTGTATTTCTTTGTTTTTTTTCTCCCTTGACTTGAAACGTCACTTCAGCGCGTAAGTGTGAGAAACGATTTTTCCTTCCATAGCTCGCTCGATGAATTTCAAGTATTTGTAGACGTTGACGCATACATCGGGAAAGGGGCGACCCTTCCTGTCGATCCAGGAAACCACGCCGACGATTTTTCCCTCGGAGATCAGTGGTCCACCGCTGTCGCCCTGAAACGGCAAAAGTTCAAGGGTCGGATTCTAGTTTAGAAACTTGAAAAAATCGACTTTTTTTGGCGTTTTCTCAAAGTACAGACTCTTAAGGCCTTAGGCCACTCGAGAGGCCAAAGATAGGGCATGTTTTGTGATTTTTTTTTTCAGCGAAACCATAAAATAAATTCGAATTACAAAATAGGGATTTTATTATACACGTAATTGACTATACAAAATTATTTTTTTTCACAGCGATACATGTCAAAATGGCGCCTGTGCAGCATTTTTCCGATGACGCCTTTATTTCTGGAAGGTCAACGGCTGGCCGAACAGCTCCTATAATTTTTGAGTTATGATGAGACACTAAAGTTCTTTCGATTATATACAGGCTGAGGCATATAAAGTGTTACAGAGCAATAGCACTCAAACTATTGATCATATCCAAAAATGTTTCAGACAAAAGTTTCAGTGTTCGAGAAGGCCGTCATACTGGACCACCCTATTTTTTTATCGGTGGAGGCGCTTAAGCTACGTCAAGGTCAACTCCACTTTTTTAAATGGAACCATGTATTTTTTTTCGATGACATTATTACCGATTTTAAGACGAATTCAGCGACCTACAACACAAGGTCATTCTAGTCACGCAAAGTATGAAAATAGTCGAAAATCGAAAAATATCGGAATAATCACTTTCAAAGGATCCACTAACCTTGGTTCGGGTCTACCTACAGAAGATGCTCGAACTGATGACCCTCGACTTGTAAGCACTTGTTAATTCGCTGATGAAAAGACCGTCTAACTTCAGCCATATGATTCAGTCATATCATCATGTTTATATTTTTATATAACTTTTTAAATTATGTAAATAAAATAAGTTTGCAAGTATCGTATGATCTAGGAGTGCGTCACTGATTACTACGCCATCCGTTGGTAGTGGCTCGGAGCTTAAAACTGCGATATCTGCACTACCGACGTAACAAGAGGCTGCGTCGAAATTTTCTGGCATTGTGACACATGACCTTAAGAACGTGTTCTCAATAGGAAATTCCGAAATTACCAATATTTACAAGGTTATGGGAATTTAAGTCCGGCCGGATTGACAGATCGTGTATCCACGAATCGCCCAATCAGAAGATTCTAAGGAAGCTGCTCGCAGGGAAAAAAAGAGCTTCGGAAAACCATCGTTTCACTTACCGCGGCCAATTTGCTTCCGGTTGACAACAACGTGCATATTTGATTTTCATGCAGCTTGAAAGATCCGTAGATTTTTTGGCATTCATTTAGAGGCAATATGTCCATTGATACGCATCCGAGACGAAGATTCGTGTGCTCCTGTTCGCTTCCCCCGAAACCGCCAAAAACCCCGTTCTTCCTCGATGCTAGATCCTTACTTGGTAACTTCAATGGCTTTTGCGTATCGCTCAGTTTGATGGGTTCGGCTAGCTGCAATGAGTCGTGAATAACAATATCGCATTCCCTTGTCGCAACGGAGGTCTTCCGTACTCATATGCCGGATGTTCCAATCAAAGTCAAATATCTAGCTCAATAATACAACATAGCAAGACTATACAACAGAGTGTGTGACCCAAAATATCGGCTTGCCAGCAAAAACACCGAAGTTGACCTTCGTTTGACCTTGGCGCCTTGAAAAGGAAACTTGATAACACGGGCATCGCCTCCCCCTCTCGAAACCTTTGAACTTTCGTTCGTACATTTTTTTCGATCGGACCCACCGTTCGCAAGATATTCCGGTATTCAACTTGAATGGGGACACCCGGTATATACCAGGTCTGTAAATATGAAACCGGAATTTGCCCATAGATGGCCCTAGCTGTCAATGTAGTTACCGTCAAATCGCGCCATTGGCGCCATTTGCTTTGTTGACATCTGACAAAGATGTTTAACTCACATCAATACAAGTTTCATACCCCAACATCGTTTCTTATAGCGCTGAACATGTCGAATTTTGTGCCTGGAAATTACGATTTGCGGACAGCATTCATTTTCTGTTGCCATTTGAAGAAAACTGCTGCAGAATCGCATCGAATGCTTGTCGAAGCTTACGGTGAGCATGCTCTTGGTAAATGACAGTGCTTTGAGTGGTTTAAAAGATTCGAAAGTGGCGATTTTGACGTGAGAAACGAAGAACGTGGGAGGCCACCGAAAAAGTTTGAAGACAGCGAATTGCAAGCATTGTTGGATGCTAAAACGTGGCGAAACTGTTAATACCGAACGCTACCGCCAACAAATGATCGATTTGAATCAAGCTTTGCGTGACAAACGACCGGAATATTAAAAAAGGCAACGCAAAGTGATTTTGCTTCATGATAATGCACCATCACACACAGGAAAAGTGGTCAAGGAAACGATTGAGGCGTTTAGTTGGGAAATACTTTCCCAATCGGCTTACCAAGCGGCTTACTCATCAGACTTGGCTACGTCCGATTGCCACTTATTGGCATCGATGGGACACGCACTTGCTGAGCAGCGCTTCACTTCTTACGAAAATGGCTCGATGACTGGTTTGCCTCAAAAGAGCAATAGTTTTTCATATTTACATACCTGGTATTTCATGCAATGTGTAATAGCAATGTCATCAAATTTATATTTTTATATAACTGTTTAAATGATGTCAATGAAATAAGATTTCAAGTATCGTTTGATCTAGGAGTACATCACTGATTACTACGCCATCCGTTGGTAGTGGCTCGTAGCTAAAAACTACGAGATCTGCACTACCGACGTAACGAGAAGCCGCGTCGAAATTTTCCTGGCGTGTGGCACGTGGCCTTAATTAAAACAGATGCGAGCGGATGCCTTTGTTTTTAGGCTCTTACCGTTAGAACAGCTATGTCGTGGGGAAATACTCCCTCCGGGTCAGAACCTTTGTACTCAGAGTGCCAAGCAACTGACTTTGCTTGATAAACAATTCCCCCTTTGGCCAAGTCGTCAGTACCGGCTTCGACCGTGATACTTTTGTAAGGTACGCCAGTGTCATCAACGACACAGTGAGCAGCAGTAAGAATGTGGCGCAAACTTATCAAGGCGCCACCGCATGCGTGATAACCGTCGATTCTTATTGATACTTCGCATGGCAAACTTGTGATGGGCACATGATGTCCTCCAGTTGTTCGTCTCAAACGTGCAGCGTTGGCCTCTATGATCCATGTATAAGAATTCATTTTATACTTTATAATTCCGCCATTTGTCATCGTGCAATTCTTATTATCGTCCAATGTGCATTATCATTCAGTTAGGATTGTCATCCAACATCTGTTATCATCAAATTATGGTTATCGCTCAACGAGTTATAATTCAATTATCATCATCATCCAACTTTTATTATCTTGCAGTGAGCATTATCATCTAACATGTGATATTGGATTATCGTAACAATCTAACGTGTGTTATCATTTAATCGTCATTATTATCCAACATCTTTCATCATTCAATAATCATTATCATCTAGCATCTGTTATCATTTAATTATCATACTTATCCAACATCTGTCATCATTCAATAATCATTATCATCCAGCATCTTTTATTATTTATTTATCACTATGATCCAACATATGTTGTCATTCAGTTAGAATTATCATTCAATTATTATTATCATCCAGCATCTGACATCATTCAATAATCATTGTCATCCAGCATCTTTTATTATTCAATTATTATCATCAGTTAGCATCTGTTATCATCCAATTATCATTATTATCCAGAATCTGTTATTATTGAATTTTTATTATCATCCAACATTTGTTATCATTCAATTATCATTATCAGTCAACAATCGTTGTCATTCAATAATCATTGTCATTCGATGATCATGATCATCAAAAATCTGTTATCATTCAATAATCATTATCAACCAGTGCCTGTTATCATTCAATTATCATTCTTCAAATTCAATCAATTCAATTATCATTCACTTGAATTTTTTCCGAACTTTTTTTGTTTGACATTTTTTAAATTGAAAATAAAAAAAGTTTATCCTTCTGATATTTTGTCGTAAACGCCATACTTTTCGAGTTAAGCCATCCTACTCATCAGATTTTTCAGCGAAAATAGTGAAAAAAAACCTCAAAGGAAAATTCTGAAAAAATCTCAAGCGATCCAGTATAAACTTACGCGATTTTTTACATCTTTGACATTTCCTCTTAAACCCTATAGTTCTTGAGTTACGTTACATTTTCTAAAATTTTTCTTTTTTAGCCAAAAAAGAAATAACTGCGAAAAAAAATCGTACGGAACTTAAAAAAAAAACGAAAATGGAGCTTCTACTACCCCTTCCAAATTTATGATGACAAAAGAAATTTTTTGTCATAAAAATGACAAAAAAAAATTCCATAAGTTATGCGCCCAATTCTCGACGGTCGAAAAATAGCCGAAAAACGGTCACGTACAAAAGTGCGTGTACCTGGTCGAAAAAAAATTATAAAAAATATTTCAACAAAGCAAAACAAAGCTGAATTTGTTCTGTTCAAAACGCCGTCCGTTAAATTTGGTTATTTTTTTCTTTTACTGAGCTATCTATTTTTTAGTGCGGAAAGAAATATCGACAGGTGTATCCAGACATTTGAGCGGTACGGTATGTTATCATTCGATTATCATCATCATCCAACATGTGTTATCATTAAATTATCATTATCATCCAACACACGTTATTATTATGATGATCCAACATATGTTATCATTCAATAATCATTATCATCCAGCATCTGTCATCATTCAATAATCATTATCACGCATTATCTGTTGTTATCCAATAAGCATTATTATCCAGTTATCATTATAATCGAATACGTCTTATCATTAAATAATCATTATCATCAAAAATCTGTTATCATTCGGTTATTATTAGCATTCAGTCATCATTATCATCCAACTTCTCTTATCATTCGATTATCATCATCATCTAACTTGTCTTATAATTCGATTATCATTATCATCAAAAATCTGTTATCAGTTGGTCGAACAAAATTATCACTCTATCGTGAAAGATTCGCGACCCCAAAGTACCTAATCTCTAAGTTCTCCGAATGATTCGTCATGTACTTACGTCCAACTGCAAGAATAACAGCCAACAAGACGATCTTCACAGGGACCATTTTATTTCGATTTGGCAACGACACTGCTAATGGCAACTTTCAATGATGGAAGAGCGTTCAACGCTTCTTTACGACGCGATCACCGACTAGTCAACTCTCCGAAGAATTCAAGATCGTATTTTGACAAAACAGAGCACTCAAGTGTTTTATAGTTTACCAAGTCTCTATAAATATCCTACCACCACGTTAACCTATTATTTCGTTTACTTGCGTCAAGGAAAAGTATTTCGTCAATATTTGCAGTCGTTCAACACTCGCTCTAGCGTTACGAGGTGAAATGACGCCTATCGTTATCAAGGCCATCAAATTGACGTTATCATGACGGTACATCGGGGAGCTAAAAATCAATTAATCATTATTACTAACAGAAAAAGAATTGTTTCACAATTTTGAAACTTGAAATGTTATTCATTATTACTCTCAACTGTTACAGCAAACTTCCGTTGTGTTGATCTGCACTTGATTGGCCAATGCTGGGCCAGGCATGAAAATGTAACGCGCGGCTGACGCTTGGCAGCCAAATGTGTGGCTGCCGCTGAATTGAAAAAATAAATAAGTCAACAAATTATGAATAAAAATATTCTGGTAGCATTTTTTGTCTCTGTATGCTTTATTTATATTACTACATATATGATAATTGGATTAAAACGTGTTCTACCTCATTAAAGTTTTTTCCTAACCTGGGTTTACAACCTATGGCTTCTAATTCTAGAGCTGAGCGCGCTACCTATTTAGCCATCCTAACACTTGTGTAGAATTTCCTTTTTTTCGCTCCTTACTTTTATTATTTAAAAAAAATATCAATAAGTTGACAAACGTTGAAGTTTGCATCGTTGCAATCCAACGACAGTTAATTCTTTTTGACTGCTGAATTCTTTTTGTCTTTTTAGGCAGAAAAATAACTTTTACGATATTTTTTATTTACTTGACAATCGTCTTCGACAATTTTTTTCGGCCGAGCCAAGGCCAACTGTTGGCGCATGTTTTTCTGTAATGATATAGCCGAACCTGACTCTACAGTCAAATTATGCCTGAGCTGCAGAGGCCCGTTACCTGGTGCAGGTTCAGTAATGTTGGTTTTTCGAGCCTCCAAATAACAGTTGGGTCTGTTCTGTACCATCGACATGCTGAAGTCTGGACCAGTCTAGAATACCGAAGCTTGATATCCACTACTGGGCCAAGTCTCAGCCGATTGTCCACAAACGGTTGAGCCAGCGCTGGCTCTGGCGTTGGTTCTAGCATTGAACCAGCGTTGAGTCTGTTCTGTACCATAGACATGCTGACGCTTGGACCAGTCGAGAATACCGAAGCTTTATATCCACTACTGGGGCAAGTCTCAGCCGATTGTCCACAAACGGTTGAGCCAGCGCTGGCTCTGGCGTTGAGCCAGCATTGGGTCTGTTCTGTACCATAGACATGCTGACGATTGGACCAGTCTAGAATACCGAAGCTTGATATCCACTACTGGGGCAAGTCTCAGCCGATTGTCCACAAACGGTTGAACCAGCGCTGGCTCTGGCGTTGGTTCTAGCATTGAAGCAGCGTTGAGTCTGTTCTGTACCATAGACATGCTGACGCTTGGACCAGTCTAGAATACCGAAGCTTTATATTCACTACTGGGGCAAGTCTCAGCCGATCGTCCACAAACGGTTGAGCCAGCGCTGATTCTGGTGTTGAGCCAGCGTTGGGTCTGTTCTGTACCATAGACATGCTGACGCTTGGGCCAGTCTAGAATACCGAAGCTTGATATCCAGTACTGAGCCAAGTCTCAGCCGATTGTCCACAAACGGTTGAGCCAGCGCTGGCTCTGGCGTTGGCTCTGGCGTTGAGCCAGCGTTGGGTCTGTTCTGTACCATAGACATGCTGACGATTGGACCAGTCTAGAATACCGAAGCTTGATATCCACTACTGGGGCAAGTCTCAGCCGATTGTCCACAAACGGTTGAGCCAGTGCTGGCTCTGGCGTTGGCTCTGGCATTGAGCCAGCGTTGGTTCTGTTCTGTACCATAGACACGCTGACGCTTGGGCCAGTCTAGAATACCGAAGCTTTATATCCACTACTGGGTCAAGTCTCAGCCGATTGTCCACTAACGGCTGAGCATTGGCATTTCTACATGGGATTTTGACAAGTGTCAAAAAGAAGAAAAAAACATTCTAATGACGACTGTCTGAACAAGGAAAAAGTTAAATTTTCCCTATTTTTTTTCAAAGCGTTAACATTAATATGTTACACTGACATTTAGAGAAGTTGAACTCAATTGAACAATATTGACGAAGACATTCGAGAATGGCGTACTTCATGCACGTTCAATCCAACCAACGTGACATGGACAAAAAAAAAGAAGCTCCCTATACTCGGCTAAAGCTCCTGCAGATTCCAATTGATTTCGCTCGAGTTGGTTTCGCCTCGCAACTTTTTGCGAGACAATTGCAACCAACTTTTTTAAAAACTATTCATGCTACTTTTTTTTGTTTGGGTTTGTTTGTTGATGTCGTTGGCATACGTACGTACGAGGAGAACATGGCGTCACAGTGTACAGGCGAACGAGAATACCGAGTCTGCTGAAAAGCATAGCAGATACGTACACGAGAGCAATGCAAACTTTTTTTCAAGCCCCCGGCACACGCCGCTCGCTCGTAAATTTTGCCCCTTGAAGCAAACACCTCCAGAGTGGTATAGGAAACGGGCTGGATGGTTGGTGTAGTTGGGGGTTGGCTAGAGTACACACACTCTAGCGGCTCTACTCGTTTATTCGCGTTAACCATATCCTCCCTTCTTGTGGGATTATGCACCTCGAACCGACCCCTCCGCATTCTTCACCTCAACCCTCCGAATTCAGTCCCCATTGGCGTTGGCAGCATTTTTTTCTGCCGGAGCAGCGAAGGGGAGGGAGGGGGGGCAGGAGGGAGCAGCCTGACATGAACTGGTTTCGTTTACAATCATATTTTTTTTTAACTCTTCGCGGTCCTACGATCTGGCTATAACACCCTGGTCACAGGGGGTCGCAATGACCCCAGCCATGTTTAAACGATTGCCGCGTTGACCGTATCGTTCCGAATGACTCATAAATATTCAGGACATTAGTTCGAACATTCTAGAATGTGGTATTCTCGGTATTATATTTTTATCGAATTTTTAAATGGCGGAAAAAAAATCAGCAAGAGTTCGATGCGTGAAAAAAGCCCTTTTTCACTTTAAAAAATCATAACTCTTGCAATTTTCATTTTTTTTTCATAAAATTTTAAGGTGATACTCTTGAGACATGATAGTTTGAAAAAAAAATAGCTTCATAGTGAGCGTTTCGAAAAAGGTATTTGTTCTGAAGAGCCATTTCGGAGTGAAATGAAGAACGATAATCATGTAAAATGAGAGATTTATGATAAAAAGTGGCCGCCAACGACTTATAGTAATTTTGGCTTCCTTAAGAAAATTATATGAGTAGCTTATGTATATAAATTTATTTATTTGCTCACTTATTTAATTATTTATTTATTTTGTATTTCTTTATTGACTACTTTTTAAATTCATTGACTCATTTTGTATTCGTTGTTAATTCATTCAGTTATTTTGGTCACTAATTTGTTTCCTTATTCGTTAATTAATTAATTAACTTGTTTACTTATTTATTGATTTAGGCATTTATTTATTTATTTTCGGAAAACTTATTTGTACATCTAATATATGGGTTTACGGTGGCCCATGGAGGCCTTGAAAAACGAGAACGAGTGTATTTTCGTAGTCACGGAGGAGCCGGAGAATGAGCCAAAAGCGAGGGTTCACGATTCAAAGCCAGGATAATCGCATCTGTACGTCAAGCTTTATCCGACTCAAAGTTGCCATGAGCTTTTTTCCGTACTTTTCGCCCCGTCTACGTCTATTTGTAGGTGGATGCGTGTCCGGGAACGATAATTCGCGGCTGGACGAAATCCGACGTGTAAGTGAAAGAGAAGTCGGACGGTATTCTCGAATTTCAAGCTTCATCTCTGCTCTTCGTTTTTTTTTTTCCCCTCGAGAGCTTTGTCCAACTCTCTCGCAACTTTTCACTTGCTCGTCCGAGGCAAGATAAAAAAAAAGGAGACAGTAGAGACGCGTAGCGACTGGCTTGTTGACCCATGAAAACCTCGAATCTAGCGGTGGTGGATCATCCAACCAAGGTTCTCGTGACGCGCTCTCTACTCGTCCCGTTCGTCATGAAGTCTAGCTGTGGTCGCTAGACTTTTAGTGCGCTGATGCATTCAGGCTGGAACTCTCGTTAAAATGAACGCGCGAGGGTTAGATCGGTTGTCACATCCGGAAGGGATGAAAGCATAAGTTTTCGTTTTCATCTTTGTTGCCTACGCCTAGAGCAATAGCACGGGATGCGGGTAAAAAAGGGTAGTGTGTGCTAAGGAATGAAATTAAGGAAATTATAGAATTAACCAATCTGGTTAATCTTATTAATTTAGGAATACACAGAAACAGAGGCAAACTATATATATTAGGTGTATGACGTAATTTTTACAGATTTTTTCATCGAGCTTAAAATTATATTTAAAATAGAAATATTTTCGCGGTCTTTTGTGGTTTTGAAAGGATCAGACGCAAGGTTTCAGAACGACAAGTCTACGTGAGTTACATAACCTCTCAGAATAGCAGAGTTTACGATGGCAACTGATAAAGAGCACACTCGGCACTGCATTTTATACGAATTCCAATGAGGAAAAAATGCTTCTAAAGCACGGGAATCAATTTGTAGTGTTCTTGGTGCCGACGTTGTGTATTATGAAACGTGTAATTATTGGTACAAACGTTTTAGAAGTGGTGATTTCCATCTTAGTGACCAGTCGCGCCCTGGACAGGATATGAAGGGTGTGCTTTATTACGAACTCCTGGAAACTGGTCAGACGGTGACTGCGGAACGCTACAGCCGACAATTGAACAAACTGAGCGAAGAACTTGATCAGAGAAGGCTGTTTACTGGGCAAGAAAGCAGGCAAGTCATATTGCTGCATGACAACCCTCGACCTCACGTTGCTCGCTCGACTCAGAAGACCC
Organism: Ophion ventricosus; assembly: GCA_963932345.1. Lineage (NCBI taxonomy): Eukaryota > Metazoa > Arthropoda > Insecta > Hymenoptera > Ichneumonidae > Ophion > Ophion ventricosus. The sequence goes on along the minus strand of OZ010715.1, from coordinate 33,918,207 downwards.
TCTTGAACTTGGGATGGGAAGTTCTCCCGCACGCGGCATATTCACCAGACTTGGCCCCATCCAACTACCATTTGTTCCGGTCAATGCAGCACGCCTTAGTGGATAAACAGTTCAGAACGCTGGACGATGTGCGTAAATTCGTCAATGACTTTATCGCCTCGAAGCCTGCAAGTTTCTTTCGCGACGGCATTCGTATGTTACGTGAGAGATGGCACAAGGTCATAGAAAACGACGGACAATATTTCCAAGATTAAGTTCGTTCTCATCCACTCTCCAGACAGAACTCGTTCAAATTCAGATCTCAGTCTCCGACAATTCGAATCAAGAATAGTCTCCGACAATTCGAATCAAAGATAGTCTCCGCCAATTCGAATCAAAGATAGTCCGCGTCATCGTAAACATTGTGTAGAGTTTCCATTTTTCCGAGATCTCCCATTTTTTTAGTTTTCAACTTTTTAAATATTCCTTAGGTATAAGTTCAGCATTTGAAACCTTCCCGAAAAACCTCGCCATAACGTGAACATTTTGCAATATTTTTCAATAAAAAACATTAATTTAAACAATTTAATTATGCAATTAATTATTCTTAAAGTTCCATAAATGTAAACCGTTTTGTTCCTTAAAAAAAACTTATTAAATTTGCCTATTTTTTTATCATCCACGTGTATTTACCGCCTTAATACACAGTCTCGCCAAATTTTAATTCATTCAAAATTGAAAAACGTTGATAAACAATGAAGTTATTATTAAACAATATGCCGCCGTTGCTGCATGGCCAATGGGTGTAGATTCTGGCAGCAAGTGTCATCTGAAATGGAAATTTCAGTATGACGTTTCTGAAATTCGGACATCCAGCCGTTTTTCCATCATTCTTTTCTTCCTTCTCAGTCACTCTTCGTGTCTTGCCAGGTTGGTAGGGCAACGAGAGCACTGCTGAGCCCTCCTCTACTCAGCAGCCTCCAAGGTGCTCATTATCCCAGAAAAGCGTTCAGCACCTTTCACGCCATGCAGTTTTCCCGAGACACCAAGATAGAAGGTACGAGGAGTTAGCTTATACGGGCGGATGGCTCTTGGTAAGATTCGTCGTCATTGCTCTCAAGAACGACACGCGTTGAATATCCCGACATTGCAAGATGAGAAAAGCCGAGTCTTGGAAAGAAGCTGCTAAGGCGTTGATAGAAGAGTAAAGAGAATGGAAGGAAGACAGGAGAGCAGGGTGAAAAAGGGAGAGAGAAAGAGAAAGAGAGAGAGAGAGAGAAGAGTGGAGCTCGAGAAGGAAGATCCATAGGGAGGAAAGGTTAAGGGGGTTGAAGCCATGAAGATTTACACCGGGTGGTACGTAGCTGTAGGATTATTCAAGCATAACGGATCTCGCTTCCGGCTGCCTGGTTGGAGGAGTTTCCTCGATGAAACTTTCCGAAGCCCCAGTGTGTACGACCATGGACGCGACAGTAGTCTCGAAAAGGGACGACTCTATACGCGTACAAGAGCACCTACACTGCCGGATGCTCATCCTACACTTTCTTACCTCATCTAACCAACGTTGTACAGACTGGAGGCTGAGCTGGCTTGAACTCTCACGCTTGGTTAACGTTTCAACCCGGGTCTCCGTGTCGTTGGTGAGCTTGCTTTTGCTCTTCGGGAGTACAGAGCCATCGGGTAAGCGACGCAGCATCTTCTCTAACGTTGCGCAAGAACTCGCCAACCCTCCATTGTCTCTAGTCGTGCACCTTTGCCTCAACCGAGTACATCAACGCGAGTTACCCGGAAGAAGAGTACGTTATACTGGAAGTCTTGCTGGTAAATCTTGCGATATGAGGTACATCCGATATGAAGATCCATCTACTTGAGCGAGTCAAGCTACGCAAGTGCGCTTGTTACGCAAAAATGCATCTTCAATGAAGTACAACAATGAATCCCGAATGAAGAGGAGCCGTTGAACGACTGTTCATCCTGTTCATTCGGACTAATAATTGACGTCTAGGCCAGAGTGCCTTCAATGCGGCAGCTCCCTGAAACAATATGGCAATTTCACTTTCAATCCACTACATGGTGGAATTTTATTAAGCTTCCAAGTGCACCCTGCGGTAATTGAGTTCGGGCTTTGATCGGGCCTATTTTAACTTTCCGTAACTTTATTAAAGCGGGCAACCACTTTAGATGCTTAAAAAAATCATTTTTTTTTTAAATTTCATAAATCGTTAACAAAATATCTTAAGAATACACGCTGAAAATTTCAAAACGATATTCGGATTCCTTCTAACGGTATGTGTATAAATGATAAAGGCTCTCCGCTCGATTCCCAAGCGCGCTCAGGTATCCACGAGCGCTCAGTTAGGTAGTTTGTTTGGGTTTGTTTGTTCGTTTGGGTTTTCATAACCCAAACAAACCGAAACTCAAACGTTTGGCGATTAGCTCCACAACATCTCCATTCTGGGTACAAAATAATCGAGGTAGCGGCATTTCTTGCTGCAATTTTATTCAATGAAGGAAATTCAGCCCTACTCATGATTATGAATGAACTACAAATCGTAGTTGGCAGGCAGAGCTACGGATATGCCGAGCAAATGGATCAGATGCCCGTGGCTCGGCAAAATAGAAAAACTTATCAGAGACAAAAGAAGCTCGAAAAGCTCGTAAAGGGGAAATGCAAGCTCTAAATGAGTTGCATGAGGAAAAGGAAGGACTGCTCTATGGTGCTGGAATCGCTGATTAATCGGTAATACACTTTATCATTTGATTAAACACATTTGACTTTGAGTTTTTCGTTTGTGAAACTTTAAACGTGTTTTTCTCGAAACGACATTTTTCAATTTGCGGGGTTCATAACTCAGAAACTAATTGATGGATTATCTTCAAATTTGGAATACGTTTACATAATATAATTTATTAAAACATGAACCTAAGGTTGGAAAGATTAGATTGTTCAAAACATATTTATTATTGCAAAATGTCGGGAAAAAAATGCTAAAAATCGATCATTTTTCTTTTCAAACACGTTCCAACATTCAATTCTCGATTTTTTTTTCAAAATTTAGGTTCATGTTTTTGAAAAACATCTCAAGAATGTATAAAAATTTGTTGAACTATTTCAGATGCGAATTGCGAGCTGCACAATTGTCGCAGATCGACAACGACGATGAGGACACGCCAAGGGACACAGCGGATTACACCTTAATTAATACATGAAATAACTTGAAAAAATTACCAGAGATGTATGAAAATATGAATAAATTATTGTCAGAGTTGCGAAAATTTCCGTTTGTTTTTCACAAGAAAAAAATGTCCAAAAAATCATCGAATTTTCGGTCTCCTAAAGTGGTTGCCCGTCTTAATGCCCTAGACTGGAAGCCTCACATGGGCCATTAGTGGCCGGTCACACTTTGCTATCCAAGGCCATTAAAGGTGAAATAACCAGGGCCTTTAAAATTGCCTCAACGGTGCCTCATAAGGTGACTCAAAATTGCCTCAACGGTGCCGTTGCCAAACGGTGATTCATATTTCAAAAGCAATGTGTTATTTCAAGACCATAGCTTTAGTCAACCTACCTACCCTACCATTCCCTAATTGGGGCTTGGTTCGGCTCTTTTACGGAAAACTCTACTATGAAATCCACAAATAATCCCTTGAAGACTCCGATTTGTATTAGGGATGCCCTGCCAATTTTCCGCACGGGTCCTCGTAGACCTTGATAAGTTTCCAATCAATTGTCAACAGTGAAATTGTTAAGAAACTTTGCGGTATCGGAAATTCCTACGGGTCTACCAATTCGTTGGTAGTCATCGAGTCGTTCAATCGTACGTAGCCAGGACAATGCGAAAGATCTCGGAGAAACGGATTTGGGCAAGTAAATGCAGCTTGCATTTTGAGGGAGGTAGGGTGGGAAATTGCTACAATTTGTCGTCTATTGTGGCACAAAGATTTTCGATGTAGGGATAAGTGATGTGGCAATTGTGGAGGAAACTCCAGTAGGCTCATTGTATTTGCACCCTCGATTGCGTCGAATCGCGTATTTCCAATGTACCGCGATCCGGTAGAACGGCAGTTTGGAATGGAAATACCGTGAGGCCGACAAACGTATGTGTATACTATACACGCACAATCCCTAACTGCTCGTACACTATAAACTCCGTGTAGCTCGGTACTGAGAGAGTGTATAAGCTCGAGAGGCCGCTAGAGCAATAATACGCGTATATAGAGAAAGGCTACGATAGATACGCGCACGTATACTTGTGGATGTGCGCGGGGAGCGTACGAGGGAGAACTAGAGAATCACCGGTAACAACAGTACCCACTGCATGTGGCATGATATCGATGGGGGACTTTGCTGGCCAGTGGTAAATGTTGCGGCTGTGCGTTATCGTGCAAGCCTCAATATTCCACATGTGCACACAAGGTGTCAGGGAAAGTTTCGTTGGAACTTCCGCGGAGCAGATAGATCGTGAAATTCCCTAGCGAAAAGTCCTCATCCATTTTTCTTTCCGATGCACCGTTTCTCAGATATTAAATAATCAATTATGGCCTATCAGATGCGCCGCTGCCCTTCCGCCCCGCTCGAGCCTATCCGCTGCGGCTGGGATGAGCGGACCACGCCCTGCCACTGCGCGCGTCGCTCATCGATCGATATCTCAGTAAAGCTCCATCGGAGAGAAAAATGGATAAGGACTTTTCTCTTCGGAATTTTATATTCTATCGATCTAGCAGGGGTCAGAGGCGACTTTTTGATACCCTGTATACGCAGTTCACGATATAAACACAAATACGTGTATTTTTATTATACACGCCATACAACAGCCTCGCAACTAATTCTCTACTAATCGTATCCAAAATTGATTGCTTTATGCAAAGCTATATACTCGCGCGTTATGTGTCCATACGTGCTCTGAATCCTGTCCGATTCTGATAAATACAAACATTCTGTGTTTGCGTATCAAGTTGAAACCACGAATATTTGAATTGAAGGAGTCCACTCTCATGGCGTATTTACCGGACAAAGCCCTCGAGGCTGCTCCATTATTCAGCCTGACCTGCAACTCTGGCCGAACGATAATTTATTTAGTCGACAAAATTTCAACAGCAAATTCTGTTTCCATCTAGCCTCGACATATTTAGGACGTAAAATAATTTCAATTTCCTGCCACTACTTTTCTTCTTTCCCTTTTTTGCTTCTCCGAAATAATTTTGGTGACTAATGACATCAGTGCTTAATACAAAATTTATCGCACCCTCTGAGCTCAAAATCACTATTAAAATTAAACAAAAAAAATGCGAATGTCACCTGTCACTGGAACAAAATGTGGCATAACAAAAAACCCAAATTCACACGGGCATCGTACTATAAAAAAAAAATTCAAAAACATGCTTATTTCCATGGTAAAGCATAGAAAAATCTTTATCTCTGAAAAAGAGAATCTATATACTAGTGACGGCCAATACCTGCGAGATTGTTTAAAAAAAAATGTCCACCAAGAGGTCAGGCATAAATACAAAGTCTCACGGGACTTCGCGGACGTAAAATATCTGACTCTTCGAGCCGTAAACTATATACATATATTAAACATTTCGCCGATATATCGAACATCGAGGTCCTGGAGAGTCTGCGACGGAGCAAGTAACAGCTGGTACGCGAAGCGACATCTATGATTCATAAAGATAAAAAGGCGTGGCAGGTCTGTCGGATCGAGTACCGAAACATTCTTCGACATTTATCGGAAATCCCGTCATCGAAACGCGTCTACGCGAATATAGGGAAAGTAGATATCGACGGATATCGATTTTTTTCTCAATTGGACGACAACGAGTGACAAATTTTCCGGAACACTTTCCCTCTGAGATTGCTACAATTTAACAATTCGCACTTTTATTTATGTTATTACCGAGGCTTTTTTCAATTAAAAAAAAAAACTTAGAGATTCTTTTTCAATGAAGTCTTTTCCATTAGAAACTTTTTTATCGGCTTTCTCAATGAAGCCTTTAGCAAAACAAGCTTTAAAAAACAGGCTTTTTCAATGAAGCTTTTTTGTTAAAAAAAACATTGAAGCCAGACTTTGTTTTTGACAAAAGCTCTTTTAACAAACATGCTTTTTCAATGAAACCTTATTAAAAAAACTTAAGAAAACAGGCTTTGGCAACGAAACCTTTTGCAAAAAGCTTTAAAAAACAGGTCTTTTAAAAGAAGCTTTGAAAAAAGGCTTTTTCAACGACGCTTTTGCTAAAAATCAAGCTTTTTTAACGAGACTTTTTTCATTTGAAAAAACTTGTATAAAAACAAGCTTTTCAGCGAGACCTTCTCCAAAAAAAAGAAAAACACTTTAAAAACATGCTTTTCAACTAAGCTTTTAGCAAAAAAGCTTTATAAAGACAGACTTTTCCCCAAAAAGCTTCTTAAAAAAGGGCCTTTTCAATGAAAACTTAAAAATAAAATGGTTTTTTTAGAAAAAAGGCTTTTCCAACGAAAACTTTAGTTCACATTTTTTCGTTTTCAAAAACAAGTTCTTTCAACGAAGCCTTTTACAAAAAAGTTAGTTTCATTCATACAAGCTTTTTCAACAAAACCTTTTCGAAAAAGGCTTTTTTCAACATACCTTTTCCAAAAGCAGCTTATTAAAAAAACAGTCTTTCTCAACGAAGCCTTTTCCAGGTTCCTCCTTCTAACCAAGCTACGCCACCAGAAGCTTCTTCCAAAAAAAAGCAATTTCCAAAACACCTCCAAATAATTCCAAAAAAATTCACTCGTCTTGGAATTTTTTATTTCCAAATCTCAGATTCGGATTCCAGATCTTATTCGAATGAAGAAAAGAGACAAGATGCCAAAAAAAAAAAAGTGTACAATCCTTTTCACGATTATCCCTGATCGCCGAGCAATTGGAATTTCCGTGCACCAACGAATGCTCTCTTAAAAATCGCATTACGAATCGAGCAACGGTGGACCGTAGTGATGTAGGAAAGAGAGATTTTTCGCTGGCTTTGGAGAAACGAAAGGAGACGGGTCTGTGTGTAGACTTCTTCCGTCTTAAAGATCTGTCGGAGAGTCTCGTCGGAAGTCAAAATAATACGCGAAGAGCTCTCTCTCTCTCTCTCTCTCTCTCTCTCTCTCTCTCTCTCTCTCTCTCTCTCTCTCTCTCTCTCTCTCTCTCTCTCTCTCTCTCTCTCTCTCTCTCTCTCTCTCACCCCCCCTCTCTTTCTTGAACTTTTTGCTCGTGGCTTTAATTTTTTTGTTTTTTTTTTCTATTTGATCCGTCTGTCGCGTCTCCCTTTTTTTTCTTTCTCGAAGACGATTTCGCTCTCGCACTGACACACTAAACTCCTCGAATATATATATATATATATATAATTATATATGGTCTCGTGATTTCGAAATTTGTTTTTTTTTTTGCTTCTTCTCTACACAGTCTCTCTTACGCGCTTTTCTCTGGTGGCAAACGTCGTGAGAGAGATAAAAGAAAATAAAATAAAATGAAAAAAAAAAAAAAACGAAAGGAAAAATCTCGTGGCATCTCGCAGCAGACGAGGCAGTGTACTTTTCGCGCTCTCTTCTTCCTTCTCATTCTCCTCCTCCCCCGTCACTGTGCCATATCCGTACACCGTTTTAAAGCTGCTACGTGCCTCGGCTAGCCTAAACATTTGCGTGTTAGACGGGGCGCGCGAGACTTGAGACGAAGCCAAAAAGCTCGGGGGAAAAAAAAGTGTTTTTTTTTTTTTTTTTTTTTTTTTTGAAAATGATACACCTGGCAGCAGCTTCGAGACTGTACAGCACGCGTCACGCGACGAGAGTGTTTTTCTCTTTTTTTTTTTTTAATTCTTTTCTACACGATAGCTCAGACACGAGCGACGGCTGTGTCAGAGTGTCCACCCTCCTCCAGCCCCCCCCCCCCCCCCCCCCCTGCCGCCACCGCCACTGTTGCAAGTGATTGGTCCAAAGACTCGAAATAATTCGGGAAAATGGCATTTATTGAAATTTAACTTTGACGCTGAATAAATTTTGAAAGAGTAGATTTATTATAAAACGATAAGAGACCTTTTTTTTAGAGCGTTCAATTTCCTACAATAATTGTTTCTTGGGTAATGTTGTACGTTTACTCGTTGGCTAGTTATAAAATTCAAAAGTAGGGAGCAAATAGAAAATCGCGACGGGCGTATTTTAATATTAATATTGAAGGTTTATATTTTAATAGGCGTCTTATTTCAACTTACAGCAACTGAATAGGTGAATTTGAAATTAAGGCAATCACTTTAGGAAACCGAAAATTAGATGAAATTAGGGCAACCACTTTGGGCGACCGAAAATTAGATGAATTTTTGGATTTTTTTTATTGTGAAAAAAAAAACGGAAATTTCCGCAACTCTGACAATAATTTGTTCATATTTTAATACATCTCTGGTAATTTTTGCAAGTTATTTCATGCATTAATTAAGGTGTAATCCGCTGTGTCCCTTGGCGTGTCCTCATCGTCGTTGTCGATTTGCGAGAATTGCGCAGCTCGCAATTCGCATCTGAAATAGTCCAACAAATTTTTGTACACTCTTGAGATATTTTTTAAAAACATGAACCTAAATTTTGAAAAAAAAAAATCAAGAATTGAATGTTGGAACGTGTTTGAAAAAAAATCATCGATTTTTAGCATTTTTCCCCGGCCTTTTGCAATAATAAATATGTTTTAAACAATCTAATCTTTCCAACTTTAGGTTCATGTTTTAATAAATTATATTGTGTAAACGTGTTCCAAATTTGAAGATGATCCATTAATTAGTTTTTGAGTTACGATTCCCGCAAATTGAAAAAATTTCGTGTCGAGAAAAACACGTTTAAAGTTTGACAAACGAAAAGCTCAAAGTCAAATGTGTTTAATCAAATGATAAAGTGTCTTATCGATTAATCAGCGATTCCAGCACCATAAAGCAGTCCTTTCTCTTCCTCATGCAACTCATTTGAAGCTTGCATTTCCTCTTTACGAGCTTTTCGAGCTTCTTTTGTCTCTAATAAACTTTTCTATTTTGCCGAGCCACGCGCATCTGATCCATTTTCTCGGCATATCCGTAGCTCTCCCTGCCAACTTCGATTTATAGTTCATTCATAATCATGAGTAGGGCTGAATTTCCTTCATTGAATAAAATAGCAGCAAGAAATGCCGCTACCTCGATTATTTTGTACCCAGAATGGAGATGTTTTGGAACTAATCGCCAAAAGATCGAGTTTGGGTTTGTTTGGGTTATAAAAGCCCAAACTTGGTTTATGAAAACCCAAACAAACTACCTAACTGAGCGCTCGTCGATACCTGAGCGCGCTTCGGAGTCGAACGGAGAGTCATTATCATTTATATCAATACCGTTAGAAGGAATCCGAATATCGTTTTGAAATTTTCCGGGTGTATTCTTAAGCTATTTTATGAAAACGATTTTATGCTAACGATTTATGAAATAAGAAAAAAATTGATTTTTTGAAGTATCTAAAGTGGTTGCCCGCCTTAAAAAAAAAAGTCGATTTTTTTAACCCTTCGTGTGAGCATATCATTTTCGACTGAGCGCTGTGAGCACTGGGTCTTTTAGGGAACAGTCAAGTTTTTGGAGTTCTCCAGGCTTTGAAAGAATCTCACAAAATTCTGGGTTACTTCTTGAAGTGTCGACTACATGGCCCAGAAGTTGTTAAAGTCACAAGTTTAAATCTGATATTAATAAAAATTCAAGAACAGTCGAAAAAGTGGAAAAAAAAACGACTGTTTCAAATTTCGACTGTTCCTTAAAAGATCCAGTGCTCACACGAAGGGTTAATCACCCTAATATACAGGGTGTTTGGCGCATGGACCAACACAATTTTTTGAGGGATTGGGGCGGGTCATTTTCTAGTTTTTTTTCACCCTTAGACTCTATGTCCTGAGTGTCAGGGTAATTGAGATGATTTTTTTTTCGTTTTTTTTTTAATTACCCGAAATTTCGCCTTTAAATCGTCATAACTTTTTTGTTCGTGGTT
>OZ010715.1:33874067-33908040 GCA_963932345.1 Ophion ventricosus | reverse complement strand
GATGATCCTAAAGGGCGGGGGGGGGGGTTACACACGGGAATGGAAAGCTGACGGGTCCTCAGCTTGCCATGTGTTTTACCCCGTTGCTATATACACGTATACACATACGTGTATGTACTATTATATACCCGTACGAGTTATAGTCGTGGAACGCACTACATCTCCATCTTGCCCTCCTAAGGCTTTTTTTTCCCTTAGGCTCCTAAGGAAAAAAATAGCCAATTTTTATTATTTTTTTTTTTCCGGAAAGGAACAAAACGTTTCCCATTTATGAAACTTTAGGCACGATTTATTTTATTTTATAATTGAACTGTTTCACCGTATCGTTCGGAATGACTGATAAAAATTCCTTTTTTTTGGCCCTTTTTTGGTCTCTAGAGTGGCCTAAGGCCTTAAAGAAAATAAAAATTATATGCAGGAGGTTCCGTTAAGTTTAAATCGTATATCTATGTATGTATTTACATATGTATGTAATTGTATATAGATATATGTCGTAACGGGCGTCCACGAAGAACTTTGGTACTTTATTGCGGTAGCCTGGTCCCCTGGTGGTCGTATGCACTTGTATATACGGTGCATATTCACTGCACACGTGGGAACATTGCTACAACGAGAAACTGTAGGAATGATACTTTTTATTTATTTTATTTCATCATTCTGCTTCCTCTCTCTCTCTCTCTCTCTCTCTCTCTCTCTCTTCTCTTCTCTTCTCTTCTCTTCTCGCTCTCATTTATTTCTCTCCTTACTGTTGGATAGATGAATGACGAGGCGTAAAATTTTTCATCATTTTAGTGATGAAACATAACTTTAAAAAAAATAATCACTAGTGAAATTAATTCTGGACACTAATTTTCTTGAAAATTCGTACTTCGTAATTTTTTATTTAAAAAATTGAAACATTTACACAACTAATCATGTGCAAATATTAAGTAGAAACATGATAGATTAAAATAAAAACATTAGAGTATCATTCCGGCATAGCAGAATAGACATTTTCTACGTAAATAAAAAAAAGGTAATCTCTATTAAACGTGTCCAGAATTAATTTCACGGATAAACTTCCGAAAAGCGGAAACTAAATTTTGATCTGAATTTTTTTTTTTTAATATGAAGAGGAAATAGAGTTGGCTATGTAGGCGTATTTAAGACGAGAAACTTTATACGTCGAAAGCTTTAAATAGAGTTGATCTTTGATGACTGCCCATTTTTTGTACCTAGCATGCACTTGAGGCCCTCAATTATCCTCTTCTCGTCCCACTCAAACTCGCGTCCTTTTAATTTCTATCGATTTAATGCTACGGCAACGCACTTCCTCAGCTGGGCTGGGAAACATTCACCTAGCCCCGGGGGTTAGGCTCGATGGTAAAATAGACCGGAACAATAATACTGCTGGACGACATTCGAGGGTTCCGAAACCGCCTCGGCTGCCGCCCAGCTAAAAACACGACAAAACAATGCGATAGCTGCTCCCTCAAGCCAGAGGGTAAGCAGCTACCGCAGTTCACAATCATGTTGCCTGAGTAAACGGAGGGATCCAAGGATAACCGCCTTCTGCATCTGGCCCGCTAGCAACCGGACACTGGGTTTACAGACCGGTATGCCGGCAAGGCTCGATACAAAAGACCCCTTAATCCCCCCAAGCGCGCCGATTATGAGGACAACGAGAGTTACCCTGAGTCCCCGGTGCAGACGACGCAGCTCGGCTAAGAGAGGTTGATATTTGAGCCGTTTCTCCTCTTCCTTTCGCGGGATATTAACCTCGGCCGGGGCCGAGAACTCAATGACGTAAATCGTCTTCTCGTCGAAATCGAAGAGGACAACATCAGGCTTATTCGCTTGAAGCAGCCCGATGGTCGCGAACGAGAAGTTCCAATAAATCCTGCACCTCTCGCCCACGACAACGGACTCAATATCTCCTGGCAAATAAGGCGACACGGGTTCCCGGTCTATCCCATAAGAGTGCCGTAAATGGTAATACAACACCCTCAGGGCCGCGTTATGGCGATGGATATAGGCGGAGACCGCATATACTGGGCAAGCCGACAGTAGATGCGTTAGTGTCACCGGCGATTGTTTGCATGCACGACACATAGTGGTCGGCAGAGGCTGACCCATAACGCGGCTACGATAGACCAGGGTGTTGATGTTGATGTCTCCGTCTTGGCAGGCGCAGATGAACCCTTCGGTCTCGGACATCAGTCCAGCTGACCGCAAGAAGGAAAAGGTCAGCTGGGTGGACAGCGTCATATGCTCCTCGATATAACGAAAGAACACACCATGCATAGGCCTGTCCACATGCTGTCGAGTCAGGACAGTCTGCTCGGCAGCCCTGATTGTCCGCCGACGTCGGGACTTGGGCAACCGAGCGACGGAGTCCAAGCCGAGGGTCTCTGCTGCACGATCTGCCGCCTTATAAAGAAATGACCCAACTCCATGAAGCTCATGCTGGTGCACCATCGCCAGGAATGGGTCCGAGCTCGTTGTTACGTCGCATGCTATTCCGAGGACAATGCGGTCATGAAGACACTCCAATCCCAAGAGTCCCCGCCCTCCGCTCTGTCGCGGCATATACAGGCGCGGGGTGGAAGATCGAGGGTGCAAGCTCCGTTGGATCTTGCGCGTGCCAATGTCCAGCTGTTTGAGCTCGTCTCTACGCCATTTGACAATGCCAAATGAGTAGAGCAGGGACCGGGACAGCGAGCATATTGGTGGCGGTGATCTTGTTTCTCCCAGACAGATCTGATTTCAAGATCCGTCTGAGGCGCCGCCTATACTCGCTGTGGAGGTCCCCTTTGACACCCTCAGCGTCTTGTACAGAACGCTGATCGATGCCAAGGTAACAGTAAGAACCTCCGGCGTCCAGGTGTTTGAAGACGCTCCCGTCCACCAGCCGGACATCAGCCGCGATACCCTCTGCTCTCCCCTCTCCTGAGATGAAGAACAGCGCACCTGTCCAGCCCGAAGTCCATACCAACCGCCCGCGTGTACGTCGCTACGATGTTCAAGAGAAGCTTAAGCCCCCCCCCCTCCCCGGTGGCGTATAGCTTGAGGTCGTCCATATAAAATAAATGGGTGACCCCGTGCCCACGTTCCCCGCGGGCGTGGGCACGGAGAATTCCATTTAATTTGAATATATTTAATATTTTTAAGAAGAATATCTTCAACAAATAAAAACATATATTTGAAACAAATGGGGTCGTAGTAGGCCGTGATACAAGGAAAAAACCTATTCGATTTATATAGATCCTATTTAAATTAAATATTTTTTTGTCAGTTTTTAACCGGAGACTTTTTCGAAATTTAAAAAATCACAAAAAATGACAAACTGTAAAAAGCAAAAAGTTCGATTTTCCAGCAAAAAAATTAATTTGATCGTTTGTTATTAAGAAATGGATAAACGTGGGAAAAAAATAATCCGGCCATACGATGGAAAATTTTATAGACTATGTTCCGTTCAAATGTGAAGTGAATCGGACAAATAAGTTTTGAGATACAGTTGGGTAGAAAAAAGTAATCTCCATCGCGTGTTATTTAAATTGTCTTATGAAAAAAAAAAATGCTTTACCATTTTAATTGTTTTCGAAAATTTTTGTCGAACATTTTATTTTTCTTAAAAAAAAAATGCTCAAGTATGTTATTTTTCTTCGAAAAAAAAAAGCTCAAGTATATTATTTTTCTGCGAAAAAAAAATGGTAAAGTATTTTCTTTTTCTTCGAAAAAAAAATGCTAAAGCATTTTATTTTTCTTCGAAAAAAAATGGTAAAGTATTTTCTTTTTCTTCGAAAAAAAATGCTAAAGCATTTTATTTTTCTTCGAAAAAAAAATCCTAAAGTAGTTTATTTTTCTCCGAAAAAAAAATGCTAAAGTATTTTATTTTTCTTGGAAGAAAAAAACATGCTAAAGTACTTTATTCTTTTTCGCAGGATAATTTGAAAAACACGCGGTGTACAAATACTTTTTTTACCAACTGTACGTATTCCACCGTTTTACGAAACACAGCGTTTGAGAAAAATACAAAAGATCCGACCCTTCACAAAAATCAACATAGCTCGGTAGTTTTTTTGGCATTTTTTTTTTTAAATCGCTGTAGATTAAATTTGAGATCCTAGGCTCTAGAACTACGCAATGGAGAAAAATCGTATTTTTTAAATTATTTCAAGCTAACCACTTAAGAGGTATATATTAAGATCTCGGGGCGGGTCGAGATGCGCAAATCTGTCGATTCGATGCGAAATGGCTTGCCTACAGGTGCATTAAGTACCTGTAAACCTATGTAGAGGCAGTAGCATCATCCTTCGTAAATCATCCTCACGAAGGAGAAACACGAACGGAACTTGATAATCCCGGGATTAGTCTCGTACACTGTGTCCGTTTGCACATATTCTCCAGGGACTCTCTCTCTCTCTCTCTCTCTCTCTCTGTCTCTCTCTCTCTCTCTCTCTCTCTCTCTCTTCTCTCTCTCTCTCTCTCTCTTCTTTTCCCTCTCTCCACCATGATCGAAGATCCAGCCGAGAAAATCGAAATTTATTAAAGAATTCTCCTAAACTTTCAGTCAACAAAAAAATACTTCTCAACTTCCGGTTACTAAGCTCACGTCATATTATAAACAAACAATTGAACCGAACTCCAGTGACCAAACTTCCTTTAGATCGCCGACAAAAAAAAATAGCAACGTTAGATTAGGATGTTGAATAAGTTCTCGCTGTTTTTTTTCGTGAAAATTAATGCTTTATTAAAAATAAAAAAGTAAAAAACGCATTACTGAAAGTATTGTCCATCGCTAGCCACTACTTTTCCCATCTTTCTGGCAACATTTTAAATCCACGTTGGAAAAACGACACGTCTTATGAGGCAGTCCAAGATTCGAGCCACATTTCTTGGCATCTTCATAAGAATGGAAGTGCTGCTCAGCCAGGCCATGTGCCATCGATCGGAACAAGTGATAATCGGAAGGGGCAATGTCTGGTGTATAAGGCAGGAGGGGTAGGACTTTCCATTTAAGCGTTTCCAAGTAGGTTTTCACCGGTTTTGCAACATATGGCCGAGCGTTGTCATGCTGCAAAATCACTTTGTCGTGTCTCTGCTCGTATAGCGGCCGTTGTTTCCTTCAATGCTCGGCTCAAACGCATCGATTGTAGTCGATAGCGATCTCCGGTGATGGTTTTGTTCGATTCGAGCAGCTCCTAATAAACTACACCCAGCCGATCCCACCAAATGCATCGCAGAAGCTCGGAACCATGGATATTCGGCTTTGCCGACGATGTTGATGCATGGCCGGGCTTACCCCACGATTTTTTACGCTTAGGGTTATCGCAGTGTATCCATTTTTCATCGCCAGTCACGATACCATGCAAAAAAACCTTTCCTTTTCTGCCGTTGAAGCAGCTGTTCATACGTGAAAAGACGCCGTTTGACGTCTCTTCGGCTTCAACTCGTACGGCACTCAATGTCCTTGCTTTTGAATCATTCCTAATGCTTTCAAACGTTTCGAAACTGTTGTATGATCAACTCCTAATGATTCTGCAAGTTCAGCTAGCGTCTCACATGAGTCTTCGTGAAGAAATGCCTCCAAATCTTCGTCTTCAGACTTTTTCGGTGCGCCAGAGCGTTCTTTATCTTCAACATCAAAATCATCATTTTTGACGCGTCTAAACCAATCTCTGCACGTTGTTTCCGACAGAGCATGACTGCTGTAAGTCTCAACAAGAATTCTGTGTACTTCAGCAGAAGATTTCTTTTCAATAAAGTAATGCAGTAAAATTCCCCGCAAGCACTCCTTTTTTGCCACGAATTCTGACATGTTTAACACTATGAAGAAAAAAAAGTTGTTTGGGTTTGTTCGACCAAATGACATCATTAAATTTCAAGCTTGCTCACAGAACTTCTTAAAAGATGCGTTACCATCTTACACAACACGCATACAGTTCTGGTAACGCCATCTGTTGGAAAACAGCTAGAACTTATTCAACGTCCGACCAATAATTACGTGACACTCGAAGTCGATGTTCTAACGTCTGTTGATCTACCGAAAACAAGTCTAGGGCCAAAGACTTCACAAGACTTCACAAATAGGGCATTCCCTACTTTCTGTCAGGCCTTTGCCAGACTTGCCTCGTCTGATTCACCTGACCGGGTCCTTTCATGGAGCATACCGGGATGACGACAAAATAGTATTTTTTTTCACCTCATATGAAATGTACGATTATTTCTTGGTAATAATCATATGTGATATAATTAAACTCACAAGTACAGCTGATGAAGAAATCCCGACGCTCTTCATTCCTTCCTAACCCGCTCAATGAACTGCGTGGCGTTTTTTTTTCAATTCTCACTTTTCATTTATATTTCCTTTGCACCGGCCTTGATGCGCCGGTCTATATGTATACGTTCATTCAATGCGAGCATACTGATACTAAATTTACGGACGAGCAAAAATTCACCGTGGGAAAAGCGAGAGTGCCCATACGTCACGGGCACGGAGCTACACGACCATATCGCGCAACAAGGATCGTGCGGGGAAAAAAAAATAACGATGCTGAAAAAGCACAGAAGAAAAAAGTCGAGAGGGTGGGGAAAAAAAATAGCATCGCCCGAAGCAAAATCGTCGTGTGCTTCGGCGATACTGCTCACACCTATATGCACATGTAAATATTAACAATGGATTAATAAAAAAAATAAGCGAACAGGACTGCAGGATATGTAACAATGCGCTTCGAAATGCGAACGAATTAAAGCGGGCAACGACTCTGGGAGACCGAAAATTAGATGATTTTTTGGATTTTTTTTTTATTGTGAAAAAAAAACGGAAATTTCCGCAACTCTGACAATAATTTATTCATATTTTCATACACCTCTGGTAATTTTTTCAAGTGATTTCATGCATTAATTGACGTGTAATCCGCTGTGTCCCTTGGCGTGTCTTCATGGTCGTTGTCGATTTGCGAGAATTGTGCAGCTCGCAATTCGCATCTGAAATAGTCCAAACATTTTTTATACATTCTTGAGATGTTTTTTAAGAACATGAAACTAAATTTTGAAAAAAAAATCGAGAATTGAATGTTGGAACGTGTTTGAAAAAAAAATGATCGATTTTTGGCATTTTTTTCCCCGGCATTTTGCAATAATAAATATGTTTTAAACAATCTAATCTTTCCAACTTTAGGTTCATGTTTTGATAAATTAAATTATGTAAACATGTTCCAAATTTGAAGATGATCCATCAATTAATTTTTGAGTTATGATTCCCGCAAAGTGAGACAGGGCTGCACTAAATCAGCGATCCTGACGCCACCTATGCTCGGAGCAAGCTGGCCTAGGGTGCGCTGCGAAGCTGAGAGCCCCCCCACATAACTCGAACGGCCCGAGCGTGCTGCGACCGGTCGGGGCGCGGCAAAACAAAACATATTGCATGACTTTTGGGACACACCATGTATATGCACGATTGATATGTATAGGTCTACATCTACTATACAGAGCCCATTGAATAGTAAAGTGGACCGGAGAAGTGGATGTCCACGAAAACTTCACAGTGCAATATACCAGGTGTACAAGTATGAAATGCGGATTTTTTTTCTAAAAAAAAAACACACTAAATTCGGAAGAATGACAAAAAGTGCTTTATTCAAAGTATGCTCCATCGCTTGTTATACATTTTTCCCATCTTTCGGGCAATTTGTGAATACCACGCAAGTAAAAATCTTCCCCTCTTGCTGCGAACCATTCATCGAGCCATTTTTTCACATCTTCGTACGAACCAAAGCGCTGCTCAGCAAGTGCGTGACCCATCGATGCAAACAAGTGGTAATCGGAAGAAGCCAAGTCTGGTGAGTAAGCCGCATGGGGTAGAACTTCCCAGCTGAGTGCTTCCAACGTGTCGCGAACCGGTTTTGCCGTATGTGATGGAGCATTGTCATGAAGAAAAATGACTTTGTGTTGCCTCTTTCGGTATTCTGGCCATTTTTCAAGCAACGAATGGTTCAAATCGGTCAATTGTTGTTGGTAACGTTTAGTATTAACCGTTTCCCCAGGTTTTAACAGCTCATAATAGACCACGCCCCTCTGGTCCCACCAAACACAGAGCATCGTCTTGCTGCCAAAGCGATTCGGTCTTGCGGTCGATGTGGATGGTGCGCCTGGGCCTACCCATGATTTTTTGGGCTTGGGATTCTCAAAATAAATCCACTTTTCATCCCCTGTAACTATACGATGCAAAAACGACTTCCTTTTGTACCGAGCGAGCAAAATGTCACATCTGTTTTTGCGCTTTTCCATTTGCCTGTCATTCCACTCATGTGGTACCCATCTACCGGTCTTCTGAATCTTTCCCATCTCTCGTAGCCGATAGGAAACAGCTTCTTGACTAACGCCCAATTGCTCGGCGAGTTGTTTTCGTGTTTGCGAATCATCTTCGTCCAACAATGCTTGCAATTCCACATCTTCGTATTTTTTTGGCGATTTTCCATGTTCCTTGTCTGCAACATCGAAGTCAACACTTTTGAAACACCGAAACCATCGTTCACACGTATCTTACGATGGAGCATGTTCACCATAAGCTTCTCGAATTAATCGATATGATTCAGCAGCAGTTTTCTTCAAATGAAAACAAAAAATTAATGCTGTCCGCGAATGCTCTTTGTTCGGTATAAATTTCGACATATTGAACACGACAACACAACACTATGCACACACTTTTCCAATTTGTCACTCGTGCGCGTCTGACACTTGTTGATGACACAACAAAATGACGGAGTGTCAAATCTTTATAGCACAAACTGCATCGGTGCACCATCTGTTGTCTGAAATCCGCATTTCATACTTGTACACCTGGTAGACATTTACAAGGAGGCCAATGCAGAGCGCAACTGAACGTGCAAAACCCCAGGTGGACCTACATCTGGGGTTTCGAATACACCATTGGACGAGTTCGTTTTTTTCCGAAAGTTTTTTCTCGCTAAAAAATTTAAAAAAAACTCGTAGACTCGTTTTGCAAATCTATAATACGATTCGATAATTTTCATTTATCATTTAAAACTTGAAAAAAGAAAATTTCGTTCGATGAGCGGAATGTGCCACTGTTTACTCAGCCTCGGGCTCAGCACGGAATATCTTGGCCAATTTTTGTCGCACGACATTTAAAAAAAAACGCTTTTTTCTCGCAATGACATACCTTAGATGCTCGCTAAACAAACCATGACAGATGTAAATCACCCTATATGTATATAGATATATAGATATATACACACATTCATATATATGCGCGTGAGTCTAATGTATCCGCGTATATCTATCGTCCTTGCACCGTGTGTAGTGAAGCGTATACTGAGCAGACAATTGAGCTGCAGAGAAATTGTCCCCATATGGAACGAAGACTGTTCAGCGGAGAAACCGCCTATATATGTATACGTACACAGCGTATAGCGTGTCTGATGCTGGCGTACACTACCGGCGAAAAGTTTCCGGTCAAAAATTGAAGAAAGTTTCGGAACGATTTTTCATGCCATTTGGCCGATATTTGACATAAATGAATTTAATAAACGGCATTTTGAAGGGGAGGAATACACATTTGTTCCGTTTTTTTTTTTAATTTTTTACTATTTTTTTTACGACTAGTACCCTTTTTCGAAAACGAACATTTTTCGCCTTTTTTGTTCCTTTTCTGGTGGACCCCGTTTACAGACAAAAAACTTTTTATGCATTTCTTCGACCGGAATCATAAAGGGGAGAGCTCAAGCTTCAGTTTTATTTTTTGTTAGAGCTTCGTACAATTTTTTTTTCTAATGATATTTTGATTAAAAAAAGAGAGACAATTTGAACAAGAACAAGGATTCAAAAAGGATTTAAAAAAGTTGAATAGGTTTTCGTTGAGTTCACGAGAATTTTTTCCGATTTTTTTTTCTTTTTCACTTATTTTCGTTAAAAAAATCAGATGATTTAATTACCATCACTCGAGAAAAAAATGTCGAAAAAAAATCTGAAATAATTCTATCGCGTTGAAAATAGAAAAATAATTTTTTTTCTTTTCTACAAACCCCTTCGTTTTCGAGAACGGAATGGTCCTTGGAATGCCCTTTCTATAAATATGCTCATGTTTAGCTGAAAGTGATTTCGAAGACAATGGGACTATGGGGGGATGAGTGTGGGTACATTTACTCATTGTGAGGGCGGTCCTTGAAGTCGATATGCATATATATATATATATAGAGAGAGAGAGAGAGAGAGAGAGAGAGAGAGAGACAGAGAGAGAGAGAGAGAGAGAAGAGAGAGAGAGAGAGAGAGAGGGAGAGAGAGAGAGATATGTTTATGGAGATATATGAGTTGGCCTACTTCCGGCTCAAGCTCCAGTTGTATATCGTCGCCAGTATCCTCGCTTCGTTTCCTACGAAAGCATTGTCACCCCCGGAAAACCGAGATGCAGAGAAAGAGAGTCCGCGAGAGAGAGAGAGAGAGAGAGAGAGAGAGAGAGAGAGAGAGAGAGAGAGAGAGCGAGAGAGAGAGAAAGAGAGAGAGAGAGAAATAGAGAAAGAGCGTTAGAGAAAAGCTCTCGAAGCTATTTTCATCAAAAGGTAGATGTGAGAGTAGCACACCCCTATTTTCTCTCTCGCTCTCCCCATCTCTATCCTGTTTTCTGCCTCTCTTTCTCTCTCTCTCTCTCTCTCTCTCTCTCTCTCTCTCTCTCTCCCTCTCTGTCTCTCTCTCTCTTTCTCTCACTCTCTCTTCGGGTTTCTCTCCTGCATCCATCCATTTATATAAATAAGCAAGAGCCTGCGTCCGATACACAATGAAAAGGCTTATGGCTCATCGTCGCATGCAAAACTCGCGCAGATGAAATGTTACCGGAATTATTCGGTTAGCTTACCGCAAAACCGTATGGCGCACTCGCATTGTTTTTATGTTCGGTTGTCCGTGTGGGAGAAAGAAATGCGAGAAATAAGAGAGAGAGAGAGAGAGAGAGAGAGAGAGAGAGAGAGAGAGGGGAGAGAACTTTCGTTTATTTCGTACTCAGAGGCTAGAGCCCCCTAAGAGTACCGTGCGGAAATACATGACATTACAATCAATCAAATTCAAAGTCAAAAACAAGTCTCGAATTAAGTTACAGTTAACCCTTCGTGGTCACACTTCCAAATTCAATCGCGGTATTGTGACGAAACTATCCGCCCGAAGTGTTTCAAAAAATTACGGAACACGCTTTCAACTTTCTAGATGATGTACGAAAAATTTATTTATAAGAAATATAATGGCGACATGTTAAAAAAAAATTATAAAGATGTGAAAACGCAAAAAATACACTTTTTCACGCAAAAAATCATAGTTCCGTGAATTTTCAACATTTTTACCTAAAATTTGGACGTGATACTCCTTAGATATGCTATTTTTGGGAAAAAAATAGTAGCACAGTGCGCGTTTCAAAAAACGGTATTTATTCCGACATGTGAAGAGGGTAAATTTGATGGTATGAGGATACTTCAAACTCCAGGTAAGATGGTGAATACAGTCCCATTCGAAGCCGGAAACTATTATATATTTACGCACAAAAATGATCGACGGGTCGATTCTACCCAGGGTGACCACGAAGGGTTAGACTAAAAACTAAGACTAATAACTAATACTTAACCTAATATTAATAATAACTATAATGCGTTTGACTCTGAGAAGTGAGGTTAGAAGACATTAGAAGTCTGATCTTTAGCGTATACGGTTCGCAATAGATCGCTTGTTTGAAGCTGTCAAAGCTTCTTCAAAGCTGTCAAAGCTTTTTTACAGCTGCCAATGCTTTCACGTGCTCTGGTATATTGTAATATGAGCTGCTATTCCAATATTCACAGCATAGCATGTCGTCGAAAAGTGATATGAAAAAGGAGATGAAAAAAAAAAGATCGAGAGCGACGTATATGGCAAGAGAGAGAGAGAGAGAGAGAGAGAGAGAGAGAGAGAGATTTGATTTGACTGATAGTTTATTATACCTTGGTCTAACCTTTAGGCAATGTGGTACAATTTGGAAAAATATGAAAAGAGAAAGAGAAAGCTTCTATCTTTCTCTCTCCCGCTCTCCCTCTCCCTATCTCTCTCCCTTTTTCCTATATCGCTGTAGCCTCATATATCTTTTTTCATACTTTCTTCCACAATAGTTTTATATCTTGGAGAGAATGAAAAAAAAGACAAAAAAAGTTCTAGAGAGACGAAGGGCTTGAGAGTCTCTCTCTCTCTCTCTCTCTCTCTCTCTTTCTCTCTCTCTTTCTCTCTCTCATATATTTTCATGCGCCACATTTCGCCACAAATTCGCAATCGAGTCACATAAACTCGTTCCCGGAAAATTTCCCACAGATTTCTCTCTCCTCACTCCTTTCTTCCACCCCCCCCCCCCCTCCCTGCTCCTCTCCCGAACCCTCTCGCTCCGGTCGAGACTTCCTGTTCTTCCTACCTTTATCCTGACCCTCAATCCCCTCTCTCATGCCGGCACTTTCTTTCCCGGTCCCCATTGCACAGAGTGCCACACGTTTTCACGTGTATTGCACCCTGTGTTGACTCAAAACGATCGGTCGGGCAAGAAAAGAAGAATGAAAACCACGCTGCTGCCATATTGCTGGCCGATTGTAAAACGTACGTGTAGCGAACCGCAATAATGTAAATTATCATACTTTATTGTTGATTGTTATCGCGCATATTAAAGTGGAATTTTAATAGAATCACGATGTATTAGAGGGTGGCAGAGAGAGAGAGAGAGAGAGAGAGGGTGAGCGAGGTGGATGGAAGAGCATCGTGCATTATTGGTAGCGCACGTGGCGGGAATATTCCAAGTCTTCGTGACACATCACACGTGCACACATACACCTAGATACGTGTATGGGATACTTCATGCCAAAAAACTCTCGTCAGCATTCGTTATCTCGATGAGCATTAAGGGGCCAGTCCACTTTGGAGCCACGAAAAAAAGGCTATTTTCGCGATTTTTTTTTGAGGATTTTATAAAAGATATGAATATAAAAGTTGTTGGGCTTGATAAATAAAGTCTTGAAATACATAAAAAAAAATTGAATTCATTTTTATTCATTTTTAAGTACAAAAACTATAGTTTAATGTAACGCCTCAAAAATAGGTGGGCTAGGTAGCTCCATCACAACTCGGCAACGGCTTGTCTGAAACAAAAAAATCAAAGTCCATTAGATTCAGTATGACACCAGCTACAAAATGACCCTCGGATATAAAGTTTTATCAAAAAATAAAAAAATGGCAGATGAAAAACGAAAAAAGTAAAAAAAACGCGTTTTTTCGCAGTTTTTCGCAAAAAAAAAGAGTAAAAATCAAAATTTTAAAACAATCGAGGGTCATCTTGTTCCGAATCATGTTTACGATATGTGGTTCAAATTTCAAGAGAATCGGTTTATTAGTTTTAGAGATACGATGGAGCTAGATTTTGAAAACGTTGTTTCGAGAAAAACGCATTTGAAGTTTATACTATGAAAAACTCTTACCTAAACTCAATCGGCAATTCCTGCACCGTACAAAATCCCTTCTGATTGCTCATCATCGTCGATTTCTTCAAGTCTTGCTTGCTTTCGTTTGGTTCTGGCCTCTTTTGAGCACTCAGAACTGCGGCGGTTTGCAGAGCGAACACGCTCAGGTAGACGAAATGAGGTCCTGACGTTCAGGTACAAAAAAAAATACTTAGAGAGCTCGGATTTTCATAAAATTTTGATACAATATTTCTGAATGTATGTACTTTCGAAAACAGTAAAAAAAAATCGATTTTTTGACATTTTCAAAGTGGACTGGCCCCTTAATTTACCTCCCGTCTATTCTTTATTCTCGTATTTCCATAACGACGAAACATTTCGTTTTTCTTCAATCAACGAATCTACATTTTTTTGGAACTCGGAACAAAAATTTTCGTGACGATTTTCAATTTGGATCGATTTTCAATATTTTTTTTTTGTCACGAGACTATTCGGATGAGGAGGTCGGGATTTCACGTAAAATTGATACATAGTCTTGTGAATGTTGCGTTTTTTTTTCGTTGAAAAATATTCATAAACAATGGAGTTATTGTTATTCTAAGAGTTCTAACTTCTTCTGGCAATTAGGAAAATCTTTTTAGTGTATAATGAAAGTTTAGTATGAGCGGATGCGGTTTTATTGTCATTTTGAAAATTACGAAAATTACAAGGTGTCGAAAAAAAAACATTTTATTTTCGAGCACAAAAAAAAACAATTTTGATAATTTTTTCAAAAATGGTTTTTTTTTCCTTCTATATTTTTCCTCCACTACTACGGCCCAAAATTGTCCTGTCATTTCTTCGTGATTTAATTTTCTGTATTTAGATTTTGATTTATGACCCTCTCAATTATTGTGCTTTTTTTATGTCATTGGTATCAATTTAAGAAAAAATGAGACCAATGCACTTGTTTTTTTAATTACAAAAAAAATTATTTTATATTTTGTTTCATTGACAATTTTATTAACAAATAAAAAAGAAACAAATGAAATTGTGTTTTTATTTTATTTCTTTCCACTAATGTCGTCAGAATGAATTAAAAAAAAAAAAAATTTGTTTTTGTCGTTTATATTTTCTTCCATTACCGATGTGAAAGTTAAATTGACGCTTTTTTTTTAAATTATTTCGATTTAGTCTCCGATCTTCGTCCCCGAGTATGGTTTAAAGAAATTAACATTAATTTTTTACGATCAATTTCAATTTATTAATTAAATTAAATAAAAAATTGTTGATATTAATTTTAGTTTATTAATTACATTAAATAAAAATTACTTAATATTAGTCATATTTTATTAATTAAATTAAATAAAAAATAATTGAAATTAATTTTATTTTATTAATTAGATAAAATAAAAATTAATAAATATTAATTTTTCATTTTGCGATCGTCAAATTTTCGGGAAGAGCGGCCGAGGCCTGTTGAAATGAAAGTGCACAGGGAACGTCTCGTGTATGAAAAGCTTACCGAGGTATATACACACGTGTATGTTAAAGCGCGCACGTGAACAAATTTAACCGGAAATATTTCCGTACACGTTCACTTACTCACCGCTCATTATATAAATTGTTGTAATTAGTCGAGACCGAACGTGTGTAATATGCGGTCTGAATAATCGTCTCTTCGTACTCTGCTCCCTTTTCCCTTTACTGCTCGCAACTTTACACTCTCTCACTCTCTTTTTCCCCATCATTTTTATGAAGTAATTTCGCGACACAAGCGTTAAATTACAATTTAAAAAAAAATGACTTTTCCTTCGCCCTGAAAAGCACTTTATTTAAATATATTTCCAATCGTTCACTTTTCACTGTATAATTTATTAATATATTCAATATTCATACGTCTAGGCTTATGGTCATTAACGTCACTATTTTTATTAATATGATTTATTTTTTATTTAATTTGAATTTTTATTTAAATATTATTTATTTTAATGTAATTAAGTTATTAATAATTTTATCAATTATTCTTATTATTATAACAACGTTTGTAAAATAATTCTTTATTACATTTAATATTATTATCTCAATTATATATACTTCTTATTATTATCATTATTATTATTGGGTTTGGAAACACGAGGGAATAACCTGATTGAAGGAATAAGGAGATTCGCCCGAGTACGAACCGGCCACGTAGCGTCACGTCATACAATCTCCACGTAGTGTATAACTACTAAATCCACCCCTCGATTATACTTTTGCAGAACAGTCTTGTTGAAATCCTCACGTCGCGGGAGAAAATAGACCTGTTCGATGCAAAATGTACGTGAACCTGAGATCCCACGGACGGAACGACAGGGGTAGGGGGCACTTTGTCTAATAACGAGCTTTCAAGATTTCACGGTAAAACGTTATCGCAGAAATCTTATGGGATCCCCCTTATTCTCTCTCTCTCTCTCTCTCTCTCACTCACACCCTCGCACTCTTACACTCTCGCACTCACACTCTCGCACTCTCACACCCTCGCAATCTCACACCCTCGCACTCTCACACCCTCGCAATCTCACACTCTCGCACTCACACTGTCGCACTCTCACACTCTCGCACTCCCACTCTCGCACTCTCACACTCTCGCACTCTCATAGTCTCGTACTCTCACACTCTCGCACTCTGACACTTTCACATACTTTCGCACACTTACACTCTCGCACTCTTCCCCTCTCACACTCTCACTCTCTCACACCCTCATACTCTCACTCTCTCACACTTTCATATCCTCACACTCTTCTCCTCTCACACTCTCATACTCACACTCTCACACACTCACACTTCCGCACTTTCACATACTTTCACACACTTGCACTCTCGCACTCTCACACTCTCACACGCTCACAGCCTCGCACTTTCACACCCTCGCACTCTCGCACTCTCACACTTTCGCACTCTCACACTCTCGCACTCTCACACTCTCGCACTCTCACACTCTTGCACTCTCACACTCTCGCACTCTCACACTCTCGCACTCTCACACTCTCGCACTCTCACAGTCTCGCACTCTCGCACTCTCGCACACTTACGCTCTCGTACTCTTCCCCTCTCACACTCTTACTCTCACACCCTCACACACTCACATTCTTTCCCTCTCGCACCCTCACACTCTCACACGCTCGCACTCACACACCCTCGCACTCACAAACTCTTGCATTCTTACACTCTGACACTC
Source organism: Ophion ventricosus (assembly GCA_963932345.1). NCBI lineage: Eukaryota > Metazoa > Arthropoda > Insecta > Hymenoptera > Ichneumonidae > Ophion > Ophion ventricosus. Next base: position 33,891,387 of record OZ010715.1, on the reverse strand, counting down.
TTACAATCTCACTCTCCCGCACTCTCGCACTCTCACGTTCTCGCACTCTTCCCCTCTCACACTCTCACAGACTCACACTTTCACATCCATACACTCTTGTACTCTTACAGTCTTACCCTCTCACACTCTCACACTCTCACACCCTCAAACTCTCACTCTCCCCCTCTTACACTCTCATACTCTCACGCTCTCACACTCTCTCTTTCTCTCTCTGTCTCCTGCTCACTCTCAAGAAAACTCTCGACGCATTCTCTCATTAGACGAACTACCTATTCCATTTGCCACCCCTATCCCTCTTTCCGCCTTTGTCGTGCTTTCAGTTTTTTTCTTATTCGGTATCTCGTTCTTTAGACGCTGCGGGGCTCTTGGTCGTGCAAATGAATTCCGGCATAAACCAATATATAAACGCGTTTATACCGTAATATAAATAACCCTCGAGGTACACTGCGCATACGTAAGAATAATGCGATGCAAAAGAAAGGATTGAGCAATTAATTGTTCAACAACAGACATCTGGGGACAATTATCAGGCGCAGAGATTTAGCAGTGGAGAAAAATCTGATATTTAATGGTTTGTTTCGAATCCTCATAGAAAAAAAAATATTCTATATTTTTTTTCTGACGAGTAATATTTGCTACATCAAATTCAGCAGTCTCGAAAAGAATCCAATTCTATTTTACGTTCAGCGGAATAAAGATAATTAAATTTCGAACACATAACACTCTTATGAAAATAGTCGAAAAATCGAAAAATATCGGAATAATCACTTTCAAAGGATCCACTAACCTTGGTTTGGGTCTACCTACAGAAGATGCTCGAAGTGATGACCCTCAACTTGTAAACACTTGTTTGATCGCTGTTTTCATTTCTTACGATAGCAATGTTTCTTATCGGCAGCAAGTACGCCTTTTCTGTTGACATATCAGTTAGTCACGCATTACCTTCTAATGTGAGTACATCGGATTGCGAAAATGAACTTTTTATGGGGGTTTGTCAAAGAACGCGTAATGGCGGTAGCACCTATCACGCCTGATGACATGAAAGAAAGAATACGCCGAGCATTGACCGAAACTACACCACAAATATTGGCTGAAGTTAGGCAGTCTTTTCATCAGCGAATTAACAAGTGCTTACAAGTCGAGGGTCATCACTTCGAGCATCTTCTGTAGGTAGACCCAAACCAAGGTTAGTGGATCCTTTGAAAGTGATTATTCCGATATTTTTCGATTTTTCGACTATTTTCATACTTTGCGTGACTAGAATGACCTTGTGTTGTAGGTCGCTGAATTCCACTTAAAATCGGTAATAATGTCATCGAAAAAAAAATACATGGTTCCATTTAAAAAAGTGGAGTTGACCTTGACGTAGCTTCAGCGCCGCCACCGATAAAAAAAAAATAGGGTGGTCCAGTATGACGGCCTTCTCGAACACTGAAACTTTTGTCTGAAACATTTTTGGATATGATCAATAGTTTGAGTGCTATTGCTCTGTAACACTTCATGTGCCTCACCCTGTATATACAGGGTGTATCTCAACAACTAGTTTTCCGTTCGTGGGCATACAGGGTGTCCCTTTCCGAGCAAAACCCTTTTTTTAAAAATGTCGTGCGACAAAAATTGGCCGAGATATTCACGAGTAAAACTCGACGCGAGTAAACAATGGCACAGTAGTTTCGGCGTCGGAGCTGTCGCCAGCGCGGGTTCGAAGCCACGTTCGGGACTAACCATAGGTTAGTCTCGAACCCGAACGTTCTCATTCCGAAGCGAGGAATTTACCAACCCGACTATCTTTTCTTCGCAGCAATGATATGCCAAATGTTTTACTTATCGTCATAGCACCTGGCAGCCTGAAAAAAGAATCTTTCAATGTTATAAACAAAAATGGTTTAACAATAAATTTACTTGCATATTAATTAACTGTAGTCATTATCCGACAAGAAAAAAAAAATTGAAAAAAAATTCACCTGCCCGAACGTGGCTTCGAACCCGCGCTGGCGACAGCTCCGACGCCGAAACTACTGTGCCATTGTTTACTCGCGTCGAGTTTTACTCGTGAATATCTCGGCCAATTTTTGTCGCACGACATTTTTAAAAAAAGGGTTTTGCTCGGAAAGGGACACCCTGTATGCCCACGAACGGAAAACTAGTTGTTGAGATACACCCTGTATATACACATATTACCGCCGCAAGCTCCAAAGCGCGTAACCAGCTTCGAGGTCCGATTTCGGGATTTGGGGTGCTTTGCTCCCCGTTTTTTTGGTACTTCCACAAGTACATTCTCTCTCTCTCTCTCTCTCTCTCTCTTGCTCTTCCGCTGCCGGGGATGCGTTCTCTCGGCCAATCGAATCTGAGTGCTTTTTGGCGTAGCTTCTCATTTCCTGTTCGCCAGCTTTATCGCCCGACTATAATCGTATATACCTCTGTCTATCTATATGTATATATATATATATATACATATGAGGAGCAATTGGTATATGGTAGGTCATTTGCTCGTATAGAGCTCTCACCGTCCGTTCTCTCCGACGTTTACTGCAATTAATCGCGGCCCCTGTAATTGAGAAAGCTCCCGGATTCGGTCAACAAAACGAAAGAGCGAAAGAAGTGGTGTATAGGGCAGTATCGAATCGCTACTCCGCACGTCTTATAGCTCGAGCGGAAAACAGAAAAGAGCCAACGTCACTCGATGAAGCTTTTCGTTATGGATCTCTTGTTAAGTGTATGGGAAAGCGATGGAAAGAGTACTTCCGAAAAGCAGAAATCAAATTTCGATGGGATATTTCTGCATACACCTTCATTTTAATGATATAAGACTTCCATGAAAAAGGATTTTTGGGCGACGCGCCAAAGTTTTCGAAATTTCGGCAAAATAGTCGAAAATGGGCGAATCGTGGATTTACAAGTCTAGATCATGTTGTACATGTTTAGCATTACAAATAGCTAAATTAATAATAAATTAATACTTAAAAATTTTAATTTACCTTTTGTAATAATAATTGAAGTCAAATTCGACGATATTGACGTATGCTTGACCGAGGCTTTGTCAGTGACTGTACATCAGTTTCAACTGTCCAACAAAAAGTTGGATTTTTTTCCGTACAAACTTTTACACCCCATTTCCGCCCTTTAAGGGGAGATATACACCTAGGAGCCGGAAAAAAAGGTCATTTTTGTGAATTTTTTCAAGGAAAACTATTTGAAATTTCGGATTGGGGTTTTAATTATCTAAAAGTATATACATTCAAAAATATGTTTAATTTTCTTTATTTAAAAATATCAAAAATATACAAGGATATTGTGTGATCCTTGGAGCGTCGTAAAAAAATCTGCGTATACGGTAGCCACTGGCGTTTCTTCAAAAATCATCTGAAAAAAAAAACCAAAAAGATTATTAAATTAGATACTATAATCTAGTACTTGTCATAGCCGATTTTGAAAATATCGATTTATGACAAAATGGCGGACGTTTGAACATAAATAGTGATTTTTGGGCGAAAAATTAGTTATTATTTTGCCTATAAAACAAAAACTAAGTAACGGAAAAAAAAAATCCTATGACAAGTACTAGATAATGGTGTATAGAATAACCACAAAAATCTCAAGGCAATCGGTTCATTGGTTTTCGAGAAATTTTGGGTACCGATTTGAAAAACGTGGTTTTGAGAAAAACGCGTTTGAAAATTTGGGAATGAATAAATCATGAAATTTGTCAACTTACATGGAATCATCGATACCAGGCCCATAGTGTAGGTCTTCTACGGTCGACGGAATGTTCATAGCTTCTAAATTTTGTTGTCGGCGCCGTATTCGACCTTCTTTTGTCTGTTCTTGCGCTTGCAGCTCGGCTTTCGCTATGCGAGTTTCGTCTTCTTGCGCAGCGTACAAGTGCGCTCCTGATCCAACCGATATTCCTAACACGTTCGTAACTTCCAATAATGAGGTGACACCATTGTTGAACGTGCATGTTGCAAGAAATACAGCAATGTTAACGATTTTGGCCCCGCTGTTCATCGTTATTGGAGCTATCTTCCAAATAAATTGGTTGAAGGTCTCATGGCAGTTTTGGGTATATCCGTCATATGGTATTTCCGTTATAACTGGAGTCAAGCATGCCCAAAAATACAATAGTATCACAAAATAGGTCTAGACACGCTTTGTTCGAAGGGTCGCTTGCCGCTACCTGCCTGTCGGCTCGGCGCCGCAAAACACGTTTCACTTTCTCGGCTGTAACTGGCTTATTTATCGAAATATTGACTTGCCGTTTTCACCAGATATTCTGGAGACCTCAAACTTCAAGAAAATGCAAAAAAAAATCCATTTTTTCGACCAGCTAGGTGTATATCTCCCCTTGAGGATCGAATTCCAAAAATTCCTTTCTTAGTGCACCTCTACACCCTCTAAGGAACATATGGACCAAATTTCATGTTTCTATCTTCAGTAGTTTAGGCTGTGTGTTGTCTGTTAGTCAGTCAGTCAGCCAGTCAGTCTGTCAGTCAGTCATGGAACAGTTATATATATATATCGATTACTCAATCGATTTATTTGAATCTTGGCATAATCAATCGCTTAACCCTAAATCTTGATGACATAATATCTTCCGGAATTTACGGTGATTTAGTTCCGTTGGTTTTGCAACCATTAACGTCTGCAGGAACTATTTTCCCATAAGCGACCGTGTTAAATTCATATGTTTATAACTACTAAATTATTTAGTGAAAAAATTCTCAAATAATTCATGTATTAATATTCTATCGAGAACTATCATTTCTGAATTTCTCAAGAATTTCGGCGATAATTAATTCAAGAATTTTCGCCATAATTTATTCAAACGAGTGTACATTACTTGAAATACCAATGCATTGGGGCCTTCGACGAACCTCGTTCAAGCTCATTCGAGTTGCACAATTTCCTAAAACATTTCATCGAGAAAAACGCAAAACACAAAAGGACCAATCGCACCTTTCACAAAAATCGCCATAACTCGTTGAATTTATCGAACTTTTGCAAAATCTCTGTTGCAAATTAAAGTTAAGTTCCCAAACTATAAAACGATGCACGAAAAAAATTGTATTTTTGCAATTTCAAGCGTACGCAAGCCCCTTAAAGTATAGATGATTCCAATAATAAATTAAAAAAAAAAACAATATGGATAAGATCTCTTTTGTTTATTAGGCAGACGTATCTCGGAGTTACTTAAAGTTTGAATAGACTCCACTCGGTAACGGTCGATTTTCTTCGCTTGGTACGCTGAAACCACGAGTATTTCAGAGCGAAGATAAGCACTAAAGATAAGCTATGAGGGGATTGTAATATCTGGGGAAGCTTATTGCACACTGCGGTGACACGATATAGATTTTTATACTGTGTTATATATATATAGCTCACTGTCCAACTGGTATATACACACCCCCCCCCCCTCTCTCTCTCTCTCTCTCTCTCTCGTCGTATATACAGGGTGGACCATTTAACGTGACCACCCCGAATAGCTCCGTTGCCTTTAGAGTGACGAAAAAAATGTCAGGAGGTAATTTGATTGATTTCGAAGGGCTGATACAGTGGTGAAAAATTCATTTTTGTCAAGGTCATAGTTTTTGCGTTCTCAAGGTCATCAATGGTTTTTCAAATGCGAGCATGTTTTTTTTTTATTACGACTTTGTAGCTGATATTCAGACGAATCCAACGACCTATGATATCATGACCTTGAAATGATTTTTCACCAAAATACACGTGTAAAAACGGGAAATCTTGATGGTATTGACAAGTTCGAAGTGATGGCCATTAACCTCGACACATTTTTGAAGACGTCGGATGAATGATTCTCTTGACCTTCGAATAGTTTCTGGTGTGATAGCGGCGCGGGTTATCCAACGGATACAATAATGTCAATAGTCGGAGATTTTTCTGATGTTTGTAAATACCAGGTGTACAAGTATGAAATGCTCATTTTTTTCTAAAAAAAAACACATTAAATTCGGAAGAATGACAAAAAGTGCTTTATTCAAAGTATGCTCAATTGCTTGTTATACATTTTTCCCATCTTTCCCATGGTATATACGAAAATGGTATTGTACAATCAAGCAGAGAAAGTCGATCTGCGCCACTATCACACCAGAAACTATTCGAAGGTCAAGGGATTCATCCGACGTCTTCAAAAATGTGTCGAGGTTAATGGCCATCACTTCGAACATTTGTTACAATAAATGTTCTACACAAAAAGTTCAATTACATTATTCGGATATTCTTATTGCCAATACCATCACGATTGCCCGTTTTTACACGTGTATTTTGGTGAAAAATCATTTCAAGGTCATGATATCATAGGTCGTTGGATTCGTCTGTATATCAGCTACAATGTCTTAATAAAAAAAAAAAACATGGTCCTAGTTGAAAAACCACTGATGACCTTAAGAACACGAAAACTATGACCTTGACAAAAATGAATTTGGGGTGGTCACGTTAAATGATCCATCCTGTATACTACACTCCATTTCCTCTCCATCCTTGAATCTCGAGAGCACGTAGCGACCACCACTCTTCGGTATATCCGGCGAAAAAGCTTTACTCGCTGCACCCGCTTTTCTTCCCTTCCCCTTGCCATTCCTTCCACGCTCTCTCTCTCTCTCTCCCTCTCTCTTTCTCTCTCGATAACTTATCGCTGCCATTAGCAGCGATAACTGCGGCACATCGACGAGGCATGGACGCTATTAATTGTGAGATCCGTTCTTGTGGCAAGTTTTCCCCACTCATTTCGCAAATCATTTCACAATTCCTTCTTGTTAGAGTGATTTTTGTTTTTCCAACACGATCTTTTAGGTCTTGCCACAAATGCTCAATCGGATTTAAGTCCGGTGATTGCGATGGCCAGTCGAGAAAGGCGATTTAACATGATTAACGAGTTCAGAATTCAAATATTTTATCACTTTAGAGAGTAGTTGGAGAGTTGGAGAATTGGAGAGTAGTTAGGGAGTTGGAGAGTTAGAGCGTTGGAGAGATGAAGCGTTGGAGAGTTGGAGGGTTGAAGAGTAGTTGGAGAGTTGGAGAGTTGGATAGTAGTTGGAGAGTTTCAGAGTAGTTGGAGAGCTGGAGAGTTGAAGAGTTGAAGAGTTGGAGAGTAGTTGGAAAATTATAGAGTTTGAGAGTATTTGGCAAATTGGAGAGTTGAAGAGTTGGAGAGTCGTTGGAAAATTACAGAGTTGGAGAGTATTTGGCAAATTGGAGAGTTGGAGAGTTGGAGAGTTGAAGAGTTGGAGAGTTGGAGAGTTGGGGAGTTGGAGAGTAGTTGGAGAGTTGGAGAGTATCTGGAGAGTTCGAGAGTTGGAAACTTGGAGAATAGTTGGAGAGTAGTAGGAGAGTTGGAGAATAGTTGTAGAGTAGTTGGAGAGTTAAATAGTAGCTGGAGAGTTGAAGAGTTGGAGAGCTGGAGAGTTGAAGAGTTGGAGAGCTGGAGAGTTGGAGAGTAGTTGGAAAATTAGAGAGTTGGAGAGTATTGGAGAGATGGAGAGTAGTTCGAGAGTAGTTGGAGAGTTGGAGAGTAGTTGGGGAGTTGGAGAGTTAGAGAGTAGTTGGAGAGTTGGAGAGTTGGAGAGTTGAAGAGTTGGAAAATAATTGGAGAGTTAGAGCGTTGGAGAGTTGGAGAGTAGTCAGAGAGTTGTAGAGTTGCAGCGAAGTTGGAGAGTTGGAGAATATTTGAATATTCGGAGCGTTGGAGAGCTGGAGAGTTGGAGAGTAGTTGGAGTGTTGAAGAGTAGGTAGAGAGTTGGAGAATAGTTGGAGAGTTGGAGATCAGTTGGAGAGTAGTTGGAGTGTTGGAGAGTAGTTGGAGAATTGTAGAGTTGGAGAATAGTGGGAGAGTTGGAGAGTAGTTGAGGAGTTGGAGAGTTGGAGAGTAGTTGGAGATTTGGAGAGTTAGAGAGTTGGAGAGTTGGAGATTTGGAGAGTTGGAGAGCTGGAAAGTTGGAGAGTAGCTGGAGAGTTGGAGAGTTAGAGCTTTAGAGAATTGGAGAGTTGGAGAGTTGGGGACTTGGAGACTTGAAGAGTAGTTGAAGAGTTGGAGAGTAGTTGGAGAATTGGAGAGTTAGAGAGAGCAACTCATATTATTTGCATGTGCCTTTTTCTTATCACCCGAAAAAGTCTGATTACATTTTCAATGCCATGAAATAGTTACACTTTGTGCAATATATGTAGATTTTATTTTTTTATTTTCAAATTTTTCAATTTATACATCCTTAACAAATTTAATCTATACATTCTTTTTCTATTGACTCAACTTTTATATGTTCCGCCAACCAAACCATCAACTTCTCTGGATGAAAAAATGAATAAAAAGAACGTTACCGCGATCCTCATCGCGGCAGCTAAAAAATATAACGAGGAAAAGTCCTCGACATCCCGATACCGGAAGATCGGCTTCGAGCTATAATGAATTCCGCAGATTCTCACCTTCTTTGTAAATTCTGAAAGAAACGAAAAAAAAAAAACCCGGCAAAAAGAAAAAAGAAGAAAGGATTGAATAAAGCCTTCGAATCTGCCGCGAAGAAAGTGGAAAGAATTGATGAGGTCTCTTGTACTCCTCTTTCCCTTTGGGGCTTTTCATCCCTGTCGGTGTGTTCCTGTCGTTTCGTCGGTGGATTTCCTCTCGGCATTTCCGATAATTATACGCTTCGTGCTTAAACTTCGGACGAGTTTAAAATTGTCAATGGATACGAGATATTACTTTGCCAAGAATAGTATGAAAACGTTCAACTTGTACAATAGAGCGTGTTTGATTTTTATGTGTGTTTCTTCCTGTCGCGGTTTGTCTTTCTCGCGAAATTGCAAACGACTCGATCTTCGGCGATAACCTCGGACGAAAAAAAGATCGATATGGTAATTGTGGCGATACCTCATTTGGCATGGCCATATATTCGCTTATCATACATTATTGAGTACTTGTTGAAGTGAATTACGAGTGAACTACACTGCCAATAAAAATATTTAATTTAAATAGGATCTACACTAGGCACAAAAATAAAAGGATACGAAAAAATTTCTAATTTTTCAGGTGATTTTCAGAAGGCTATAACTTGGCGAAAAATGCTCGTAGAGTAATAAGAAAAAAAGCAAATTCAAGCTTGAAGTCTCGAGTTTTGAGATCCGGAGGTCAATTATTTTTATCATTGACTGTTTCTGAGCAAGCCTAAAGAAATCAGCGGAAAAAAATAATTTAAAATGTTTGCCTGTCTTTCAAGAGGTCCACGGGCTTGAATAATTTTTTTTTATTAATGTCATCTGAAAGCTCCTTTAGCTTGGTTCTTCTTTTTTAATTTCAGTGGTTCGTGAGCTTTGTACCATGATTTTTCGCTGAGTTATCGTCGTTCAAAGCGAAAAACACCTTTTTGGCTTTGATAATTCATTACTCGGGAACTAATGATCGTACAAAAAATTAAAGGAGGGTTTTGAAAACTTTAAAGTATCCTTTATAAGGTGTGATTATTGTTTTTTGTTAAACAATTTTTTTTCGACGTAAGAACCTTGATTTAGAAAACGGTAAAAAATTGCGCTTTTACAGATGTTTGCTAAACTTGAGATAGCTCAACAAATAACGGATAGACTAAGGATATTTTTGATTTTTTTCTAACCTCAAAGTATCCCAAAGAAGCCCTCATGAATTGAAACCGTTGCGATTTTTCTTTCTTTGTGATCCGAACGATTGAAATTGTCACTTTTGCTAAAAGTGTTTATACATTAATTAAATACATTTTGCATCTTTTACTCATTTGTTGAAATTGAAAATATTTTTGGTCTTCTGAAAATCACCTAAAAATTTAGAGATTTTTTCGCATCCTTTAATTCTTGTGCCTAGTGTTTTAAAATGAAATATTCAAACTTCAATTCAAATATTCAAATATTTTTTATTCCACTCGGTACGATAATGGTCGTTTTACTTCTCGACGAGGTCGAGATTTTACACACAACTGATACATAGTCTTGCCAAGTTTGAGTTTCTATTTTATCGAAAAATATCGATAAACAATGAAGTTATTAATATTTTAAACAAAGGACCACCGTTGCTGCATAGCCAATTGGTGTACGTTTTTCTGGCAACTAGGCTCATGAAAAATGAAGAATAAAAAAATATATACTTCGAGTACAATAATAAAAGTTTCGTATGACCGGATACTTTGTTTTTAATTTTGAAAATTACGAAAATGACATACTGTAGAAGAAAAAGTTAATTTTTCGACATAAAACATAACTTTGATAATTTATTATGAACAAATTAATGAACATATAAAAAAAATCGTCCGTACATACGATTTATGTCCGTTATGAAAACGCTCTGTCCGAATGTAAAGTGAATTGAACGGATGGATTTTGTGATACGACTTACACCGTTGCGGAACAAAAATCCAGAAAAACGAAAAAGAAAAAATCCTTGACAAAAATTGTCATAATTCGGTCAATTTTTTTCGAATGTTTACAAAATCTTTGTTGCATATTCGAATTGAGATCCTCGGCTATGAAAGCCAACAATGTAAAAAAAAAACGTATTTTTGTAATTTCAAGCGCATGACAGCCTCTCAAACGTATGAAAATTCAATTTATGAGTACAGCAATATAAAAATGTCTCGTTCATTAATATCTCGTATTCCTATCTCAATTTATTTTTTCATTAAAATTTCTTCTATGAATTCTCACGCCCTCTCGTTCTCCATTGCACATCGGTAAAGCGATGCATAATGTTGAACAATGCAGGAAACGCATTCTCGATGGATGGAAACAATAAATGAGCGAGCTTTCGTCAACAAAGCGCAAGGGTAATTTTTCATTATGAAAAAATAGGCGAATTATTACCGTCAGGTACTTTTGTTCGTTCTTCCGCGTCGGAGCTTTCTCCTAAGATCTGTTAAGGAGGGAAATGCATGTAGACGACGGAGAAAAAAGCCAATTTTGATGATTTTTTTTTTTTAAGGAACAAAACGTTTTACCTTTGTGAAACTTTGGATTCAACTTATTGCATAACTGTGAATAATGTTTTCATTAAGGGGCCAGTCCACTTTGGAGCCACGAAAAAAAGGCTATTTTCGCGATTTTTTTTTTTGAGGATTTTATAAAAGATATGAATATAAAAGTTGTTGGGCTTGATAAATAAAGTCTTGAAATACATTTTAAAAAAAATGTTTAATTCATTTTTATTCATTTTTAAGTACAAAAACTATAGTTTAACGTAACGCCTCAAAAATAGGTGTGCTAGGTAGCTCCATCACAACTCGGCAACGGCCTGTCTGAAACAAAAAAATCAAAGTCCATTAGATTCAGTATGACACCAGCTACAAAATGACCCTCGGATATAAAGTTTTATCAAAAAATAAAAAAATGGCAGATGAAAAACGAAAAAAGTAAAAAAAAAACGCGTTTTTTTCGCAGTTTTTCGCAACAAAAAAAAGAGTAAAAATCAAAATTTTAAAACCATCGAGGGTCACCTTGTTGCGAATCATGTTTACAATATGTGGTTCAAATTTCAAGAGAATCGGTTCATTAGTTTTAGAGATACGATGGAGCTAGATTTTGAAAACGTTGTTTCGAGAAAAACGCGTTTGAAGTTTATACTATGAAAAACTCTAACCTAAACTCAATCGGCAATTCCTGCACCGTAACAAAATCCCTTCTGATCGCTCATCATCGTCGATTTCTTCAAGTCTTGCTTGCTTTCGTTTGGTTCTGGTCTCTTTTGAGCACTCAGAACTGCGGCGGTTTGCAGAGCGAATACGCTCAGGTAGACGAAATGAGGTCCTGACGTTCAGGTGAAAAAAAAAACAATACTCAGAGAGCTCGGATTTTCATAAAATTTTGACACAATATTTCTGAATGTATGTACTTTCGAAAACAGTGAAAAAAAAATCGATTTTTTGACATTTTCAAAGTGGACGGGCCCCTTAATAAATATTGCCAAATGGCGTCGTTATGGCGCAGCCTTCCAGAAAGGTTTTTGCGGCAGTTGTCCGTTCGTGGGAAAACCAACGACTTCAACATTGATATGAACAATATGAGCGAAGAGTGTATTTTAACATCTAAATGCTGAACTTATTCCTAAAAAAACATTCAAAAGTTGAAAACTTGAAAAATGGGTCTTAAGAAAAAAAGAATGTAACTTTTACACCAAATTTTCGTTCTTCTTCGCAATAAAACAGTACTTGTTAAAAGTGATTTTCAAAAAACCAGTAGGTACCAGGTGTACGAGTATGAAATGCGAATTTCAGACAACAGATGGTGCACCAATGCACTTTGTGCTATAAAGATTTGACGCTGCGCCTCTCAGAGAGACAGAACGAATTTCAGACAACAGATGGTGCACCAATGCAGTTTGTGCTATAAAGATTTGACGCTGCGCCATTTTGTTGTGCCATCAACAAGTGTCAGACGCGCACGTGTGATAAATTGGAAAAGTGTGTGCATAGTGTTGTGTTGTTGAGTTCAATATGTCGAAATTTATAGCGAACAAAGAGCATTCGTGGACATCAAGTTGCTCTCCACTATGACCTATAACTCCGTAAATATTTCATATTATGATTTTTTCTTTTAACACTATCTTCTTAATATATTATAGTTTCAAAATATGTAAAAAAAAGTCGATTTTTTTTTAATTCTGAAGGGTTTTCTCCCCTTAAGCTCAGTGCACGGTAAAGCTGTCCCCTAACTAGGATTCTCTCTCTCTCTCTCTCTCTCTCTCTCTCTCTCTCTCTCTCTCTCTCTGTCTTCCATTTCGTTCCCACGTTAATCGCAGTCCACATGCTCCAATGACACTCGAAGCTTTTCCGGAACGAGGGAGAAGGACCAAGTGCAGCTTTTTTTAATTCCTCTTGTTCACAGTTACTTGACGAAGCACAGAAGAATAGAGAGCGAGAAGAGAGAGAGAGAGAGAAGCAGGAAGTAAGTAGAGGGCGAAAGGCTCCGCTATTTCGTGAATCCAGACCGAGTATCGCGGCACAAAAAGAGAGACGAAGAAGCGCGGGGGCACAAAGAGCTCTGACATGGAAAGCTCTCGCTTCCGCCCTGCAAAGTGTTATCTCTGAAATTGCGTTTCACGACGCTCGCGAGCGTTATTAAATTAAGTTAGCTACGTGAAAGTTTCTTTCGCAAGAGCCCCCGACCCCCCAGTCCTCTCTCTCTCTCTCTCTCGCTCTGTCTCTCTCCTAGGCTGCAGAATATTATTGCGGCATGCTAAAAGTGTGCTAGCCAAAGTGAACTGTACACGAGAGGTGATAGAGCGTAAGAACGAGCATAAGTATTGTGTATATATATATATATATATATATATATATATATATATCACAGCCTTGCGACCAAGTGTTTAGTCCAAGTGACATACTTTTCGATAGACCGACCGTGCTTTTTTTCCTGCACGCCAATAACTGTGGAAAGAATTATGCAGGGCTCGCAATAACTGAAAAATGTGGTTACGGATTCGTGACTGCACCATTTTTGTTCCTCGGCATATACAGGGTGAGGCACACAAAGCGTTACAGAGCAATAGCACTCAAACTAGTGATCATGTCCAAAAATGGTTCAGACAAAAGTTTCAGTGTTCGAGAAGGCCGTCATACTGGACCACCCTATTTTTTTATCGGTGGAGGCGCTGAAGCTACATCAAGGTCAACGCCACTTTTTTAAATGGAACCATGTATTTTTTTTTCGATGACATTATCACCGATTTTAAGACGAATTCAGCGACCTACAACACAAGGTCATTCTAGTCACGCAAAGTATGAAAATAGTCGAAAAATCGAAAAATATCGGAATAATCACTTTCAAAGGATCCACTAACCTTGGTTTGGGTCTACCTACAGAAGATGCTCGAAGTGATGCTCGAGGCTCAAAATTGCCACGTTATTCTTCGCCCGGAACTCACGGACGCGGAGAGACGTGTGGCTAGGTGCATTGTCGTGATGCAGCAGCCAGATAGCGGCGATGTCTTTTCGCACGCCGATGACCCTGGTCCGCAATCTTCTTGTTTAAGCAGTCAATGAGTTTCTGCAGCTTTTTTGTCGAGTTTCGTGCAGAACTTGATCGACCAACGTTGTCCGAAAGTATCCGCCATAACGTGGTACTCAGAACAGGGGTGCACTAAATCAGCGATTCTGGTGGCACTGATCCTCGGAGCAGACTGACCTAGGGTGCGCTGCAAACTGAGAGTCCTCCCCACCTAACTCTAACGGCCCGAACGTGCTGCGACCTGTCGGGGCGCGGCAAAAAAATATATTTCATGACTTTTGGGACACACCATGCATATATGTAATCAAAACTGTGTGTGTGTGTGTGAACGTTTTCGGAGCATTGTGCCACAATATCAACGAAAAGGAAACGCGAGTTTTTCTACCCGGAAATCCACAGCTTATCTGTCATTTACGAGCCCCAACGTCACGTACAGATCTTGAAGGAGAAAAAGAAGAAAAAAAATAACAATTTCACACTTGCGCGACTCGCGTGCTACTCTATGTGAGTCGAGCAGCCGTTGTATCCACGCGCGTACTCGAGGGTTGCGAAAGCATTAGAAAAGCTTAGAATGGCAGGGGAGTAACGTGGGCGGGACAGTAATTACCTGCGCAAATCGATCCGCACCGGAAAGAAGAACGAAGCAGGCCTTGCCGTGAATTATCGAGAGAGAGAGAGAGAGAGAGAGAGAGAGAGAGAGAGAGAGAGAGAGAGAGAGAGAGAGAGAGAGAGAGGGAGAGAGAGATTGATTGATTGATTTGGTTTATTTAGTCCTAGTAGAACTATGGGGCTAGGTAAGATAATTACAAAGATTACAAAAATATTGATATAATATAAAGCAACGTCTTGAGTACATAAGAGAACTTAAAACTAAAACTCAAACTTACATCTAACCTTGTAATAATGCTCATGTTTTATGTTTTCGCGATGTTTACAGTGGATTCGAGATTAGGTCGCAGTGGATATAATTTTCGCTGTAGCTTCGAAATAATAGCCAAATAATTGAATAAATAAATTAATGAATTGGACCAGTAACAGTAATCGGTCATCAGTCAGCAATTTCGGTATGCAATAAATGAGTGTACAGTCGCAATTTGAAAGGGGGAGTGATGAAGGGGGAGTGACCAATAGCCAGAGGCAACGAGTGCCAGAGATACGCAGCCGAGATACCAAAGGAGCGTTGGAGAATTGTAGTTCGAAATCTAGGAATATCAAAAGTTGCCACTGGAAGCCTATTTGAACTTCTAGGTGAAGGGTGATGAAGCGGTAGTAGTTCACGAAGATATGATGGGCAATGTAGGTGTAGTGTTCTGTAAGTCATTATGCCCAAATAATACAGACGCCAATTTTTAACTGTTAGCCATTTCAGCTGGCGTCGATGTAGTAAAAAGAAATCCATTATTTTTGCATGAAATTGAAGGCTTTATTTAGCATAGTTAGAATGATCCGATTTAGGTCAAATATGCACCGTTTTGATCGATAACTTGTTGCCACTTTGAAGGTAATTTCATTATGCCTTTCTCATAGAAACCCTCGTCCCTATTGGCAAAAAACTGGGACAGTTGATTTTCACAAGCTTCTCTTGAGGCGAATTTTTCACCAGCAAAATCATTC
The DNA here is from genome assembly GCA_963932345.1 of Ophion ventricosus. Taxonomy (NCBI): domain Eukaryota; kingdom Metazoa; phylum Arthropoda; class Insecta; order Hymenoptera; family Ichneumonidae; genus Ophion; species Ophion ventricosus. The sequence goes on along the minus strand of OZ010715.1, from coordinate 33,875,805 downwards.
GCCATAGACAGGAACAGGTGGTAATCACTTGGTGCCAGATCCAGACTATAAGATGGATGCATAAGAACCTCCTAACCAAACTCCCGGAGCTTCTAGCGAGTCACTATCGATGTGTGTGGCCTGGCGTTGTCCTGATGGAACACAACTCCTCTCCTATTGGGCAAAGCTGGCCGCTTCTGGGCGATTGCTTCCTTCAGACGGTTCAATTGTTGACAGTACAGGTCCGAATTAAGAGTTTGGCCGTAGGGAAGCAGCTCATAGTAGATGATTCCCTGCCAATCCCACCAAACACACAGCAAAATCTTCCTGACCGTCAATCCTGGCTTGGCCACCGTTTGCGCCGGCTCACCGCGATTCGACCACGACCGTTTTCGCTTGACGTTGTCGTAAGTGACCCACTTTTCATCACCAGTCACCATCCGCTTCAGAAATGGGTCGAGTTTGTTGCGATTCAGCAGCGATTCGCAGATGGAAATTCGGTCCATGAGGTTTTTTTGCGTTAACTCGTGTGACACCCATACATCGAGCTTCTTTTTGTACCCAGCCTTATTCAAGTGGTTCCAAACGGTTTTTTTGTACAATGTTTAGCTCCTGGGTAATCGAAACAGTGCTTACATGACGGTCGGACTCGACGATTTCCATTATTTTATCGACATTTTCGACAATTGGCCTTCCAGAGCGTGGTGCATCTTTGACATCAAAATTACCGGAACGGAATCGACGAAGCCAAAATTGCGCGTGATTGGCTGTTACAGTATCAGGACCATAAACACTATTCACATTTTCAGCCGCCTGGCTTGCATTTTCGCCTTTATCGAAGAAAAACTGTAAAATATGGCGTATTTTCACTTTGCTGGTGGCCATCTTTGATTGAGTCAAGGAATCACAAAACTGTCTGAGATGTTTATTTTAGTACGAAATCTTATATATCTAACGCCATCTAGCGTAATCCGATCGCACTTATAAAACGCGAGATACAGATAACTAAAGCCATCTATTGCAAAAATAATGGATTTGTTTTTACTACACCTAATATAATTTATTTGTCATCATATTATATTTATAATTCTAATTAACACGAGTATATCTATTAATATTATTGTTACAGTTATTCACATGATCTCTTCACAATTTTTATTGTTTATAAAATAATTCATTATTGTCTTCGTACATTGAAATAATGTTCGCCCTCTCTCTTTATCGCTCTCGTCCCCATTTACATGGATGTCGTAAAATTAACAACTCGTTGTGCCAATTATCGCTCTTTCAATAGCAACCACAGTAAAGCATATATTGTTTATAAAATTGCGGTATACACACGCCACCGTATCTATATGCGCTCTTCATGTTTGTTCAGATGCATTTTGTGCACACAAGCGCTTCGATCGCGGGAAAATATAATGTTGAATATTCGTGTCTGCATCTCTCTCTCTCTCTCTCTCTCTCTCTCTCTCTCTCTCTCTCTCTCTCTCTCTCCCCTCTCTCTTCCTCTCCCCTATTCCTCCCTCGCTCTCTCTCTCTCTTCCTCTCCCTCTTCCTCTCTCTCTCTCTCTCTATCTCTCTCCTTCTCTCTCTCCCTCTCTCTCCTCCCTCTCTCTCTCCCTCTCTCTCTCCCTCTCTCTCTCTCGCCCTATCGACGTAAAGGCACGCGATTTGACCCGCCGATCACTGCGATAATCCCTCACACGACAAGACGAATTATTATGTGTACAATCGAAGAACCCGTGTGGTCAGTGAA
>OZ010715.1:33824180-33873867 GCA_963932345.1 Ophion ventricosus | reverse complement strand
CTCTCTCTCTCTCTCTCTCTCTCTGTCTCTCTCTCTCTCTTTCTCTCTCTCCCTCTCTCTCTCTCTCTCTCTCTCTCTCTTTCTCTCTCTCCCTCTCTCTCTCTTAAATCTTCGCCTTTTTAACCGACACATAGTGGGGTAGATTGATACGATTTTTTTTCAAACCGAAAAAAGTACCAAGATGGATGATAATTTTAAAAAACAAACTATTTGGTTGTGTTCAGTGTATATCCAAGACAAATTTCGAGAAATATTTTGAACTTTGATTTGCAAGGTAGAACAGTTATTACCTTTTTTTTTTTTTGCGAAATCGATATTCGTATCAAACTGCCCCATACACGGGGCACATTGATACATGCCCAGGGCACTTTGATTCATACTTTAAAGTACGCCTCTTTCATGCAAAATACCTAAAATAATAATTAAACAAAACAAGTTTCATATTTCTTTATAATATTGTGTACTTAGGTTTAATACAATTTTTCTATAAGAATTACGTTTTTTCGTGTTTTTTTTAAATCAACCTAATATTAAAGTGTTTCTAGGTTCGCGTTAGTTTTATTAGGGTCTTAGGCCACTCTAGAGGCAAAAAAAATGGAATATTTTGTGATTTTTTTTTCAGCGAAACCATAAAATAAATCGGAATTACAAAATAAGTGTTTTATTATACACGTAATTGACTGTACAAAATTATTTTTTGACAGCGATACATGTCAAAATGGCGACTGTGCAGCATGTTTTCGATGACGCCTTTATTTCTGGAAGGTCAACGGCCGGACCAACAGCTCCTATAGTTTTTGATTTATGATGAGACACTAAAGTTTTTTCGATTATACATAAGAATAGCTATAGATGTACGTAGGATTTTTTTCATATATTGTTTTTTGTCAAAATAGCGCATTTCTAAAACAAAAAGTATAAAATTCCATGAGAAAATCGTCAGAAAATTGTTTATAAAAAAAGGAACTATGGAATATAATTTTAAAAAATCCTACGCAGTGCCTCAGAAAATGTAATTCTAAATATACAGTTAAAATTTCAAGTGAATCGGTTGACATTTGTTTGAGTTATGAGTTCGGCCGACTTGAAAAATGTAGTTTTGAGATAAACGCGTTTAAAGTTAGTAGAAAGTCACGACATGAATCAAGAGGGGTTGCGCTAGAATTCGAAGATCGAGTACTTAGAGATTTTTCACACCCACAATCTTTTGGAATATAATTTTATAGGTACTAAGGTACATTTTTAACAAACAAAAAAACCCGATTTTTGGAAAATCCTCGAGTGGCCTAAGGCCTTCGTTTTTATCATTAACTTTAAGATATAAATAAGAAAAATAAAAAATAAAATAGAAAAAACACGTACACACACACACACACACACGACACACTCACACACACACACACACACGCGCGCGCATATGAAAAAGACATGCACCCACCCGAACAGTCACAAATGATATCGATAACGGGGCAGATTGATACGCATCAATGTGCCCCCTGGGTTTTTGTATCAATGCGCCCCATACCGTCTTTTTATTAAAAAAAAAACGCCCTTTTCAACGATGATGGAACTTAAGGCCTTAATATACGCGATTTCGCCGATTTTCGAAGGTACTTTTCTCGACGCGGTTAAAAACAAACGACGCATATATTGACAACATTTTTTTTACAGATCATTTATGCACATGGTTAAGTATATGTAAAAGAAAAATCAGAAATATTAACAAATGGCGGAGATATAACATAATAAAGCAGTGTATTTTTTTTGCGCGCGCGTTGATGGTGAAAGTTCTCGGCATCGATGTGGGTGTCTGAAGAAAAAAATGAACATATTTATAATTGCATAATGAATGTATCTTCAGTGTGAACCAACAATATCATTTTAAAAAAATTATTATAATAAAAATTCGAAACTTAAAATTTTTTTACTCAATTTTCTGTCGGTATTTTATTTTTTATATTTTTTTGTGTCATTGAAATTTTTGTTTCTGTGCTTCACACGATAGGTGATGATACTAAGAATATGTTGTAAAAATTTCAAAGCGATCTGAAGCTTCGTTCAAGAGTTAGAACTTTCACAAGATTCAAAAAAGTGAATCGTGGAAAAACGGCTTTGAAGTTGACGGTCGGGCGCGCCGCGCGGTATCTGTTATTACGCTTTAAATGCTGTAACTTTAAGAATTTTTGGAATTTTTCAATTCTGTAAAGCTTAAAATATTCCTAACCGTTCAGGCTAATGGAATCAAAAATAAATAAAAAATGAAACATTTTGAAATTTTTCGTACATATAAGGCCTTAATAAAATTACGTCCTGTATGAAATTGTGAAAGATATGTCGTTAACATTTAACGTAAAATGCAGCTCATACACAAAATTCGACAGAGTTAATATCACGTCCGCAGGTGAGGACGAAATTTTAGTCGCGAGTGTACGAAACCTCGTAGCTTATTGTCAAGCGCGAAGCGGTGACTGTTTTCTGAAGAGATTTTGCTGTTTGGTTGGTTAAACCGACACCTACCTGTGTGCGTATCGGCAAGCTTTGACTGCGTTTAGTTTTTATTTTATAACGACTGTATCTACGTGCCCCTTGTATCAATGTCCCCCAACTCCCCCTACACCGGAAATATTTGTGATCGACGAAAACCTCCAAAAAAAAAAAAAAAACCGGCTGTTAAACTGGACAAAACTTGTTCACATTTTCCACAACCGCATTCCGCTTCTCTTTCTCCTTTCAGATAAACTTTAACGATTCTTCCTACGGGATGCAATCGACCGATTTGTTTAGATTTATTTCTCTTTTTTTCTTGCATTTTTTTCTTGCATTTTTTTTCTCACTGCATTCGTTTATTGTTGCAGCGTGGACGTTTCGCTCTTTGGGATACGAGGGAAAGAGGCCAACTTTTTCGACTCGAGCGATCCTCAGACGAGCCCGAATCTTCGCCCTGCCGTCTGACCAAACCGAGGCGTTTCTACTTAATAATACTTCGACGCTGCAGCGCCTAAGCACGATCGATTATCGAACGTCTTATCAATAATACCCGAGACATTCACTTTCTGTTGCACGAATTCTCCATTTCCCGTGTTTGTTCATTTTTTTTTAAATTATCTCCGAATTTTTTAAATTATTTTACTTTAATGATTTTTTGAAATTTTTTTTTTTTTCATTCGTTCCTTGAAATATTAGACTTTTTTGGTAATTTACCAGGTCGAAATAAATTCTTTATTACTGGAGAAAGTTTCATTCGGCAGTTACGAAAATTTGGAAAAAAAAACGTCAAGAAGTCATAATTTTGCACAATATTTACACGTGGTCCTTGCAAAAATGGAAGAATAAAAATTAGGATCCGGAATGGAACGACTCCAATCCGTACTTTCCTCAAAATTATTATTATTTTTTTCAAATAAGAAGATATTCTCTCTGTCCAATTTTTATCCCGATCCGCCAAAGTCAGTTGGTCCTCATCCCTGTCAAACTTTTACGTACTCGTCGCCTATGATTCCTCGAGATCCCAAACGAAGCGGGAAATTTTTATTGGATAATCGATGAATAATCACAGAAAAAAAATCAACAACAGATGAATTAACGTATTAAGGATGTTTCGTAAATCACTAATAGAAATCGATAAAAGAATTAACCGTGTGAATTAAGAATATTGATTTGAAATAAGTATAATTGAAAAATTATATTATGAAGAAATTGTTTGAAAAAAAAAACTAACTCAAGAGATTTTCCGAAAAACTTCATTTTTTTTTCGCATGAAAAATATACAGTATTTTTTCTGAATACAAGTTATTTTTTTGTTTTTTTTTTTGTTTAGAGTACTTTCAATTTTTAATATTGTATTGTGTTAATATTTCATAATATTTTTACTACTTTTTGCATTCATAATAATCATTATTTTAACATTGAAATTTAATCTTAATTATTTATAATTTTCTTTCATTTAATATAAATTATTTATTTTTCGTACGTAGCTAATATCGAAAAAAAAGAAACCTTGTCAAAGTTGCTAAAAATATTCACTTTAAACGAGAGTAACGCTAAATAATATTATTACGAAATTGTTTGAAAAAAAAAACTAGTTCAACAGATTTTTGAAAAATTCTTTTGCTTCGCGCGAGAAATATTCATTAAATTTTCTGAATACAAATTAATTTTTTGTTTTTTTTCATTTAGAATTCTTCGAATATTTTAAAATTATATTTCATTAATATTTCATAATTTTTATAACATTTTTAGTACTTATAATATTTTTAATTAATCTTAATTTTTTATAATATTTTCATATAATATTAATTACATATGGTCATCAGAAAATAATTAATATTACATTGCCATATTACAAAAAGTTAGCATTAAATTGAAATATTATTTTAAAAAATAATATTAAATTGAAATATGATATATAAGATTGAAAATATTATAGTTAAAAGAAATGTTATAAATATTCTTTCTCTCAATAGACAAAAATCCATGAAAAAAAAATAATAAATATTCCAACACCCCCCCATTTTTCAAACAATTTTTTCACATCGTTTCCTAGCAACTTTTCAATCTTCTTACAATCGTAAATCAAAGTTCTCAGCATCCTCGATACAATCGGTAGTTTTTTTTATTTATTTTTTTTTCTTTAATTCTACCAACGACACATCCTTAATGCCTCGTGTACGAATGGAGCCGATGAGAAATGAATTATATATCGCATATCGATATATCTATACATATATAAATATGCGAGAGGCTCGATTGCCGAGTACGATGACAAAAATGAGACTAAACTTGTAGCGTATGATGTCCGTGCAAGCTTACTAGTGCCGCAATAATATTTTTGCTCCAGCGTGTGTCCATCTTCGACCATCTGACGAGCCATTCGTGAGAAAGAAGCGAAAAAAAAAAATTGAAAGTCACATTAATTCGCGTCGGTATTACGTTTTTACCGTTCGACGCTGTCAAAATAAGGGTTGGAGGGGGGGGGGGGGGGGGTGGTGGTAAGTGAACAAACAAACAAAAACGAGAGCCGTTCGTTTTTAATTCGTCAAAACGACCGCAAGGGCTCGAACGGTATACACGAGCCGGCAAACTAATTGTCTAAGGAACAAGTATAATAATAATAATTGCAAGAAAAAAAAAAAGAAAAAAAAACAATTGAATACAAATAAAATGTATTTTATGATATTTTACGCATAACTTTGTTGATTGATTCGCGGTGTGGGGGAGAGTACGATTTCCGGGGCGACAAAATTTAACGACGGATTCTGGTCCTTCGAGCTGAAATAAATCAATAGTGAAGAGTAAAAAAAATCCGATATGTCGCTTAGTTTTCGAGATATCGATTTTTGAATTTTTAAAAATAATTCGAATTTTTTACCTTAAAAAAAAAAATGCGTTTAATCGACGATTTGAGCAACCATCCATATATATACACCGCACTGCAACCTAGCCCAACCCAACCAAATCCAAAAAAACTCAACCTAACCCAAAAAAAAACAAAAAAAAAACCCGACGGAACGCACTACATACAATTAAGCACAATAAACCATTTCTTCCATTCCATTGTGCATGTGTATGTGTGTGTGTGTGGACCCCACGGCTCGGCAATTCCGCGGTATTTTTTTACTCCAAACCACGCGTGTCTCTGTGTGTGTGTATGTGTTTGTTTGGGTTTGTTTGGGTTAACCATGGTTAACTGACCGGAAACTCGCCCATCGTCGATTAAACGCATTATTTTTTTTTCGAGCTAAAATATGCAGTTATTGCAAATTTTGCATGGGACCTTTTTTGTGGGAAATTTAATTTTCTAAAAAAAGTGTCTCTTATCATTTTTTTCATAACTGCATATTTACCGAGATATTTTGAAAAAAATAAAAAAAAATCGATATATATCGATATCTCGAAAACTAAGCGAGATATGACAAATTTTTATTCTTCACTTTTGATTCATTTCAGCTCGAAGGAACAGAATCCGTCGTTAAATTTTGTCGCCTCGGAAATCGTACTCTTGCCGCGGTGTGTGCGCGACGACTGTACGAGAAGTAAAAAAAAAGGAAAAAAAAAAAAAAATTAAACAATCGTACGCCCTCGCGAGCGACAACGACTAAACGAAAATACTACGTACTCGTAAGTAGATTTGTATAAAAGATGCGCGACGAAAGGGCGAGTGAAAAAAAAACGATCGTTGGAGAAGAAAAAAAAGGTATATATATAACGAAAAAACAAAATATTGATTTAAATTAAAATGATCGAAATAATGATGAATATTCGTAACGTAGAGATCGCGTGATTGTGTCAATGTGCGAACGAACGAAGGGAGCGCCAATTTTTTTTTTTTTTTTCCTTCTCCCACTTGCGTTTTCTTTTCTTCTGCAACGAGAATGAAAAATGAACGACGAAAGGAAAGAACGAAAAAAAAAACAAGAAAAAAATCGGAGTAAAAATGTGTTACTGTTTCGGTGCCGATAATGGGACCGCGGGACGGTAATTCCCTCATTTGTATAGCTATTGTCATATACTTATAGTTGAAGATGTTACCGACAGAGTAGATTTTATTATTATTGTTATATTATTATTATTATTATTATTATTACTGTTACATTGAAGTATTATTATTATTATATGACATTATAATAGTAAATAATTTCTTATTACTATTGTTATATTAAATTATTATAATTTTTATCATTACATTGGATCGTAAGAGTAATTATTAATTGTCATTATTGTGTAAAATTTTAATAGGAAGACATCATTTATTATCGTTATTGTTATATTTAATTACTATGATTTTTATTATTTCCGTTATTGGATAAACTTGCGAAAAGCGGAAATCGAATTTCTATCTGAAATTTGACATGAATCTTCATTTTAACGTCTTTTATACGCGATTTCGCCGATTTTCGAAGGTACTTTTCTAGACGCGGTTAGACTATGGCGCGTAGCGAAAAATCCTTTTCAGGGAAGTCTCATAGCATTAAAATAAAGGTGTATGCCAAATTTCAGATCGAAGCTCACTTTCCGCTTTTCAGAAGTACACCCTCATTATTATTATCATTATCGTATAACATTGCAACGGTAATTATTTTTTTATTATTATATAAAATTGTATAATTATTGTTACAATCGTTACGAATCCTCGAGGTTGTTATTATTTAACAGCAAATGTCTGCGCAGTCCTAGAAAAATATATAATTATCAAAATATGTTTCTCTTTTTTGTTCGTTCTTGATGTGCTTGCTCATATTACGAATCAGCCAGTACATTTTCGACACAGCTACATATTATTCCGCGGTATTTCCTCATTCTTTTTTCAATGGCGATGAAAAATGGTAAGCCCAGTTCGTACGATACCGCAGAAATGTTCGCGGTCGTATCGAGTAAAAATGGAAAAAGTGGTGGGAAAAAAAAAGGAAGGAAACGAATAGCGGGGCGCAAATTATTAGGAAAAATCGTACCATTTCGGAATAAGGGATTTTCCGTTCGTTCTGGATAAAATCTTTCGTTCGAATCCAAAGATTACGTGTCCTCTCGCTCTCTCTCTCTCTCTCTCTCTCTCTCTCTCTCTCTCTCTCTCTCTCTCACTCTCTCTCTCTCTCTTTCTCTCTCTTTCTCTATGTGTCTCTCTACGAGAAACGCCTGTAAATATGGCAATTGCAATATTCTTCGCGATCGCCGAGAATTTCGATACCGATTCGATTTTTAGCGATTTTTTCGTCTCTTCTTCTTGACATTCGAGAGATCGTGAAATCGTCTCACAGCCTCAATCGTCGATCCGAAAGTGAGAAAATGAAGAAAAAAAAGAAAAATCAAACGTGAAAAATCGTTAAAAAAAATAATTCGAGTCGAAAAAAAATATCTTTATGTAAGAATTTTAAAAAAATGAAAAAATCGTTTCTCGTCGAGTGCATCGAATTGAGAGAGAGGGGGGGGGGGGAGAGAGAGAGAGAGAGAGAGAGAGAGAGAGAGAGAGAGAGAGAGAGAGGGACGATTAATTTTAAAGGGACGTAAAAAGGAGCAGAGATGTAAATGCACAACGGACTAAAGCTATTAATCTAGCGTCGCACACGATACTAACGTTATAGTGAAATTATTCTAAAGGGACTAAGAACGGAAACGAAAGCGAGCGAAACGCGCCAAGCAAGCAAAGGAAACGACGAAACACAAAAAAAAGTAAAAAATGAAGAAGAAGAAAAAGCACAGTCGAAAAAAAAAAAAAACAATTCCATTGCCATTACTAGCGTATAGGAAAGAATTTTCATTGTAAAGTCCGAAGATTGGATATCTCGACGATGACTTTGATACAGGGCGAGGGATCACAAGCTTCGCGCTGTGCCTTTTTCTCTCGTTAATTATTGTTATTATTGTCACGGTACGATTGCCGATCGAATTTTCTTTCCAGTATGAGCGAGAATAAAAAAAAAATTGCTTTTTTTTACATACTACTACGAAAACCGGCCATTCGCAAAGATTTATAGAAAAATATGCATATGTATCGGCTGATTGGGTTACTATCAGCAGCTTTGATATCTTCGAAACTTTGGGCGTCGGAAAAAATAAAATTTGTCCGACGAAAGTTGCTTTTTTCGTACTAGGAGTTGCTTTCAAGATACGAAGGTCACCATTGCTTTTTTTTTCAAATACAATTAATTTTTCAAATCGACAATTCGTTTTCAACCAATATAAAGCACAAAATGAACGTGAAGCAACAATACAGCAAGACAAAAAAAAACATCGGGATATATCCCGATGTTTTTTGAGAGCACGCTGCCTTTCAGCTGTTCGCTTGGGTGACGCTACTGTATCGATAATATACGTGGCATATGGCAAAGACTATTGTTGTTTGTCCCTCGGTAGTGTCATCTAGTGTCAAAAAAAAAAGAAATAACTAGCTTATTTAGTCAAAAGTGGCCGAAAGATGAAACGTTCCTGCACGCACGCGCTCGTATAACGATAAGCTCGTATAATGGAAATCGGTGAAGCAGTTGGGTGTCGAGTGCCGAAGCGGCCGAGACTGGCCAGAATGTTCCTGAATGCTCTAGAAGGCTCCAGAATGTTCTAGAATATTCCCAGAATGTTCTAGTATGTTCCGGAATGTTCAAGAATGTTGTGCGATGTTTCAGAACGTTCTAGAATGCTCGAGAATGTTTTATAATGTTCCAGAATGTTATAGAATCTTCCACAAGGTTCGAGAATATTCTAGAATGTTCCACAATGTTAGATAATCTTTCAGAAGCTTCGAGAATGTTCTAGACTGTTCCAGAATGTTAGATAATCTTTCAGAAGGTTCGAGAATGTTCTAGAATGTGCCAGAATGCTCTAGCATGTTGTAGAATGTTCCAGAATATTTCCAGGATGTTCTAGAATGTTGTATAATGTCCCAAGAATGTTTTATAATGTTCCAGAATGTTCGAGAATATTGTATAATGTTCCAGAATGTTATAGAATCTTCCAGAAGGTTCGAGAATGTTCTAGAATGTTCCAGAATGTTATAGAATCTTCCAGAAGGTTTGATAATATTCCAGAATGTTAGAGAATCTTTCAGAAGAATCGAGAATGTTCTAGAATGTTGGAGAATCTTGCAGAAGAATCGAGAATGTTCGAGAATGTTTGAGAATGCTCTAGAATGTTGTAGAATGTTCCAGAATATTTCCAAGATGTCCTAGAATGTTACAGAATGTTGTATAATGTTTCAGAATGGTCTAGAATGCTCGAGAATGTTGTACAATGTTCCAGAATCTTATAGAATCTTCCAGAATCTTCTTGAATGTTCTAAAATCTTTCAGAAGGTTCTATAATGTTCTAGAATGCTCGAGAATGTTATAGAATCTTCCAGAAGGTTCGAGAATGTTCCAGTATATTTGAGAATGCTCTAGAATGTTGAAGAATGTTCCAGAATATTTCCAGAGTGTTCCAGAATGTTGTATAATGTTTCGGAATAGTCCAGAATGCTCGAGAATGTTGTACAATGTTTAAGAATGTTATAGAATATTCCAGAATGTTCTAGAATGTTCCAGAGTGTTTTAAAATCTTTCAGAAGGTTCGGCAATGTTCTAGAATGTTCCAGAATGTTTGGGAATGCTCTAGAATGTTGTAGAATATTCCAAAATATTTCCAGAATGTTCGAGAATGTTACAGAATCTTCCAGAAGGTTCGAGAATGCTCTAGAATGTTCCAGAATGTTTGAGAATGCTCTAGAATGTTGTAGAATGTTCCAAAAAATTTCCAGGATGTTCGAGAATGTTCTAGTAATGTCCCAGAAGATTCTGGACCGTCGACCCCAATACAACTGTATAGAGAATATGACGATTCAGTTTAGCTTTATAATTTCTGCATTCAGAGGTTCATTTTTTCAAGTTCACGTTTTATAGGAGCTGGCTTCGTTCGAGCGAAACGAGGGTAACTCCGGCTAGTAGAAAAATTGAAATGGAAAAAAATATCGTTGCATTCTAACGATGCAAAATTCAAAGTCATGCGATCGGTGCTGTTCGGAGTGCGTCACTTTCATTACTCCATGGGGACTTTTAGGGCTCCAATTTGTGAAAAATGCTGGCCGATGACATGCGTTAGACAAATTTTCTTTCGAAACCCATTGATTTCGAAGATATGAAAGGTGCCAATGGTTATCGGACCACACGGTATATAATCGTGCGTATGTATGAAGCTGTGAGAGCCGGTCCTGTATTGGACAAATTACGATGTACGTAGGACAAGTATGTGCGTCGAAACGACTAGGTGCATCGCGCGAATGGCGCCTACTATTTGCAACCTATGCAAAATAATCTTTTATTATTGTTTCACGCGTGTTTCACAATTGCGTCATCGCCGAAAGAAAAAAAAGAAAAATAAATTAAGTAAACGAATAAGATTTGAAAGGAAAAAAAAAAAAGAAAAACCGAAATGACAGAAAGAGAATTAAAAAAAAACGGATAAGCACAAAAACAACGTACCTCTTACGCGTCTCCGCCGAAACGCTGAGATGTAATAGTGTAAGGCTAAAAATCGATGATAATGTATCGCAATTTTGAATTTTCGTACACACACATACACACACACATACAAACACGAATTAATCCGATGAACGATAATTCATTCTTAGACCGTATTTGCTTCGCCATAATTGTAATGTACCATAATTCCTGTGTTACGTGTAATGGTAAATTATGTTATAAAGAATAAAAAGAAGAAAAAAAATGGAAGAAATGTAGGACTTTTCTTTCCTGACCTGTACAGCGAGGTGTGCCACGTAATTCGAACATTGCGGAATGAGGAGAAAAGGCAAGAAAAGAAACTTGAAATTCCGAGGGTTGACGCGTTCGACGAAAAATCGACGGGAAATATAAGGTGTAGTAAAAAAGAAATCCATTATTTTTGCATGAAATTGAAGGCTTTATTTAGCATAGTTAGAATGATCCGATTTAGGTCTAATGTGCACGGTTTTGATCGATAACTTGTTGCCACTTTGAAGGTAATTTCATTATGCCTTTCTCATAGAAACCCTCGTCCCTATTGGCAAAAAACTGGGACAGTCGATTTTCACAAGCTTCTCTTGAGGCGAATTTTTCACCAGCAAAATCATTCGCCGTAGACAGGAACAGGTGGTAATCACTTGGTGCCAGATCCGGACTATAAGGTGGATGCATAAGAACCTCCCAACCAAGCTCCCGGAGCTTCTGGCGAGTCACTATCGATGTGTGTGGCCTGGCGTCGTCCTGATGGAACACAATTCCTCTCCTATTGGCCAAAGCTGGCCGCTTCTGGGCGATTGCTTCCTTCAGACGGTCCAATTGTTGACAGTACAGGTCCGAATTAAGAGTTTGGCCGTAGGGGAGCAGCTCATAGTAGATGATTCCCTGCCAATCCCACCAAAGGCACAGCAAAATCTTCCTGACCGTCAATTCTGGCTTGGCCACCGTTTGCGCCGGCTCACCGCGATTCGACCACGACCGTTTTCGCTTGACGTTGTCGTAAGTGACCCACTTTTCATCACCGGTCACCATAGCGCTTCAGAAATGGGTCGATATTGTTGCGATTCAGCAGCGATTCGCAGGTGGAAATTCGGTCCATGAGGTTTTTTTTGCGTTAACTCGTGTGGCACCCATACATCGAGCTACTTTTTGTATCCAGCCTTATTCAAGTGGTTCCAAACGGTTTTTTGTGCAATGTTTAGCTACTGGGTAATCGAAACAGTGCTTACATGACGGTCGGACTCGACGATTTCCATTATTTTATCGACATTTTCGACAATTGGCCTTCCAGAGCGTGGTGCATCTTTGACATCAAAATTACCGGAACGGAATCGACGAAACCAAAATTGCGCGTTATTTGGCTGTTACAGTATCAGGACCATAAACACTATTCACGTTTTCAGCCGCCTGGCTTGCGTTTTCGCCTTTATCGAAGAAAAACTGTATAATATGGCGTATTTTCACTTTGCTGGTGGCCATCTTTGACGCGCGCTCAAAAAATATTGAGTCAAGCAATCACAAAACTGTCTGAGATGTTTATTTTAGTAGGAAATCTTATCTTTCTAACGCCATGTAGCGTAATCCGATCACACTTATGCAACGCGAGATAGAGATTACTAAAGCCATCTATTGCAAAAATAATGGATTTCTTTTTACTACACCTAATATTAAACACACAAGACAAAAAAAAACAAAAAGAAACAACGTTACGCGGATAGCACAGATTGCATTTTATTTAGAAAAATATAAAAGCATCGGAGATGCAAGGCTCGTTCAACGAAATTCATGATGTTCATCAGAGTTTCGTGAGTTTTACGATGTTCATGAATATATGGCAGATCGCAGATTTATAGAATTTCGATCAAATTCGTTGTTTTTTGTGAACTCGATGTGTCTCATGAGTTTCGTAAATTGAATGAAGTACAGGAATGTTTCGTAAATTTTATGTTATTACATTTTGGATAGTTCGTAGATTTTTTAAGTTAGTAAATTCGATGAAACTCCTTGTGTCAATGAATTTTCGAAATGTTCACAAATTTTTATCAATTTCATGAAGCTTCGTGGATTCAATAAATTCATGGACTTCACCAAAACTCTCATAAGGTTGGCAAATTAATACATTTCATGAATTTCATAAGGTTAACGAATCAATGAATTTCATGAATTTCATAAAGTTTACGAAATTTCATAAATTTCTTTAAGTTTGCGAAATTTTACGAATTTCATCAAACTTACGAAATTTTATGAAACTTTGTGGATTCAATTTAATTAATAGATTCCGTGATTTTTGTACGGTTGAAAAAAGTTAATGAATTTCTGAAAGTCAAGAAATTTCATACATTTCATGAATTCAGGAAAGTCCACAAATTGCATGCACTTCATGAATTTCGGAAAATCCACAAATTTCGGAAAGTCCACAGATTTCGTACATTTAATGAATTTTTGAAAGTCCACAAATTTCATACACTTAATGAACTTCGAAAAGTCGAAAAATTTCGCAAATTAAAAAAATTTAGAAATATTAATAAATTTAATAATTTTCGTAAAGTTCACATATTTCATCCGTTTCATGAATTTTGTAAAAACCACAAATTCCGCAAGGTCCACAGATTTCATACATTTTATGATTTTTTGAAACTCTAAAAATTTCATACATTTAATGAATTTCGGAAAGTACAGAAATTTCGCAAATTTAATAAATTTCGGAAAGTCCACAAATTTCATAATCTTCATGGAGCTGAATTCAATGAATTCGTTGACTTTCATAGATTTCATGTCTTTCATAAAGTTAATAATTTAATGAACTTTACGAAATTCATAAAGTTTGGAAAATGAATGAACTTTATGAATTTCACAAGAGTTAATACATTTTATGAACTCCATAAAGTTTACAAAATTTTATGAATTTCACAAATTAATAAGTTGCATGAATTTCATAAAGTTCAGAAAATGTAATAAAGTTCATCGAGTTTATAATTCGGAATGAATCTCAGATATTTTCCGTGATGCAATGAAATCCATGAATTTCATAATGTGAATAAATTTCATAAAATTTCATTATCTTCGCGAGTTTCATGGCTCTTATAAGATTCGTCGATTTTGCGACATATGTACGGGATTTATCGATCCGACAAATTTCCTGAACTTTGAAAGACTTGACAAAATCATTAGAATTTCACGAAACGCTGGTTCAATGATACATTTTTGTCGAAGCCGCGTCGAGAAACATCGCGACATTATTGCGGGCCTCGAAGAAACGCACCGATCTCGACGGGAATCGACCACCGCGATCAACGACGTTCCATTTTTCCTTCGGATTGGAAAGTTAAACGACAAACGCGCGCAAAATTTTGCGAATAAGCACGAACATTCGCGAATCGTCTTGCTTGGGACGAGCGAAAAAGCGAGAAAAAAAACACATTCTTCGGTCGTCCTCGACGACTTTCGCAGAAATTATCGCGCTTCGCGTAGTACTCGGGTAAACTAAAAAAAAAAAAACGAAAAAAAAGCCCAACGCTCGAAAGATTCACATATTTTTGTAACTAACTACGGTGTCCATTTTATGGAGGGAGGTGGAGAAAGATCTCAATTGGACCTCCTGGCTGTTGGCGATGAAAACCGGCTGCGTCTCGTCCCACTCTTTTGGAATGCCGCAATCCGGCACTGTGTAAGTTAATATATCGAAGGAGCACGGACAGTCCAAAAGAGGTAAAAAGCTGACGGTACCTGAGAAGAAATTTCGTTAAATCGTCAATTTCGTAAATTAGTTTCGCGCTATAATTATTGGGAGTAGAAATTAATTCGGTCCGTTTTCAAGAGATGGCTCTGGCTGTTATGAATGTTTCATAGTGACAGCTGATTTCGGTGGTTTCAGAGAGGTCAGACATCTGTCAATAACATTCAGTTTATATCGCTTTGAGTTCCATTAAAAACCTTGTTTTTTACTGTGTTGAATATGTCAAATGTTGTGTTAACTAAGCAGCATTTGCGGGAAGTTTTACTTTTCTGCTTTAATTGGAAGAAAAGTGCAGCTGAAGCGCATCGAATGCTTGTTGAAGTTTATGGTGACGATGCTCCAACTGATAAATCATGTAGGGAATGGTTTCGACGCTTTAAGAACGGTGATTTCAGCGTTGAAGACAAGCCTCGCCCTGGACAGCCAAATGAGCCAATGAGCTGCTACAACCTGGCGATTCCATTACGGGCGATCGGTATAGACTACAATTGATTCGTTTGAGCCGTGCATTACGAGAAAAACGGCCGGAATACGAGCAACGACATGACAAAATTATTCTTCTGCATGACAACGCTCGGCCTTATGCCGCAAAAGTCGTAAAAAAAATCTTTGGAAACGCTCAAATGGGATATTTTACCGCACCCGCCGCATTCTCCGGACATTGCTCCTTCTGATTACTGGTTGTTCCGACGGATGCAGCAGGATTTAGCAGCTCACCGGTTCACTTCTTTCGCAGAAATCGCAAATTGGCTCATAAATTGGATCGCCTCAAAAGACGAGACTTTTTGTTCGAGATGTAATTCGAAAATTGCCCGAGAGGTGGGAAAAAGTAGTAGCCAGCGATGGACAATACTTTGATTAATCTATTCATACCTTTTATTTTGAAATAAATGGATTTTTTACCACAAAAAAAAACGGACCGAATTAATTTGTACTCCCAATATTTCCAATGTAATTACCGGTGATTTGCCTAATGACTTCTCGAATTTCTTTCTGTATAGTCTTGACGTCTTTGGTGCCGACATCGGGCATATTTATCGTAGTTTTGTTGTCGACCGTTGCGTCCTTCTGACTCGTCTGTCCTTCGTAATCGACCTTGAAGTCCCACTTTTCTAGTACCTCCTTGGTATTTACATTGGTAATGACCAGAGTTACTTGTTGCACTTTTCTCAGTACCAACCAGTCTTGTACCTGGCCAAGCACCGTATCCAAAAATGACTTGATCTTCTCGTCCGTTGACATTAGAAAAAAGAGGCCGAGGTGCTCGGCCGGCTCGAATGTTTCCGGCGGATAAATACCCCGCTGATAGAGTATGCTGTTTATGCCGTAAACTGAAAATTGAACAAGAAACATTGATACTTACGTATAGAGAATAAATATTAGAATATGTTTAGATGTCAGGAAGTTTCTGGTAAACGTCTATTGGCAATAGATAGCGGCAGGTACGAGATTTTCTCCAATTAAAAGTTAATACACATGACGATCATTGGCATAGGCGGCGCTTTCTTCTGGGAGGTCTGCAGGGGCCGGGCCTGACAAGAACTGCTATCGTTCGCAATCATCTTTTTTTTTTTGTCAATAAAATTTACACAATTTACAACAAAAAATGTACACAATTGCCTCAAGGGGTTGAATGGGTTTGAAAATTTCAAAAAATCCATTTTTTTCGAAATTTTATTATCTAATAGTATTGGGAGTACAAATTAATTCGGTCCGTTTTCAAGAGATGGCTCTGGCTGTTACGAATGTTTCGTAGTGACAGCTGATTTCGTTGGTTTCAGAGAGGTTAGACATCTGTCAATAACATTCAGTTTATATCGCTTTGAGTTCCATTGAAAACCTTGTTTTTTACTGTGTTGAATATGTCAAATTTTGTGTCAACCAAGCAGCATTTGCGGCAAGTTTTACTTTTCTGCTTTAATTGGAAGAAAAGTGCAGCTGAAGCGCATCGAATGCTTGTTGAAGTTTATAGTGATGATGCTCCAACTGATAAATCATGTAGGGAATGGTTTCGACGCTTTAAGAACGGTGATTTCAGCGTTGAAGACAAGCATCGCCCGGGACAGCCAAAAAAATTCGAAGACAATGAATCGGAGGCATTGCTCGATGAAGATCCGAGTCGAACGCAAGAAGAGCTTGCAGATTCATTGGGAGCGACTCAGCAAGCTGTTTCCGTACGACTAAAATCCATGGGATTGATTCAAAAGCAAGGAAATTGGGTGCCTCGTGAACTGAAATTGCGAGACGTTGAAAGACGATTTTCCTCTTGTGAGCAGCTGATTCAAAGGCAAAAAAGAAAGGGTTTTTTACATCGGATTGTGACTGGGGATGAGAAATGGATATTCTACGATAACCCCAAGAAGAAAAAAATACTACGCTTTGCCCGGTAAATCGTTGCCATCGACCTCAACATCAACACCAAAGCCGAATATCCATGGTTCGAAGGTCATGCTGTGTATCTGGTGGGACCAAAAGGGTGTTGTGTACTATGAGCTGCTACAACCTGGCGATTCCATTACGGGCGATCGGTATAGACTACAATTGATTCGTTCGAGCCGTGCGTTACGAGAAAAACGGCCGGAATACGAGCAAAGACACGACAAAGTTATTCTTCCGCATGACAACGCTCGGCCTAATGTCGCAAAAGTCGTAAAAAAATCTTTGGAAACGTTCAAACGGGATATTTTACCGCACCCGCCGTATTCTCCGGACATTGCTCCTTCTGATTACCGGTTGTTCCGACGGATGCAGCAGGATTTAGCGGGTCACCGGTTCACTTCTTTCGCAGAAATCGCAAATTGGCTCGAAACTTGGATCGCCTCAAAAGACGAGACTTTTTTTCGACATGGAATTCGAAAGTTGCCTGAGAGGTGGGAAAAAGTAGTAGCCGGCGATGGACAAAACTTTGATCAATCTATTCGTACCTTTTATTTTGAAATAAATGGATTTTTTACCACAAAAAAACGGACCGAATTAAATTGTACTCCCGATAAGATGGTTAATGTCACAGCAATCGCAAGACGCGTGGAATTAATAAATCTAATCGTTATTAATTTGTGTAACAAATAAATTAGACAAATAAATATATATCTACAGAAAATTAATATTTCTGAATCGCTTTAACTTTTTTTTTTTTGGTAGATTTTGCCTGCGTAAAGCTTTAAAACACTTTTTTAAGATATTCATTCAGCGATCTACAAAATTTGTAAAAAAAAAACAATTTTTTAAAAAATGTAAAAAATAAAAATAATAAATCACGACGCCATGTATTGGAAATGTCTACTGGATCGATAATTGGCAAGAGACGTCTCGCTGAGCCGGCGAAAAAAAAGCTGAAATCGCCTTTCATTCGAAATCTAATCATTATTAATTTGTGTAAAAAATAAATTAGACAAATAAATATATATCTACAGAAAATTAATATTTCTGAATTGCTTTAACGTTTTTTTTTTTTTTTTTAGTAGATTTTGCCTGCGTAAAGCTTTAAAACACGTTTTTTAAGATATTCATTTAGCAATCTACAAAATTTGTAAAAAAAAAAAACATTTTATAATTTAAAAAAAAAATGTAAAAAATAAAATAAATCACGACGCCATGTATTCGAAATGTCTACCAGATCGATAATTGGCGAGAGACGTCTCAATGAGCCGGGAAAAAAAAGCTGAAATCGCATTTCATTCGAAATTCGAAAGTACATTCGCCATGCAGAATAACACTCGTGTTTTAATAATGAACGTTCATAACCTCACTTCGCGATCGATCTTACTTTTATTCGAGGACGTTAGTTCTCAAACTGGCGTTCTTTTTTCTACTTACGCAAATATTTCCGCACCAATTCCGCGGAGCCCTTCAGCGTTATGCATTTTACCTTTTGCTGAGTCTCCGTCATAATACAAAACGGCGAGAGATTGCTCTTTACTTTCCTCTCGTAATGAAACAAACGCGACAAATGATTGTGAAGAGCTTCGCGAGCGTGGGCGATTGACAGAACCGCGGAGATTCGTAACCGGCGAGTGCTGCCCTCCAGCTAAACGCCGGTGCGGCGGAACTAGAAATTTCTAATGGGAATGAGTCTGCTCTGTCGATAAGGTAACGCGTGAGCTTGCCGGTAGAAGGAATTTGTTCACGGAATTGAGTTGTGTAAGGATTTTTTTTTTCATTGTAAAGTTCATGTGCGGTTTTTGAAGCAAAGTAATTGTCTTATTTTTTTTCAACAATTAACAACGGTAACTTTGAAATTGTTGTTCTTTTCGGCTCGGCAAAAACGCGCCGAGAACTTCCGAAGTTATCAGAGCGCTCTGTGACGTCACCCAAGGCACGGTTTTACATACAGGTCTGGAAAGTCTAACGCTGGCAGCCGCGATCAGGTGCGTCGTTTAGCGTGGCAAATTTCGGTCCAAAATTTCGATTTTAAACAAATTTGTTCGTAATTTTGTTACTAAAATACATAACATTCGACAGTTATACTGTAGAACCAATTTTTACCTAATCTTTTTTCAGATCCTTGAATATGTGATTTCAGAAAATGTCCGGCGTCTCCAGTTGATAGGGATCGGTATCTCCTGGTGATTTTTACATTCATCCCTATGGGATCTTTTATGGACTAGAGTCCTTAACAGTTGCGGATTAGGATCATGACTGGAATCCGATTTGCGAGCGTTACATTACGCTCCCGGATTCGATCCTATGGCCGACTGGATCCCAATTGAGAAACCATAATCCTAGTCCAAATTGGACTGTATCCATGACAATATTTCTGCACGGGAATGGAAGAGATGAAAACAGCAGAATGGATGTTGTAGAAAAAAAAAAGTATTAGGTGTAGTAAAAAGAAATCCATTATTTTTGCAATAGATGGCTTTAGTAATCTGTATCTCGCGTTGTATAAGTGCGATCGGATTGCGGTAGATGGCGTTAGAAAGATAAGATTTCATACTCAAAATAAACATTTCAGACAGTTTTGTGATTGCTTGACGCAATATTTTTTGAGCGCGCGTCAAAGATGGCCACCAGCAAAGTGAAAATACGCCATATTATACAGTTTTTCTTCGATAAAGGCGAAAACGCAAGCCAGGCGGCTGAAAATGTGAATAGTGTTTATGGTCCTGATACTGTAACAGCCAATCACGCGCAATTTTGGTTTCGTCGATTGCGTTCCGGTAATTTTGATGTCAAAGATGCACCACGCTCGGGAAGGCCAATTGTCGAAAATGTCGATAAAATAATGGCAATCGTCGAGTCCGACCGTCATGTAAGCACTGTTTCGATTACCCAGGAGTTAAACATTGCACAAAAAAACCGTTTGGAACCACTTGAATAAGGCTGGATACAAAAAGAAGCTCGATGTATGGGTGCCACACGAGTTAACGCAAAAAAAACCTCATGGACCGAATTTCCATCTGCGAATCGCTGCTGAATCGCAACAAAATCGACCCATTTCTGAAGCGGATGGTGACCGGTGATGAAAAGTGGGTCACTTACGACAACGTCAAGCGAAAACGGTCGTGGTCGAATCGCGGTGAGCCGGCGCAAACGGTGGCCAAGCCAGGATTGACGGTCAGGAAGATTTTACTGTGTGTTTGGTTGGATTGGCAGGGAATCATCTACTATGAGCTGCTCCCCTACGGCCAAACTCTTCATTCGGACCTGTACTGTCAACAATTGGACCGTCTGAAGGAAGCAATCGCCCAGAAGCGACCAGCTTCTGGCCAATAGGAGAGGAATTGTGTTCCATCAGGACAACGCCAGGCCACACACATCGATAGTGACTCGCCAGAAGCTCCGGGAGCTTGGTTGGGAGGTTCTTATGCATCCACCTTATAGTCTGGATCTGGCACCAAGTGATTACCACCTGTTCCTGTCTACGGCGAATGATTTTGCTGGTGAAAAATTCGCCTCAGGAGAAGCTTGTGAAAATCGACTATCCCACTTTTTTGCCAATAGGGACGAGGGTTTCTACGAGAAAGGCATAATGAAATTACCTTCAAAGTGGCAACAGGTTGTCGATCAAAACGGTGCATATTAGACCTAAATCGGATCATTCTAACTATGCAAAATAAAGCCTTCAATTTCACGCAAAAATAATGGATTTCTTTTTACTACACCTTATATTATATTTAATCGATCTCGATAATTATTATGCCACGAAATTCTTTAGTCAAGCAATTTAGGCTGATTTGCCCCTATAACAGCAAAGTCTAGTAGTATTGGAGAAATCGCTATTAGGGAATCTACAACTACACCCCTTAAAGGTCCTTAATTGGTCTTCGTACTTAGACCATAGTTTTAGTCAACCTATCTACCCTACTATTCCCTAATAGGGACCCGGTCCGGCTCTTTTACGGAAAACCCAGCTATGGAATCCACAAATAATCCTTCGAAGGGCCCGAATTGTATTAGGGATGCCCTGGCAATTTTCCGCACGTGATAAAATATGCTTGATGATACCCATACATTTGTCTCAGTGTAGGAAACAAACTCCAATGATTGTCACAATAATCTTTATTCCATTCGACCAGGCATGAAAGTTTTTTTGCACGTCAAACCGTTTGAAACGCCATATTATCACCATTGGTTCGAGAAATGGAGTGACAACGTGAGCCCTTATGAAAGTTTTTATGTCACAGTGAGTAATATTAAACTAAGTGGTAATGTATTGGTGATTTTTCAATAATATTGCATCGAGACGAAAAACTTGAAACAATTGAAAGAATAAACAATGTTACGGCTTAAATGACTCAAGTTCTCGGGAAAGCACGAAGTCATTTCCGGTAATGGCAGTGAAGAGGTATATGAGCTCTCGGACCACGGGAAAAAATGGAACGAAAAGAGGGGCACGTTCTATCTTCAGTACCAGGACGCAGCCAGCCTTGACATTACAAATCAAAATGTTCGGCAAAAACTAAAAGGAGCAAACACTTTTATTTATTTGTTATTCCATTACTATCGTTTATTGCTATTTTATTATCGTTTTTATTCAGGAAATATTCGAATCTTGGTTGAATAAAGGCGTGGATGGTTTCATCATTGATGAACTTGACCCTTATGTATTGAATACCGGATGGCTTCCACCAAATGCTACAAACGTTGCCGTACCTAATAAGGAATATTTGCACGATATCCGCAATTACCTCGATGACTGGACGATAAAAAACAGCTCCACGCCCAAGTACGTATCGCAAGGAAAGTTGTGACTTTAGTTTTAAGGGTGCGGACAGAACATAGTCTTGACGCTATTGCTGTTGGCAGAACTTTGAAAAATTTGATCATTAGAAGAAGTTGCCGTTTATGAATGTTCATGAGACAATAACTGATTTCTGTGTGGGGGTGAAGGAGGGGCGGGGGGGGGGGAGGGGTTGTAAGGAATTCTAAAATGTATTTCGCTACTGGAGCAAAAATAAATTATGAAAGGACTCTAAATTATGGAATAATAAATTATGAAAGATTTGTGAAGTTGTTACGATTTGTGAACAGATTCGGCTGTTAAGGGGCCAGTCCACTTTGGAGACACGAAAAAAAAAGGCTATTTTCGCGACTTTTTTTTTTTGAGGATTTTATAAAAGATATAAATATAAAAGTTGTTGGGCTTGATAAATAAAGTCTTGAAATACATAAAAAAAAATGTTTAATTCATTTTTAAGTACAAAAACTATAGTTTAACGTAACGTCTCAAAAATAGGTGGGCTAGGTAGCTCCATAACAACTCGGCAACGGCTTGTATGAAACAAAAAAATCAAAGTCCATTAGATTCAGTATGACACTAGCTACAAAATGACCCTCGGATATAAAGTTTTATCAAAAAATAAAAAAATGGCAGATGAAAAACGAAAAAAGTAAAAAAAAAACGCGTTTTTTCGCAAAAAAAAAAAGAGTAAAAATCAATATTTTAAAACCATCGAGGGTCATCTTGTTGCGAATCATGTTTACAATATGTGGTTCAAATTTCAAGAGAATCGGTTCATTAATTTTAGAGATACGATGGAGCTAGATTTTGAAAACGTTGTTTCGAGAAAAACGCGTTTGAAGTTTATACTATGAAAAACTCTTATCTAAATTCAATTGGCAATTCCTGCACCGTACAAAATCCCTTCTGATTGCTCATCATCGTCGATTTCTTCAAGTCTTGCTTGCTTTCGTTTGGTTCTGGTCTCTTTTGAGCACTCAGAACTGCGGCGGTTTGCAGAGCGTGGAGGTTTGCAGGACCTCATTGCGTCTACGCTCAGGTAGACGAAATGAGGTCCGGACGTTCAGGTAAAAAAAAAATACTTAGAGAGCTCGGATTTTCATAAAATTTTGACACAATATTTCTGAATGTATGTACTTTCGAAAACAGTAAAAAAAAAATCGATTTTTTGAAATTTTCAAAGTGGACTGGCCCCTCTTCTAGTCTAGAGGGCCCAAATTTGGGGATTTTTCAACATGCGATTAAAAAGAAAACAAAAAATATTTCCGTATCTATCTTTTTACCACATATTTATTCATCCTTCGACATTGTATAAAAAAATTGGCGAAAAAAAAAATCCATAATTCTGGTAGATGCAGGCTGGTAAAGTGGGGGTGGAAAAAAAACGGCCTCTCCTGGTTGACACGATTCCAACCCTCCTGGTCATCTGAAAAAAAAAAAATAGATTCTTAATTAGTAAGGACGTCATTATAGCCCCTACCTCAGGCAAAAAAAAATCGCAAAATGGCGGCTGTTTAAAAAAAAGGTCATTTTTTACCATTTTTTTTACGATTGTTGATTTTTTTAAAATAATTAGTAACAAAATTTCGCGATAAATCTGGTAGGGGCGATAGAGGGGTGTATAGAGAAGGTCCACAAAAAATTTCAAGTAAATCGGTTCATTACAACTTGAGATATCATGTCAACCGTCTCGAAAAAAGTAGTTTCGAGAAAAACGCGTTTAAAGATTCGAGTACAGTTTCAGGCAGTCTAAGTCATATAATGGTACATATACTTACATTACGTTAATCGGCGATTCCTGGTCCATAAAATACTCCTTCTTCTTCAAAATCGAAGTCTTTTGATGTTTTTTGATGATGAGAAGTTCGGAGTTATTGTCTATTGTTCGATTCGGAGTCTATTGTTCGATTCGGTCCGGGAGCGCCGGTTAAGTTTCCACCTCACTAATTACAGCTGTAACTCCCTTAATATTTGGAATTTCCAAATTTCCTTTGGAGGGTATATTCTTAAAATACTAAACATTGAAAATATGCAAAAAAAAATCGATTTTTTCAAAATTCTAGACTAGAAGACGGCCTCAAGGTAGTAGTACCTTTAAGGTAGTAGGTAAAGCATCGAAATATTGCGAAATATCCTTATAATGTAGATTGTACATCTTATTGATGTGTAAAAACTCATAAAGTAATGACGAAAACGTCCAATATAATGTTTACCTAATCCTCACTTTTGTATCAGACTATCCATTCCGGCTACTAATACCTAGATACTTTGCGTATACGGATATGCATACACTACTGTAATCTAGGTTCAGTCTGCTTCCGTTGCTTCGTGGCGCTAGCGTCGCTAGACAATGCTTAATTTAAATCGCTATAGCTCTAAAACTAGACAGTCAAAACTCATAATTTTTTTTACTCATTTCGTCATATGTTCCTCTGTAATTGAGATTTTTTTTTGTTTAATCTTTAGAAAAGTTTCATTGTTATTGCGTGAAATGTAAAATGTTCCATTGATCCCCATAAGAAAATGTGTAAAACCGTGATATCTTTGATTGCCGATATCTCGAAAGGAAAAGGGTGAATCCTTTTGAAATTTGACAGGTAATCATTTAATAGTGTCCTGAAGGGGTCCACGAAGTAAAAAATAAAAATCTATAAAAAAAAAGCCTTGGCGAGACTTACTACCTTAAGGGGGGAAATCACAGTGGCACACAAAAAAATAGGCATATTTTCGGGAATTAATTTTGGCTGAATAAAAGTATCAATCGAAAATCTGTAAAGTAGGTTTTATAGCAATACTAAAAAAGTACAAAATGTAATTTTTTCAATAAAAAATATTTAAAAATGGCGGCTGCGCAGCATATGCCCCAAGGCGCCGATTTTTGAAAGCGTGTCGATGGCCGAAGACGTAGACTCCTTAATTTTTGACCTGGAAGAAAAAACCAAATTTTTTTAGTTTTCATATAACAACAGCTAGCGAGCTACGTAGGATTTTTTCGATATATTGATTTTCAACAAAATGGTGCATGTTTGAAAATAAAGTTAAATTTTTAACAAAAAAAAAACGCCATAAAATCGTCGATAAAAAAAAACTAAGCCATATAAAATAAAAATCCTACGTAGCTCCGTGGAGAAAGATATTTCGAAGCTACTGTCAAAATTTCAAGTTGATCGGTAAAGATTTGCTCGAGTTATGTCTTCGGCGAGCTCAAAAAAAGTGGTTTCGAGAAAAACGCGTTTAAAGTTTAAAGGCGCTCGGAGCATACCTGAGAGTGCGTTACCGCAGAATGAAAAATTTGGGCACTCGGACACTTTTGCCGTATTCCATCATTTGGTATATTATTTTTAAGACCCTAAAGCACCTATTAAGCGAAATTTTTTTTTTTTTCGAAAAATTGGAAATTTTACTGTGATTTCCCCCCTTAAGAACTCTACAATGAACATTTTCCACTGCAACACCTAATAAAGGCTTTGTGTTATATGTGGGCGCAGAATTTTGGGAGGAATCACGTCTGAATCGGTGGCTGCAAGTTCGTTTGATAGTGCCATGTCGGACACGCCGAGTGTACCGCCGTTCAACATCTTGTATAACATCCAAGACTTTGCAGGAGATTTTAGTGATGCCACCAAGCTGAAGACCTACATCACACAGAAGCTCAATGCAGTCTCAGCGGCGGGAGTCACCAACCGGCTGGTATTATTAGAAAAGCCTGAATGAGCGAGTCTTCGATACAAGGCCTCTGCCAGTTTTCAAACAACTTTTTTGCGAATGAAAAAGTTATTTTCTTTTGGCGCGCTTGCAGATCCGGTACCCCGCGAATCGATACTTCCAAAGAAATGTGGTGGAGCTAATTGCTTTTCAATTGTTGGCCTTGCTGATGCCCGGCCAGGTTTTAGTGGAGGATTATGAAGAAAACTTTGATGAAAGAAGCGACTCTTGGACTGCGTACGTTCTCCGTCAAGCTGTCTTATTAAGAAAACGCCCCGTCTTCAGACACGGTGCTCGGCATATCGAAACTCTGAATGATAATGCCGTTTTCGTATTGCAAAGGTAGAAGACATTCCTAAGTTTCCGCTTCCGCTTTGTGCCGCTTTAAAAGCTTCATTACATTTGGCTTGTTTTATATTAGTTGTTCGTCAAATGTTGAATGATATTTATTTCGATAATTTTGAGCTGTTGCAAAATATTATCGTTGTATTATTCAGGTCGCTCACTTTAGATTGTTTCAAGTTCATTGTGGGTGGATATATATGAGGCATTTCACGCCACTTCACCTAGCCCGTGACCCCGAACATTTTTTATTTTCCTGATTTGTTTTTTTTTTTTTTTTTTTTTTTTTTGTAAAATTGCAACCCATGAAGGTAATATCCACACCAATTTTTCCATTTTTATCTCTTCTCTTTTAAGAGTTATAATTTACGAAAAAATGTCGAATTCGAAAGTTTTGGTTTACGTTTAAACGCTTTTAGCTCCTGAACTAATTGAGATATCGACAAATATACATATGAGGCATTCCACTGGTTTCCAGCAAGGTCAAAACCCTCACTATTTTTCGGAGTCCTGCAATTTTTTTATTATCAAAAGGTACGTACTAGGAGTGTCTGTGATTTTTTTCAGATTTTTTTTATGAGTCCTGCTCTAGATATCTCAATTTTTGAAAAATGACAATCAGTTTTCAACTAGATGTACCTTAAAAACTATGGCCCAGGCAAAAAAAATTATCGGACAAAATATTTTTGATTTTGAATGAACTTTAGACTTTAACAATAAAAAAATAAAAAAATTCGTACAAAAATTATATAATAAATGAAAAAAATCGATTTTCAAAAAGTATGTCACGTTTGATTTTGCTCTAAATTTTTCTCAATTTTCTGTTGTTAGTGTGGACATAAAGAAAAAATTGGCATCATGGGCCGCGAACTGGTTTAGAAGATACGGGCCGATTTGCATGTTTTTTTTTGTTGTTATTCATCTTATCTTTAGTTGTATCAATCCGATTTGAATTAGTAGTGGACATAACTGAAAAATAACACGATAAGATGAAACTTCAAGCAGCTTCGGATGGTGTAATTGACGATTTTGAAATTTATTGCATTTCTAACTTTTAAATACTAGGTAAGAAAAAACACAATATTTATGACAAGTGAACGTTTTTTATTGCCCAGTATTAGCAAATATAATAATATTATATATAATAATTCACAAGATTTGCTAATACTGGACAATAAAAAAACGTTCACTTGTCATAAATATTGTGTTTTTTCTTACCTAGTATTTAAAAGTTAGAAATGCAATAAATTTCTCCAAAATTTTTCTCCAAAAGTATCTAGCATAGAAGCGCGGCAGCTCGTGTAGAAATTTGAGTTGAGAGAAAGTACTGCCCTTTGTCTGCCTTCCCTAGATAATATCAGGCTATGGTCAGGCCGTCCAATTTTTCATATGACGTACCGTTAAGGTAGTAGTCCGAATTATTGCAAAATATCCTTATAATGTTGGTTTTACATCTTATCGGGATGTGAAAACTTATAAAGTAATGATGAAAACGCCTAATATAATGTTTACCTAACCCTCACTTTTCTATCAGACTGTCAATTCCGGCTACTAGTGCGTAGGTACTCTGCGTATACGGATATGCGCACACTACTGTAATCTAGTTCCAGTCTGCTCTAGTCTCTGCGTGGCGCTAGCGTCGCTAGCCATTACACAATTTAAGGGGAGATATACACCTAGGAGCCGGTAAAAAGGTCATTTTTGTGAATTTTTTCAAGGAAAACTATTCGAAATTTCGGATTGGGGTTTTAATTATCTAAAAGTATATACATTCAAAAATATGTTTAATTTTCTTTATTTAAAAATATCAAAAATATACAAGGATATTGTATGATCCTTGGAGCGTCGTAAAAAAATCTGCGTATACGGTAGCCACTGGCGTTTCTTCAAAAATCATCTGAAAAAAAAAACACCAAAAAGATTATTAAATTAGATACTATAATAATAGTGATTTATGAAAGAAAAAAAAAATCGTTTTTTTCGACTCGAGAAACTAGAGGACCGCCTTACGTGTTTCCAGATATGTTTGTACCGGTTTTTCGACGTGCGGACGAGCTTTGTCGTGCAGCAAAATGACTTTGTCGTGTCTTTCGGAGTATTCCGGCCGTTTTTTCTTCAATGCACGGCTCAAGCGCATCAATTGCAGTCGGTAGCGATCCCCAGTTATGGTTTCATTCGGTTTCAGCAGTTCACAATAAATCACACCCCTCTGATCCCACCAAATAAAGAGCAGGAGCTTAGACCAATGGATATTTGGCTTTGCCACTGATGTTGATGGTTGGCCGGGCTTAACCCATGACTTTCTGCGCTTCGGATTGTCGTAATGGATCAATTTTTCATCACCAGTGACAATTCGATGCAAAAAACCTTTTCTTTTCTCCCGTTGAAGCAGCAGTTCACATGTCAAAAGACGCCTCTCAATGTCCCTTGCTTTCAATTCATATGGGACCCAATGTCCTTCCTTCTGGATTATGCCCAAAGTTTTAAGACGTTTTCCTACCGTTGATAACCCAACTTCCAATGATGTAGACAATTCTTGAAGTGTTTGAGATGAGTCTTCATTGAGCAATGCCTCCAACTCATCATCTTCAAATTTTTTTTCGGCTGGCCAGGTCGCTCCTTGTCATCCAAGTCCAAATCACCAGCTTTAAAACGTGCAAACTACTTTCGACACGTTTGCTCAGCTAGAGCATGTTCACCATACACTTCCACTAAAATACGATGAGCTTCAGCAGCACTTTTGTTCATATTAAAGTAACGAAGTAAAACTCTCCGCAAAAACACTTTATTCGGCACAAATGTTGACATATTCAATAAACTATAAAGTGATGTTATTTACGATTCAAAAAGAGGTTATGTACAGCAAATGACATTCAATGATAGCTGTTTCACGATGAATACATTACTGTCGGTAACAACGAAATACTGTACTAACTACGCTATCTCTTGTAAAACTCTACGAATTAATTCCAACACCTAATAGTTTTTCAGTAGATCTAGCACTACTTCACAAATATTGATGGAAAGACTAACGTTGCCAGGTTTTTTTTCAGCTTAATGTATCCCCAATAGCCCTGTAAATTTTGAAACTGATCCATCCAACCGTTTTTCCAGACCGATCGATCAAAGTTTGACAAAACAATTGAAGGAACAAGTGTATTATTCCTCAACATCGTGTAATCAGCATCAAAATGAAAAGACCAATTTTTTTTCGACTTTTTTCACAACCTTTTCCTGGTCATCAGAGAAACATGTGGTCTAGCGTTGTCATGGGGGTCGATTCTGTAACGAAAATGTGGTGAAAGAACTAAATGTGAGCAGCTTTCTCGATTCCGTAACTTTCATCATAGTGGAAATGTGAGCCATCTCACGGGAGTTCGTTCGACAAGAAAATTTCATGATGGATGGGTGAGATCCGTGAGAGAAAGGCCGAGAATAGAACGAGAGAGAAATAATAGACTGCGTCGTGACGCGTTTTGGAGATAGTTTGTAATTTCCAGAGGTTAAGAAGGTACGACTACTCCCTCAGGGTCAACAAAGAGACTGAATTTATGTCATCCCACGGGTGTTCTGATTTATGTTAACTTGTGTTCAATATTCGTATTGTCGATCCCGAAGTGCCAAATTTGTGGTAAATATTGTATTTATTGCATATTTAATAATCAAAACTGAAAAATTATATCCTCAACGACGCTGGAGTCTTCACGACGATTTCCAAGCAGTGGCGAAATTCTGAAACTCTGTAACGACCGTTTTCGTGGTCGTTACCTAGCAACAGCCAATAAGAGGCTCCCTTTCTTCTGATCGTGCATGCGATAGGCTGTCGCTAACCAGCGACAACGAAAACTGTCACTACAGAGCTAGGTTATGCTCGCCAAACGAATCAGCTGTTACGCCCAACGTTGGCAAGTCTATGGATACTATTTCGTCATTATGGCCAACCGGAAGTTGAAACTGTTTTATAATGTAGTGCTTAAACTACACTGTGAAGTGCGAATTTTCGATTTTTTACAATATCTATTATGTCTAATTTGTCAAATTGCAGTTTTCCAACGACCTCAGTTGGATACGTGAGTAGCAAAACCGTGATTACCGCACTTCCGCTCGACCGTCTCCATAAGACGACGTGCTTCACTAGCTCAAAATTCTCGACTTTGCAATTTTATTACGAAAAAACTGGATGATCAATATAGCTCAAATTTTTTCAAAGGGTGCATAACGTATTCGTCAACATCATATACAAATTTCAGACTCGAAATTTCGATTCGACCCCATGATCGTACCTCCTTAAGTTAAACAGTGTTTTAGAGTGTTGAGAGTCGTATTCGCACGAATATCTCTACAATGACAAAAACTCTACAATGTGTTAAAAGCTCCGTTAAAATGTCCGTCACCCAACCAAATCCCGACAAAATCAAACCCAAACAAAACCAAACCCAAACAAAACCAGACCCAAACAAAACCAGACCCAAACAAAACCACACCCAAACAAACCCAAATAAAACCAAGCCGAAAAAACCAAACCCAAATGAAACCAAACCCAAACGAAACCAAACCCAAACAAAACCAAACAAACCCAAACCCCGACAAAATCAAACCCAAACGAAACCAAACCCAAACAAACCCAAACCCCGACAAAATCAAACCCAAACAAAACCAAACCCAAACAAAACCAGACCCAAACAAAACCACACCCAAACAAAACCAAACCCAAATAAAACCAAGCCGAAAAAACCAAACTCAAATGAAACCAAACCCAAACGAAACCAAACCCAAACAAACTCAAACCCCGACAAAATCAAACCCAAACAAAACCAAACCCAAACAAAACCAGACCCAAACAAAACCACACCCAAACAAAACCAAACCCAAATAAAACCAAGCCGAAAAAACCAAAACCAAACCCAAACGAAACCAAACCCAAACAAACCCAAAGAAAACCAAACCCAAATAAAACCAAACCCAAACATAACCATTCCCAACCAAAACAAAACCCAAACAAAACGAAACTCAAGCAAAACCAAACCCAAACAAAACCAGATCCAAACAAAACCCAAACTAAGCCGTTACCTGCAGAATTGATTTGCAGGGTAAGTTCTGCCCATAATTCGTCCTGTAATAAGAGGTCGCGCGCAGAGGCCTAATGGCCTCTGCACACTGCGCGCGATGAGCGACGAGCGATGAGCGATCAGCGATGCGTTCGTGAAAATGTTTTTCCCCCCATTCACACTGCAAGCGACGAACGACTCGATCGACGAGCGATGTAAAGAAAACTGAATGTAAGGTTATTTGAAAAATAAATTATACTAAAGTGTGCAAAGTACTGAAAAACTATTCGAATAAATCTAATGTGTGCTAATAGAAGAAAAAAGTATATAGCAGTGCCAAATTGTTATCAGGTTTCCGCTTACTCCATAAATTCCTGCGGGAAGGGACTTTGAGGATTAAAAAAAATGATCGAAAACGTTGCAGCGGAACAATCCTTGGAATAACGTCAGCACTCGAGAAATTTAGCGCTTTGGCCTTATAATTATTTGTGGTCAAGCCGGTCTCATATCTCTTGACATTTAAACACATAAGTAAACATAAAGTTTAACTAGAAGTGTTGGATAGACGATTATAAAATGGCGAAAAAATGTCGTCTGCTAGCGCGTTGTCGCATTTCGCGAGCGACGAAAGTAGAAACTTGGGGCAACTCCGTGAGCGACGTCGCGAGGAGGCTCGCGACGGATGTGACGTTCGGAAAAGCAGAGCGCTCATTGGACAACGCTCATCGCTCATCGCTCATCGCGCGCAGTGTGCAGAGGCCATGAGGCGTCCCCGTTCGCAGCGCCGTTCACGGGCAGCTCCGTTCGGCCGCCTACCGGCGGAATGTCGCACCGACGGCAACGTCTCCGCCGGATCGTCGTGTGATCACCATTTTGTCCGTTCAGTGTAGCCGCCACACGAGTCTTCACGAGTGTACGCGATCCGCAAAAGCTTCGAAGAATCTCGCGCGTTTAAACAACGTCTATAATCCAATCAATAACAATAATAATAACGATATAACAAAACAAAAAAAACATAAAGGAGTGGCGGACAATGCGAGTTGGCATTTTGATCGGGTGAGATACGTGAGTGTCGTTATTACGAGTTTTCATTGATTTCGCGGCGGGGTGGGGTCGGCTGGCTTGTGATATACTCGCGTCGTATACAAATATACATACACACATATATATATATGTATATGTATATGTATACGTATATATATATATATCTATATATATATCTATATAAAAATCGAGAATAAACGCCTCGCCGTTCGCGCGACAATTGGCACGAGCGGGGTGCCAATTGCTCGGCCGCGGTAACGAGGAACCGGGAAAACGAGGAAACGGGGGTGAAAGAAAAAAAAGAAAAAGCAGTTTACGCCGCCGAGCCAAACCTAGTTGGCGTCTCACGGAAAACCTCGCGACGTTTGTTTCCTTCAATCTCTCCTCCCCCCCCTTCTTGAACATACCGCCCGCCCCCCCCTTCTTGAACATACCGCCCGCCCCCCCACCCCCCTTCTTGAACATACCGCCCCCCCTCTCTTGAACATACCCCCCACCCTGCTCGCTTCGCGAGTCCAGACGCACGCACATACACACACACACACACACACAGAAGTAAACGGTTTTTTTTTCTGTTTCTTCGAACTCAGCCTCTCATCCTCGCTTCCCCCTCCGCCATTCCGTTTTCGTTTATAATTGTCGAGCAGTGCCGCAGCGGAGGTGTGTACGCGGTCGACGTTGTGAGGTACGCCGTTCCGCGTGAATATTCGGGCGAAAAAAAAAAAAAAGAATAAGAAGCGACGAAAGAAAAAGTTGCAATGGCGGTTGTATATTGCGCGTCGGTTGGTCGTCGGTTGCGATTATCGGAGATTTTCGGCTTCTCGTCGTCGACGACGACGACGATGCCGCGTCGCGCACGCGCGCGAAGTCACCGCGCGCGGGGTGGACTCGTGTTACGGCGGGGATACGTGCCGCGGCCGCGCGGGGCACTCGCGACGAGCACATCGCGTTTACTCATTACGGGCGGCAACGAAGACGGAAAAAATCGATAAAAGAAATTCGCGCGCGCGCGCGAACGGGAGATCGAGGGAAAGATCGAAATTGCTGGAACAAAAAAGAACCGCGTTGATTGAAAAATCGCGAAAAAAAGAAGAAAACAAACAAAATATCTCACGTTTCGAGACGGAAATGTCGCTCGGGCGACGAGACGCGCGTCACACTCTGGCACCGACGGTCGGTAACGTGCCTCGCGGCCTTTCTCGCCTCGAACTCCCTCGGTAATGTCGCGGGAATTGAAAAAAAAAAACAAAAACAAAAAAAAAACCAATCGTCGCTCCCGATGCCGCTGTCGGACGGTCGCGAACGGAAGCGGTCACGGGTACAGCGACACACCGGAAACGGCGTGTTGCTCGAGGTCCTGTATCTAAGAAAACAAAAAAAAACGAAAAAAAAAAATCACTCGGAGGAACTATGGCTGTATCTTCTCTCTCTCTTGGACGCCAGCCTCGTTACGCCTCAACGTTTATATCGTTAGCAGAACAATAAAAAAAAAGCGCGAACAAAAAAAAAGCAAAACAAAAATCACCAGCCAGTCATTCCTTGACAATTAACGTGTTCACTGCTCTCGCAGGAGTTTTGGATCTTCTGTTGTAACGAGCCGATCACTCTCTCTGTCACTCTCTCTCTCTCTCTCTCTCTCTCTCTCATACACGCACGCACACGCGAAAGCCTGTCGTGAAGAATCGCCTCAGGTAAATTGATCCTAATTAATGATTATGTGATAGATATTATTATTATTATAGCAAACAATAATGGGGTTGGCTTTAGAATTCAGCCCCCCCCCCCCCCCCCCGCCGATTTTGCGGGTTTTTGCGGTTTTATTCTATACGTTTTGGTTTCCTCTTTTCAATAATACCATCCTC
This sequence comes from Ophion ventricosus, assembly GCA_963932345.1. Lineage (NCBI taxonomy): Eukaryota > Metazoa > Arthropoda > Insecta > Hymenoptera > Ichneumonidae > Ophion > Ophion ventricosus. Next base: position 33,839,989 of record OZ010715.1, on the reverse strand, counting down.
GCCGCGCGGAGATGCATCGTTTTCGAGATATAAATATTTTAATAACCTAACCTATAATAAAAGAATGTCAGTTTTAGAATTGTGCCTGATATCATGGGTTTTGGGGGCTGTATTTTATACGTTTTTACTTTCTCTTTTCAAAAATACCACTCTGGTTACGCGGAGACGCCTAGTTTTCGAGATATAAATATTTGAATAATCTAACCCGTTATAAAAAAAAATGTGTCACGGTTACAAGAATGTTCATTACGTTGGGTGGGTTGTGTATTTATACGAGTATTTATATGACGAAACTATGTTTCGCGAACTTTCGTAGTGTACAGTACATGACTGTACACGGAGAGAATTAAATGTTAAAAATGACCGTGCAGTATAACGGTAACCAGATGACAACCCTGAAACTTCGCTTATTATTACTGAGTAAAACACAGATTTTCACGAAAATAAAATAAAATTTCTTCTTCAGATAGAACATTTTATCAGATTTTCTAGTAAATCTTCATGTGTAACAAAATACGCAAAACTTAAATTTAAAAAATATATAATATCAGCGAAATTTTACTGTGCATTTTATTATTTTATTCCTTTAAAAAATGTCTATAAAAAAGTATCGTCTTTATAACAGTTATTTTAAGATTTATTATAAAATTTAATGAGTGTTATAGGAAAATGTATTGTGCTCTCGGTAATAATTATCGTGCGCGCTACCCTTCTTGTATAGTAAAATTTTACCTACGTATTTGAAATTTTCTGTAACGTGAGTTAAAAAACAAACTTGTCGCATACGAATTATTATGCTTTTCTCACTTGTCACCACATTGAAATATATCACGGTAATTTTTACCGTGAAATTCACGACAAAAATTACTTTTTAATTCTCTCCGTGTACACTACAAAACTAATTCGGAATGTGTATTGCACCTGGAAGGTGTATCACGTGCGGAGGTGGTGGAGGGGTTGGAGGGGGCTCCGCTCCCCGTAGACCGTAAACCTAATTTTGAAATGTATCAAAATATTTTGATATATTGGGAGTACAAATTAATTCGGTCCGTTTTTTTTGTGGTAAAAAATCCATTTATTTCAAAATAAAAGTTATGCATCGATTAATCAAAGTATTGTCCATCGCTGGCTACTACTTTTTCCCACCTCTCAAGCAATTTTCGAATTCCATTTCGAAAAAAAAGTCTCGTCTTTTGAGGCGATCCAAGTTTCGAGCCAATTTTCCATTTCTGCGAAAGAAGTGAACCGGTGAGCTGCTAAATCCTGCTGCATCCGTCGGAACAACCAGTAATCAGAAGGAGCAATGTCCGGAAAATACGGCGGGTGCGGTAAAATATCCCATTTGAGCGTTTCCAAAGATTTTTTTTACGACTTTTGCGACATGAGGCCGAGCGTTGTCATGCAGAAGAATAATTTTGTCATGACTTTCCTCGTATTCCGGCAGTTTTTCTCGTAATGCACGGCTCAAACGAATCAATTGTAGTCTATACCGATCGCCCGTAATGGAATCGCCAGGTTGTAGCAGCTCATTGGCTCATTTGGCTGTCCAGGGCGAGGCTTGTCTTCAACGCTGAAATCACCGTTCTTAAAGCGTCGAAACCATTCCCTACATGATTTATCAGTTGGAGCATCATCACCATAAACTTCAACAAGCATTCGATGCGCTTCAGCTGCACTTTTCTTCCAATTAAAGCAGAAAAGTAAAACTTCCCGCAAATGCTGCTTAGTTAACACAACATTTGACATATTCAACACAGTAAAAAAACAAGGTTTTCAATGGAACTCAAAGCGATATAAACTGAATGTTATCGACAGATGTCTAACCTCTCTGAAACCACCGAAATCAGCTGTCACTATGAAACATTCATAACAGCCAGAGGCATCTCTTGAAAACGGACCGAATTAATTTGTACTCCCAATATTATTTTATTAATAATTGATAACAAGTAGTTAACCGTTTACACGTACGAAAAAGGGAGGAAAACATGGTTGTGGCATATAAATAATTTGTATTCTTGAAATTGTCATTATTTTGGTTCAAATATCAAGAATCAATGGCCAAAACTTGGCGCCTCGGATATCGTACTATTCCCAAGATAGTAGAAAAAAAAAAATGATTCGTTATCTCAAAATATTAGTTGTTCTTTGTTATTCGTGCAAAGCGACTAGAAGATATTATTCAAAATGTCCTAAATGTATGTAATATTTTTCCAGATGTTCCCAAAATATATTTCTTTACAGCAAATTTGAAATCATGTTTGTCTCACTTTTTTTTTATTAGCACATGGAGTTGGTTCAATGAATGATTTTTTTTCCATTGTAAAGATCATATGCGGTTTTTAAAGCATTATTCTTTTTTTTTTTTGCAACGATTAACAACGATATAGTACTTTGAAGTTGTTGTTCTATTCGGCTCGACAAAAACGCGCCGAGAGCATCCGAAGTTTCCCGAGCGCTCTGTGACGTCACCGTTCGAAAGCTGTTGTACGAACTACTCGTGTTATACGAGTATTCTGTCAACGATGGCAACGACAGAATCGTATAAGACTTGTTGTGTTCCTCTTTGTATAAATACAACGAAACGTGCGGTAAATTTGTACAAAATAACCCCCACCTGGGGTGGGAAGTGGGGGTGGTGGGGGCGGAGCCCCATCAATGCAGAAAAAACTAGATTTTAAATGAATAAAAATAACGCACACCCACCCACACACACACACATGCACTCTGGAGGTGGGAGGTAGGGGGATTTGTCAAAAAAAGCTCTCCTGAGCACGATGCCGAAGAAAAAACGGCGCGGTCACTTCCCTCTCCCCTCCTGCCCTCGTTGAAAGTTTGTCAAAATGTATCATTTCAAAGACTGGAAATCGACGAAAATGGTGTCTGTGTGGGTTTGTTTGGGTTTGTTTGGGTTTCCGGATTTCCGCGAACTTCAAAACCCCATAACTCTTTATGGGGGGGTGACCACCGCGATTTCTCTTCACGATGGTGAAGAGAAGTTCAGTGGGTCATTTTCTATGAATCCCCCCACCCTAGAGGGGGTGGGGGTGGGGGTTATTTTGTAAACATTTAGCAAACGTGCCCCTAATAGGTATTCCTGAATGTGCCACAAGCCATAAAACGTCGAAATCTGTGGTTCGATACAGCAAGACTTGTCAGCCCGAAATAATCGTCCCCTTATTTTTTCTGTAAAGATCACTTTGATACCAGTGTAAAGTTGTTATAACATAAATTGTATTGAAAGATTTTTTTTTTTAATACGTTTTCTCAAAATGCTTATGATACGTAGCGACAATAATTGACAAAATTTATCGAGCCTCTCCTAACCTAAAAATTTAGGTTAAATCAGTTATCCGCGATCGGTAAATTACTCGAATTTGCTTTCACAAATCCACTTTCACACATCGTTGCACGAAAATTGAACTAGTTGTCGACTTTTTCCGAATGCTCGAGATGCTTTCAGATGTAAAATAACACCAAATTTAAGGCCTTATATGCGCGATTTCGCGCCGATTTTCGAAGGTACTTTTCTAGACGCGGTTAAAAAAAAAATGACGCATATATTGACAACATTTTTTTACAGATCATTTATGCACATGGTTAAGTATGTGTAAACGAAAAAATCAGAAATATTAACAAATGGCGGAGATATAATAAAGCAATGTATTTTTTTTGCGCGCGCGTTGATGGTGAAAGTTCTCGGCATCGATCGTGGGTGTCCGAAAAAAAAAAAATGAACATATTTATAATTGCATAATGAACGTATCTTCAGTGTGAACCAACAATATTTGAAAAAATTATTATAATAAAAATTCGAAACTCAAAATTTTTTTACTCAATTTTCTGTCGGTATTTTATTTTTTATATTTTTTTGTGTCATTGAAATTGTTTGTTTCTGCGGTTCACACGATAGGTGATGATACTAAGAATATGTTGTAAAAATTTCAAAGCGATCTGAAGCTTCGTTCAAGAGTTAGAACTTTCACAAGGTTCAAAAAAGCGAATCGTGGAAAAACTGCTTTGAAGTTGGCGGTCGGGCGCGCCGCGCGGTGTCTATTATAAATGCAATCTTACCTTATTTAATAGTAATTTTTCAATTCTGTAAAGCTTAAAATATTCGTAACCGTTCAGGCTAATGGAATAAAAAATAAGAATTCTGAAATTTTTCGCGTATATAAGGCCTCAACGTTTGTGTACACTTGCGTGTAAGCCGTATACATAGCCGATTCGGTCGCGTTCGAACGATGACGTCACAAGCGCTAGCGCCGATAGCGTGGCATTTCGCGCCAACATCTACAATTTTAATTATCGTGATATAAAAACAATTAATAATTATCTTTCGAATTATTTCAAAGAAAAACCCTTTTGACACTCTGTTTATCACAAAAGATCAATTCTAAATTTTAAAAAAATCGAACATTTTTTTCTTAACAACTCAGTTGCACAGTTTGGTGACTTCGTTTATTTCGTATATTTTTTATTGGCATGCAACACACCTGTGTTTCAAAGAGCAGAATATAAATATAAAAATTTAGACAAAAATTAGACGCACTAATGTATTATAAAGTATACTTTTATACGAGAAAGTCATACTAAAAGTCACGAAAAAAAAAAAATCTCTATTCCTTGCCTCGAAAAATGTCATGAAATATTTCACTTCCGGTCAAAATTAGACACCCCGATTTTTCCCAAACAAAAGCCAAGCTCGAAAGTGCTGAGTGTATCGACGATAATTGAAAAGAGGCTAACCAGAGTCGTGGATGTATCGTGTTGTTTGCAGCAATGTCGCGCGACTACGAGGGAAGAAGAAGAGGGCCGAGCGGCAGTGGCTCGAGCAAGATGAGAATGGACAGTAGCGCGACGCAGCCGAGGAGCCACGGGGGTGGTGGTGGTGGTGGTGGTGGCGGCGGTGGAGGTGGCGGCGAGTCGTCAGGCAAGAGGCGAGAGCTGGACAGCATGATGAGAAAGGCCCGTGAGTCCCAGTCGAGTTACTGGAACAAAAAGTTATTGGAGGAGGAGGAGCGTGACCCGAACAGATGGAGGCACAGCGGCTACAAGGAGCTGTACGTGGGTGGTGCTGGTGGTGGAAGTGGAGGCGGCGGGGGCGGTGGTGGTGGTGGTGGTAATGCCGAGGCGAGTCGAGGACATCCGCGAAGTCCGCGAAGCCCTAGACCGAGAAGTCCACACAGTCCTAGGCCGCGTAGTCCTCGGGCACGAAGCCCAAGGTCACCGAGGGAACGTTCCCACGCAAGATCGCGACCGGCACGTAGCCCAAGCTCCGGCAGCACTTGCTCCGACAAATCTTGCTCCGTTTGCTCACCGAGGGAGCCACCGAATCAACGTCGTCGCGTACCACCGCCCTCGCGTTCACGCTCAAGATCGATGACGCCGTTGCGCCAACGCGGCCATCCAAAGGACGTCGGGGCACCGTCGAGCTCGCGCGGGGCCCCTCCGGTGCCCCAACGTTCCCGCCCGAGATCACCTCCGCTTCCCCGGCCCCGTACACCACCCAACGTTCCACAGCCAACTAGCGCGCGACATCAGAAGGAATACAAGATCCTCAAGGACAAGGAAGCCGCCAAAGCGGCACGACGCAAGGAGAAACATCACGGACGGGGGCCCGAGGATCCACGCGTACCGGAGCCCATACCTCTGGTGAGCTATCTAATCCAGTCGGGATTAGCGGAACCTTGATTTAACCCCGCCGTTGGCATTGACGCAATAGTGTCCGTCAAATAATTCCGTGCCCTGTGTTTGGCATTGACGCAATAGTGCGTCAACCTACATTTCCCTATTTAACTTGCTCTGATTTGAAATCGGAGCCTCACTCGGTGGATTTTGGGCTCGCTGAATCCGAATTTGAAGTCAAAATTTGGAAATTCAATATGGCGGCGCCAATATGGCGGACAAAAATCAAAAACTTTACTCGCTTTAGATGAAAATTATTACTCCGGGTTTCTTGAGGTCGCTTATTACGAATCTGAACTTTAAATTTGAAAATTCAATATGGCGGCGCTAGAATGGCGGACCGAAATTGAAAATTTTACTCGATTTAGATAAAAATTGGTACTCTGGGATTTTCGAGGTTGCTTATTACGAATCTGAACACAAAATTCAAAAATTTTTAATGACGGATCTAATATGGCGGACGAAAGTGCTTTTATGTTCAGGTCATAATCAGTGACCTACACAACCTATGAGTACCGAGTTTCATCTAAATCAATCTGTATTATTTGTATTTTCATTCGCCATATTTGTTCGTCATTGTGAATTCCTGAATTTTAAGTTCAGATTCGTAATCAGCACCCTCAAAAATCCCAGAGTACAAGTTTTCAGGATAAAAAAATTTTCATGCCATTTTGAGCACTTTTTGTCGAATTCTCTCGGCCAACGAAGGGGTTAAGGGCTTACGTGGGTTTCGAAGCCAAAAAAAAGAATATTTTCTCTATTTTTTAAAAATATATATAAATTATTTTATTTCAATAATATATAAAAAAAACTTCTTCCAAAAATTTGGGAAATTCAGCCGGCGGGACCTGGTTTCCGGAAACCCCTAAAAAAAAGTGTCCTCGTGATGGTCAGGATAACTCATGATAGCTTTATCTGAAATTAAAAAACCAATTTTTTTCTGTTAGTAGATAAGTATAGCTCGTGATTGAACGAAGGGTTTTAAAAAAAATTGAAATTTGAATTTTTGGCAGAGTTGTATGCAAAATAGTTGAATTTTTGGTACAATTTACACTACGTATAGCCTTGTAAAATTAGTTGTAATCGAAAAAAAAAACCTTCGTTCAATCACTAGTCAACGCTATTGGGAGTACAAATTAATTCGGTCCGTTTTTTTGTGGTAAAAAATCCATTTATTTCAAAATAAAAGGTACGAATAGATTAATCAAAGTATTGTCCATCGCTGGCTACTACTTTTTCCCACCTCTCAGGCAATTTTCGTATTCCATCTCGAAAAAAAGTCTCGTCTTTTGAGGCGATCCAAGTTTTGAGGCCAATTTTCGATTTCTGCGAAAGAAGTGAGCCGGTGAGCTGCTAAATCCTGCTGCATCCGTCGGAACAACCAGTAATCAGAAGGAGCAATGTCCGGAGAATACGGCGGATGCGGTAAAATATCCCATTTGAGCGTTTCCAAAGATTTTTTTACGACTTTTGCGACATGAGGCCGAGCGTTGTCATGCAGAAGAATAACTTTGTCATGTATTTGCTCGTATTCCGGCCGTTTTTCTCGTAATGCACGGCTCAAACGAATCAATTGTAGTCTATACCGATCGCCCGTAATGGAATCGCCAGGTTGTAGCAGCTCATTGGCTCATTTGGCTGTCCAGGGCGAGGCTTGTCTTCAACGCTGAAATCACCGTTCTTAAAGCGTCGAAACCATTCCCTACATGATTTATCAGTTGGAGCATCATCACCATAAACTTCGACAAGCATTCGATGCGCTTCAGCTGCACTTTTCTTCCAATTAAAGCAGAAAAGTAAAACTTCCCGCAAATGCTGCTTAGTTAACACAAAATTTGACATATTCAACACAGTAAAAAAACAAGGTGTTTTAATGGAACTCAAAGCGATATAAACTGAATGTTATTGACAGATGTATAACCTCTCTGAAACCACCGAAATCAGCTGTCACTATGAAACATTCGTAACAGCCAGAGCCATCTCTTGAAAACGGAACGAATTAATTTCTACTCCCAATCCATTTTTTTAGGTGGGGCTAAGGCGTCGCCTCCTTGCTTGGTTTAAAGATAGGGGACGCTTGAAATTTTCGGCCGGGTCAAATCAATTCGAAGATACGCAAATTCAAAGAATTCGATAACGCGCGTCGCAGAAGGAAAAATATTGCTCACACGTTCGCGTTATGTCGAGTTTTATTTTACATTCCGAAAAAAGGCAAAGAAACGAAAATATCTCCGTTCAATTGTTTATTGCAGATGCGAAAACCCGTGAAAGTTGAGAAAACACATTCGGGCCACGGGCCCCCGCAGATGGTTCATCCACCGCCGGAATCGTCGCCGAGCGAGGACAGCGACAGCTCGTCGAATAATTCACACGTTGGACCACCGCGTATGACGCTTTCCGAGCGGTATGATAAACACGATCGACACGAAAAGCGTTCACCTTGTTTACTCGGCAAACACATTTTTTTTTCTTCATTTCTCGCTCGCTCGCCTCAAAATTATTGCTCCAATGACGTTCGAGCGTAAATGTTATTCCGGGAAATTGATATTTGCGTATCTTTATATTGATTTTTTTTAAAGCTTCGGGCGTCGTTTTTGCTTCACATTTTTCATATTGTGGAATGAACATTTTTCGTTGACGCCGAAATTTGGATCGTTGGAATTTAACGAAAATTACTTTTGATCGTCTTCATTTCTTCATTTTTCTTATAAGCGAAAATCTTTTTTTGCACCTTTCGTTATAGATTTTTTATAGGGATCCTCGATAATGTGGGAGTAGTTTTTTTTTTTTTAGTCCGAATGTGCCATAAATGTCATCGGCAACACGATGAAAATATATCTTCGTTGCAGTCCAACGATGCAAGCTTTAATACCATTTCATGAATTTTTAAAAGATTTCGTGAATTTTACTTTATGAATGTTTTTTATGGTATTGAAGTTCGCATCGTTGAGACGCAACGAAAATTCATATTTTTAATACGATGCCGGATCTTTTTTCTTTTTGCATTTATATTGCCGATTGCCCAATAAGCATGAATGTGAAAAACGGTTGCCGGATGCCCGTGAAAAATGGTTGCCGGATTTTTGTAGCTAAAGTCTGCTGAAAGAAATGTTAAGAAAATTAAAAGAAAAAAATGTATTTTCGTTGCACTTCAACGATGCAAACTTCAATCACAATTTCACGGAATTTTCTAATCTTCACTTATTTATTTTGCAACGAGAATCAATGTCAGTTTGAATAAAATGGGAAAAAAGTACTGGATGAAAAATTTTAATCGAGTCAAAAACAGATCGATTTTCAATATTTCTCTCATGAGAGTTTCAAAATGAGGAAGTCAAGATTTTTAATGCAAGATAAATACACAATTCTAGCAGGTTCGAGTATTTTTTTTATTGAAAAATATTTATAAACAATGAACTTATTTTTCGAACAAAGTGCTGCATGGCCAAGCGGTGTAGCTGTTTCTGGCAAATAGCGCTATCAGCGATGAAAAAAAAAATCACTTCTGGTATAATAATAAAACTGTCGTATGAGCAGACACTTTATCGAAATTTTTAACCCTTCGATTGCACACTTCCGCCACGAATCTTTGACTGCAGCTCGTTGTACTTCGGTAAATATGTATTTTTTTTTTTGCAGAGACGTTTTTTTTTTTAGTCAATGATCCTTATTTTATGTCCGAAAATTTCTTTTTTAAGACAAACTAAAATTGAGTGGCCAAACATTTGTTCAAAGTGGAATTCGTTCAGTGTGCAGTCGAAGGATTAAAATTACAAAAATGTCAAGAAAAAAAAAGTTCGACTTTCTACAAAAGAAAAAAAATAACTTCGATGATTCGTTAACAACAAATATGACATAAACAAATAAAAAATAAACATGAAAAAAATCATCTGTTCATACGATAGAAGATGTTATAAACTATGCTCTGTCAGAATGTCAAGTGAAACGGACGAAAAAATTTTGAGATACGACTTACGCTCATTCACAAAACAGTTTCGAGACAAAAAAACTGATCTGACCCTTGACAAAAATCGATCTGCCTCTGTAAATTTTTACCATTTCTCCAAAATCATTCTCGCCAATTGAAGTTAACATCTTCAGCTATAAAAGTATGCAACAAAAAAACGTATTTTTCAAATTTCAAACTCATGCACGCCCCCCCCCCCCCCCCCCCCCTAAAAAAAGTCCGCTGAAAGAATTCAAATCGATGAAAAAAATCGTGGTCGGGTTCTACTGCTAAACGGGCTCTACTGCTAAAAGCTCCACTGCTAAAAGCTGTACTGCTAAAAGGCTCCACTGCTAAAAGCTGTACTGCTAAATGGGCTCTTACTGGTAAAACTGGACTGCTAAAACTAGCTTCTGACAGAGGGCTCATATAAGTCCCACTGATGGAGGTTATACTGTACTTTTTGCGGTTTTTTGATGATTTTTTCGAATTTTTCTGAGAAAACTTACCTTACTATAGGCGCCATTGTGCTGCACTCGGCGGGATGCGTCCGTAGACACCTCATTTGTACTGCTGTGACGTCAGGAACGTCAAAAGATAGAAATACCGGCAGTATTACGATATCCGGGGCCCCTATTTTTGACCATGTAACTTTATTATTTGGACCAAAATAAGACTACTTTCAAGAGGGGTAAAAATCGATATTCGATCCAGGTAAAAAGTTATGGAGTTTTTAAGCTTGCAAGAATGCGGTCGAGTATAGCGGACCCGAAGACGGGGGAGGGGTCCAGGACACACACACACACACTCCCTGGACCCCTCTTTGGGCCCATCCACCGTCTTCGGTCCGCTATTCACTACCGCATTTTTGCAAACTTCAATACTCCATAACTTTTAACCTGAATCGAATATCGATTTTTACCACTCTTGAAAAAAGTCTTATTTTGGTCCAAATAATGAAGTTACACTGTCAAAAATAGGGGCCCCGGATATCGTAATATCCCCGAAATACCTATCGCCAAAGTTTACCTCAAGGGCTGCCAATTTTTGAAAAGTTTTATTTCCAATAAAACTTTTCAAAAACATACCCTTTTGCGTTTTAGCAGTAGAGACTCTTTAGCAGTGGCTACTTTTAGCACTAGAGTCTATTTAGTAGTTCAGTTTTAGGACTAGAGCCCATTCAGGCGGGATCCTGAATTGGCCGGTTCGAAAAATCGATATTTTGAGGAATTTTTTTCGGGTAAAAAAAAAAGCAAGTTTATCGAAATTTTCAGATTATTTTATTACATGTCTGAACATAAGAAAACAATTTTTTTTAAAGAAAAATATCAACAGGCAACCGATTTTTATGCACATTCGTGCCACTGCTGTTTCCATGCGGCGTGACAAATGGAGCTCGTAATTTTCATCTGAAACAAAAAAAACCGAAAACCATTTCAATTGTGACATATTTTTCTTCTATATGAACTAAAAAAAACGAAAATTTTTTTGAAATTTGAATGTTTTTTGGAGTTTGAAGTAGAAAATGTGCTTTTTGTGAAAAAAAAATTATTTTAACTTGCTAAAAAAATTGTTAAGAATTTTTTTTTCGACAATGTTTTTAGTTCAAATAGAAAAGAAAACGATACTGAAGCGAACAAGCTTTGGTTTGTTTCGATTGGACTTCTAGTTTATTTGTAATCAGGTACGCCAAATTAGAAAAATCGTAAAAACGAAAACTCGAGAAAACGGGCTCCCGAGGGAAGGGAGCGCGCGCCCTAACTGCCCGAGCGCCCGTACACCTGCTCGACACTCCACTACGTTCAGTGCTGTATCTTTGGAAATATTTCGAATTGGGCTATAAAACTTTGTCTAGACATTCTTAGATACATCAGGAATAGATTTAAACAATTTAAAAAAAAATCGATTTTTTGGACCTTCTAATTCAGGATCCGGCCTTCAGCACTAGAGCTTTTAGCAGTACAATTTTAGCAGTAGAGCCCGTTTAGCAATAGAATTTTAGCAGTAGAATTCTTAGCAGTTCTTTTTTTAGCAGTTGATCAGTAGAGCCAAAAACATCATCCCTTGTCGTTCTAAAACTAAATGAAATTCTTCTCTTCCCCTTGTCGCAAATCTCCGCATCCATCTATCAATCCAATATCCATCGTGTCTCAGATTCGGCAAGATGGCGCAATGGAGCGTCGACAGGCGTGACATGGAGAACATGCGTATAACGAAGGACGGCGAGAACGCGATGAAGGTGGTGATCGAGGGTGAGGAGAGGATCGCGAGATTGGGTTACGAGTCACCGCCGCCTGGTCACTATCCGGAGTCACTTTTGGCCCAGGGTCCCCGTGGCCTCGACTGCTGGAACGACGTTCGTGTGCGTTACGATTATTACAAAGCGCGTGGCTACTTGCGCGATTTGTCGCTCGACGATTACGTCAAGTGGGAGGAATGGTGGTACAAGTATCAGGAGTGGCTCGAGGCCGAGCGCTTCTACGAGCAGTGGGCTGCTTCGGGACGACAGCCCGGCGGTGGCGGTGGCGGTGGAGGTGGCCGGAAACGACGTGGCCGTCGCAACAACGCTGCGCATTGAAACGATCGTCAACTTAGCCCCGGAAGATTTCGATGAGACCGGGAACGGAAGACGCGAGAGAAAAACAAAAGGATGGTAATGGAGAAGAAAACAACTAACGTGTGTCGCGCGACTCATCAATTATTCTTACTGTTGACGTATATGTTGTAAAACTTTTGGTTGCGAGCGCCCGCGAACGTACGCGCGATTGGCCGTCAGTTTTGAGAAATACTACATACATGTGCACAATATATACATACATTTATGGGTGTGTATATATATATATATATATATATATATATACGAAAGATATCTGTAAACTGTAAAAGTTAATTGGATGTTAAATAAAAGCAGTTTTTTGTAGTCTCGTTACTATTCAGTGTCCCCTTTGAGTAGCTATATCTGTGGCGGTTGCATATTTCGCTGCTACGCGGCTCACCATCGTGAGTCCAACAAATTTTTATACATTTTGAGATGTTTTTTTTGAGAACATGAACGTAAATTTAAAAAAAAAATTGTCAATTGAATGTTTGCAACGTGTTTCTCGCCGCTCGCTTCCACATATTTGTTCTGACGCCACTCCGCGCCCTATACAATAATCAGTTTTAAGGGGCCAGTCCACTTTGAAAATTTCAAAAAATCGAAAGCAAGCAAGACTTGAAGAAATCGACGATGATGAGCAATCAGAAGGGATTTTGTACGGTGCAGGAATTGCGGTGCAGGACTGGTTCGCTACGAGATGGCACTGTGCACGTTCGCGCTTAGAACGAAACGTGTATAGGGTGCGCTTGTACCTTAAAAGCCCGGTCCAATTAATTTGTCAAGGGGATTTCCCGGTTCTGGGCTTTACTCGTGTTCTGGCCTTTTGCACCCCTTCTGGGCAAGATCTTGCTCGATCGAATATGGAATTTTCAAAAGCTCCAACCCTTTCTGCAACCCTTTAGTGCGAAGAGACAAATTTAAGGGGCCAGTCCACTTTGAAAATTTCAAAAAATTGATTTTTTTTTTACTGTTTTCGAAAGTACATACATTCAGAAATATTGTGTCAAAATTTTATGAAAATCCGAGCTCTAAGTATTTTTTTTTTACCTGAACGTAAGGACCTCATTTCGTCTACCTGAGCGTATAGCGCGTACCTCAAAGCTAAGGCACTTCAGCAACATTACAAACATCCTCCTGCTCTTTCTGAGGAAATACAAGAAGTTTTAAAACCTATTTACGAGGATCTCACCAAAACAGAACTGCTCGAAAGGTGTTTAGGTGGCCATACGCAAAACAATAATGAAAGTTTTAACAACTGCGTATGGAATATGGCACTTAAACACATGTTCAACGGCAAAAAAATCGTAGACATTGCCTGCAAAGTTTCCGCGTGTGTCTTTAATGAAGGATTTCGTCCAGTGCTTAAAATAATGGAAATAATGGGCGTCAAACTCGGCCCGATCGCCATCGGATTCGCCGACAATCGCGAGGACGAGCGTGTGCGATCTGCAAACCGCCGCAGTTCTGAGTGCTCAAAAGAGACCAGAACCAAACGAAAGCAAGCAAGACTTGAAGAAATCGACGATTATGAGCAATTAGAAGGGATTTTGTACGGTGCAGGAATTGCCGATTGAGTTTAGGTAAGAGTTTTTCAAAGTATAAACTTCAAACGCGTTTTTCTCGAAACAACGTTTTCAAAATCTAGCTCCATCGTATCTCTAAAACTAATAAACCGATTCTCTTGAAATTTGAACCACATATTGTAAACATGATTCGCAACAAGATGAGCCTCGATGGTTTTAAAATTTTGATTTTTACTCTTTTTTTTGCGAAAAACTGCGAAAAAACCCCGTTTTTTTTACTTTTTTCGTTTTTCATCTGCCATTTTTTTATTTTTTGATAAAACTTTATATCCGAGGGTCATTTTGTAGCTGGTGTCATACTGAATCTAATGGACTTTGATTTTTTTGTTTCCAGACAAGCCGTTGCCGAGTTGTGATGGAGCTACCTAGCCTACCTGTTTTTGAGGCGTTACGTTAAACTATAGTTTTTGTACTTAAAAATGAATTAAACATTTTTTTAAAATATATTTCAAGACTTCATTTATCAAGCCCAACAACTTTTATATTCATATCTTTTATAAAATCCTCAAAAAAAAATCGCGAAAATAGCCTTTTTTTGTGGCTCCAAAGTGGACTGGCCTCTTAATTGTTACTTTTTAATCAAATACACCAAAAAGATTGAAAATTGATTAGTTTCTTTTGTGGAAAGTCACGATTAACAATTGACTAATTGTAAATTGCCACTACAGCAATTAATAATTAATTAATTGTTGATCGTGAGTTTTCACAATTACAATTAATTAATTGTTAATTGTTAATTGTTATAGTCTCGATTAACAATTAATTAATTGTCAATCTTTAGATATCCTAGCAACACCGGTGCAATGGCGTCGTGAAATGTTTTTCTTCGGCATTTCGCGGTGAAATAAGACTAGTTCCACGACTGGGGGGCGGAACAGCCGGTTCGCTCACACAAAAATTCGCTCACAAAAATATCGTAAATAAATCGTGTTTACGAGTTGTGAGCGCGCATGCGTAAATTAAGCCGTTCAGACGACTACTAGCGCTACGAAGCGACCTATAGTGGAATTAAAAAAGCCGGATTAAACGCGAAATATTTATCGCAATAGGAATAGTATCCAGTGTCATGGGGCTGGCGGCGTCAAAATTTTTCTGGCGTATGGCACATGGCCTTAAAATGAAGTCTTACGTTGAAAACACCCACCCGCCTTCCCCTGCACAACTGCAGTGACAACCATTATTCCCACAATAGTACAGGTCTTCACGGTACCACGAGGCGCATCCGTCTTATCGACGGTGCCGATACCGAAGAGATCTCTAGTACCGACGTAGGGCCGGCAAGGAAGAAGCGGCGGTAGCTTCTCCCTCAACCAAAATTCGAACTTCGTCCGCGATGAACAGTGCGGCTCGGTCGGTCTATTTTTTCTATAGGATTTCTACATTACCAAACGAGTCATGTATCTGTCTTACCGACGGCGACGATACGGCAGGGATCCCCCGCGGCCTTTGTACGGTTCGAAAATCACCCGTGGCGGCGGTGCGTTCGTCAAGCGACATGCCTGTCAGCGCAGTACGCGCAAGCGTCGTCGCCTACGTCCACGAGATGGCGCTGCGCTGCTATACCGAGCGGTGCTGCCCTCTCGCGTCTTTATCGCGCACTCCTCGTTCAAAATCCAAAGAGGAGCTTTTTACCAAACCCAAAAATAACCGCAGGCCCCCAAAAATATACGATACTGCCAAAAAAAGTTATAAAATAAACAATTACGCGGTGCGTCGTGCAAGGGCGCGTTTCTCAAGAAAGCCAAGAAAATCTTGTCTTACCGAAAACGAGAAATGACGTCGAGACCGGCCGGGTGCAGGGACCGGACACTAAATACATTTTAGATGGGAGCGCATTATGTCAGCGAGCTGACTAAATCAATACCAATCTTATGATAGGAAACCAATAGTTCCTAGATTCCTATAGTAATTTCGTCTTATTGTAGCAGTAAGGTTAACAGTGTATCCACATGTCAGTCTCTCTCTCTCTCTCTCTCTCTCTCTCTCTCTCTCTCTC
>OZ010715.1:33704291-33823980 GCA_963932345.1 Ophion ventricosus | reverse complement strand
TCTCTCCCTCTCCTCCTCTCCCTCCCCCCCCTCTCGGCTAATGGTTATACAAATATTAGCGCCAAAATTTCAAAATAAGAAAATAAAAGAAAATGTAATTGTCAATTGTCAAATAATTGGTAAATGGATGTAAGAGAAAGTAAATGATTTTTAATTATTCTTAGAATATGTTACTAGTTATTTCCAAATCTGCTCGACCTCGAAGCCTAAAATCTACATTTTACCTCTTCAATGTGATTCTCGGTTTGATAGACAAAATCTATGCAACTAGGCTCTCCACAATCCAAAATACTTTGTGCTTTGCAAATTATTTTTTCAAGCTTTTTTTTCTACTTTTCATACATACAAAACCATTAGGAACTTGTTGTTTTTTTTTTGCTATGTAATAATTGAAGATCATTCGAGTCAATAGATCAAAAATTTATAATACTTAAATAGTGGAATTTTAATTGAATTACACTGCATACAATTAAGTTCGATTTAATATAAGTTTTTTTTTAAATTTAACTTGACTTTCTATGAGAAGCAAAACGGAAAATTGATATTTCATCCACTTCCTGACTATTTAGAGCTCTGAAATTTTGCAAAGATGCATCTAAGAGGTGACAATGCATGATTCAATTTGAAAAGAAAAAAAAACCACTAAATTTTCAACTCTTCATATAAAATTTGCGATATCTAATGAATGGCTCTAATAATAAGTATAAAAATTTGTTGGACTATTTCAGATGCGAATTGCGAGCTGCACAATTGCCGCAAATCGATAACGACGATGAAGACACGCCAAGGGACACAGCGGATTACACCTTAATTAATGCATGAAATAACTTGAAAAAATGACCAGGGATGTATGAAAATATGAATAAATTATTGTCAGAGTTGCGGAAATTTCCGTTTTTTTTTTTCACAATAGAAGAAAATCCATAAAAATCATGTAATTTTTGGTCTCCTAAAGTGGTTGCCCGCCTTAAGGCCTTATATACGTGATTTCGCCGATTTTCGAAGGTACTTTTCTAGACGCGGTTAAAAGAAGAAATGACGCATATATTGACAACATTTTTTTTACAGATCATTTATGCACATGGTTAAGTATATGTAAAAAAAAAAAAAATCAGACATATTAACAAACGGCGGAGATATAACATAATAAAGCAATGTATTTTTTTTTTGCGCGCGCGTTGATGGTGAAAGTTCTCGGCATCGATGTGGGTGTCTGAAAAAAAAATGAACATATTTATAATTGCATAATGAATGTATCTTCAGTGTGAACCAACAATATTATTTAAAAAAATCATAATAAAAATTCGAAACTTAAAATGTTTTTACTCAATTTTCGGTCGGTATTTTATTTTTTATATTTTTTTGTGTCATTGAAATTTTTGTTTCTGTGGTTCACACGATAGGTGATGATACTAAGAATATGTTGTAAAAATTTCAAAGCGATCTGAAGCTTCGTTCAAGAGTTAGAACTTTCACAAGGTTCAAAAAAGTGAATCGTGGAAAAACGGCTTTGAAGTTGGCGGTCGGGTGCGCCGCGCGGTATCTATTACAAATGCAATCTTACCTTATTTAATAGCATCCTGCGCTATACGTGAAGCCTTCTTCGGCATCCAAAACATCACGAGCATGTTTTTTGTCGTTTCTGGCGGCAATCCTTGCTTCCTTTGTTGCCTTTTCAGATTGAATTCCAGTGGAATTCAATCTGAAAAGCCGCTACCTGCCTGCTTCCAAGAAAATAAAAGTTTTTACGCTCTAAATTCTGTAACTTTGACAATTTTTGGAATTTTTCAATTCTGTATAGCTTAAAATATTCCTAACCGTTCAGGCTAATGGAATGAAAAATTAAAAAAAAAAAATGAAAAATTTTGAAATTTTTCGCGTATATAATCAGGCATACCGCTTAGAAAAATATTAGATATTAGAATTAGAATGAAAAGTATCCTATGTGTCATGGGATAACTTTTCATTCTAATTCTTTTCATTCTAAACGCATAATTGATGCGTTTAAAGCAAGCTTTAGATGCTCCAAAAAAATCAATTTTTTTTTAATTTCATAAATCTTCAGCAAAATATCATAAGAATACACCCTGAAAATTTCAAAACGATATTCGGATTCCTTCCAACGGTATGTTTATAAATGATAAAGACTCTCCGCTCGACTCCCAAGCGCGCTCAGCTATCCACGAGCGCTCAGTTAGGTAGTTTGTTTGGGTTTGTTTGGGTTTTCATAAGCCAAACAAACCCAAACTCGACCGTTTGGCGATTAGCTCCAAAACATCTTCATTCTGGGTACAAAATAATCGAGGTAGCGGCATTTCTTGCTGCTATTTTATTCAATGAAGGAAATTCAGCCCAACTCATGGTTATGAACGAACTACAAATCGTAGTTGGCAGGCAGAGCTACGGATACGCCGAGCAAATGGATCGGATGCGCGTGGCTCGGCAAAATAGAAAAAGTTTATTAGAGACAAAAGAAGCTCGAAAAGCTCGTAAAGAGGATATGCAAGCTTCAAATGAGTTGCATGAGAAAGAGGAAGGACTGCTGTATGACGCTGGAATCGCTGATCAATCGGCAAGACACTTTATCATTTGATTAAACACGTTTGACTTTGAGTTTTTCGTTTGTCAAACTTTAAACGTGTTTTTCTCGAAACGACATTTTTTCAATTTGCGGGAATCACAACTCAAAAACTAATTGACGGATCATCTTCAAATTTGAAACACGCTTACATAATATAATTTATTAAGGGACAACACCACTGTGACGGCTTCAAAAAATCGATTTTTTGAAAACCATCTAGAAAAATCTAAAATACATTTAAGATTAAGATGCCGTTGGACCCAGGTCGAAAAAATAATTATTTTCGGAGATATTGAATATTTTGTGGAGCGGTGCAGCGCTCCGTGACGCTCGGGGTCCCGCGCAGCCGCCTCTTCCTGAGGAAGTATTGGAGGCAATTACGCCAGTCTTCGAAAATTTGAGCAGGGACGATTTGCTGCAGCGTTGTTTGGGCGGCTTCACGCAAAACAACAACGAAAGCTACAACAAATCAGTTTGGGCAATAGCCCCCAAGTGTCAGTCCGGGAGCAAAAAAATCGTCGATATTGCAGCTGATATCGCGGTATTATTATTCAATGATGGCCTGAGAAGCCTCATGAAAGTTTTGGAGACGTTGGGGATAACTATCGGCCCAAATTGTTTCAATTTTTGCGTTGAAACCGACGCAGCGCGGATCGAGCTGGCGGAGCGCTCGCTCACAGACGCTGCAAAAGAGGCAAGAAGAGCCTCTACAAGTTCGAGAAAAGATGCTAGGGACAATCATTTGCTTCTTGAAGGCCAGCTATATGGTGCCGGCATCGCTGATTAAGGGTAAAAAAATTTTTTTCCAATTTATCGCATAAATTAACAAACTTAAAAGTTTTAAAGCGTTTTTCTCAAAACCACTTTTTTGAGTGCGGCACGCAGCAGAACTCGAGCAATTTTTATCCGATCGACTTCAAATTTGGACTGCATCAATAAAACTAGATTATCTAAAGAAGTACATAGGATTTTTTCGATATCTCAATAATAAAAAAAGTTATAGCCTATTTTCGACGAGAAATTTTGCTCGAAAATCGTCCTTTAATTTCAAAAGCGTGCCTATTTTTTAAAAATCAATATTTCTTCAAATCCCTGTGTACTTCTCTTCAAAATATCATATTATTAACGAAAACACTCGGTATTTTTTTTCAGATCGACTTTGAAGAGAGTTCTGCTGCGTGCCGCGAACCACTGCAGAGGCAACAGTACCTGACGCGGGAGCTTCCCCAGCGTCACCATGGGGCGTGAAAAATTTGAAATTTTTTTTTTATGTATCTTCAATAAACAACGAACAAAACAAAAAAAATTTTTTTCGAATATCTCTTTTTTTACCCACAAAAAAAAATTCTTGAAAAATGGCAAAAAAACAGGGGGTCACAGTGGTGTTCTGCCTTAAAACATGAACCTAAAGTTGGAAAGATTAGATTGTTTAAAACATATTTATTATTGCAAAATGCCGGGAAAAAAATGCTAAAAATCGATAATTTTTTTTTCAAACACGTTCCAACATTCAATTGTCGATTTTTTTTTTCTTCAAAATTTACGTTCATGTTCTTAACTCGATCAATTCGCAAGATTTTCGTTCCGTCAAGTTTTCGGTCTAAAGTCAGCTCGCGCTGACAAAATTCGCGGCTCGGCCCGGGGCGGGGGCGGGCGGGGGGGGGGGGGGTAGTGGTGGTGCAGAAGAGAGCACAGCGTGTACCGCGGCCGGTTGTTCCCGCAAAAATGTTCTCGGCCTCGCGCACCCTTCGCGCTCGTGACGTCAGCGATTGCCAGGCGGTCGCGTTGGTGGGGAGGACGGTCGGTCGGTCGTTCGTTCGTTCGCGTTCGTTCGTTCGGCGCAAGCGGCGAGCGTCAGGGGCTAAAGCGCGGAGCGCCACTATCGCGGCCAGTCTCTCCCCGTCAGTTTTTCCGGCTGCTAAAATCGCGCAGCGACGCCATATTGGCCGTGATCGCGCGCGCGTGTGTTTGTGTGGTGTGTGTGCGTGTTTATATTCGGTGGTTTTTTTTTTTTCTTTCCCCGGTATTTTCTGTCCTCGTCGTTCTCGCGCGACACAATTCCTTCGTTTTAATTTTCTCGAAGGTCTCGTCGGGACGTTGCGTCGATTCAGGAGTGTTCCTGTCTGGAAGCTTTGGCAAAAGAAAAAAAAAGAAAAAAAACAAAACGTGTGCACTCGAGGATTTACTCGCGAGTGCGCCGAGTGCCGAGTAAAGAATTAATCCTGGATACTTCAGTTGCGAGTAAATAATTGACGTAAGAGAGAGAGTGAGAGAGTGAGAGCGAGAGAGAGAGAGAGAGAGAGAGAGAGAGAGTGAGAGAGAGAGGGAGAGAGAGTGCTTAGTGAGACCGTGTCAGTGTTTTTTTTTTCTTCTTTTCTTCCTCGTGTGTTTTATCGACGCTCGTGATTTGACGTTTCTCAGTGTTCCATTTTTCTTCAAATTTACGCCTATACGCACATATATATATATATATATATATATATTTGTAAGCTCTACATCCGTCGCTCTCTACATCTCACTCTTGTTCGCACGAGAGATACGTTCGAGCTGTCATCGAGCGCTTCGAGGATTTCAATCGGATACTGGAATTACCGATTATTGAGCGGAAATATAATGCCCGTCCGTAAACAAGGTGGTAAGCTCTCGTTATTATACAGTACTTTTAAGCCGTTCGACCCCCCGCCCCCCCCTCCGACTTATACACTCCCAAAAAAAACCCAAACAAACTCGTCCTCGTACTTTTCGTTATTACTAACAAATTTTTTTTGTGAGTTTGAGCTTGTTCGGGTTTGTTTGGGTTTGTTTGGGTTTGTTCGGGTTTGTTTGGGTTTGTTTGGGTTTGTTTGGGTTTGTTTGGGTTTTACCCGCGACTTCGTTTGCGTGAATTTCGCAATTTCCCAAAAAAAATCGCAAAACTCATACACTCGTACACTCCCAAACAAACCCAAACAAACCCAAATAAACTTGCCCTCGTACTTTTCGTTATTACAAACAAATTTTTTTGTGAGTTTGAGCTTGTTTGGGTTTGTTTGGGTTTGTTTGGGTTTTACCCGCGACTTCGTTTGCGTGAATTTCGCAATTTCCCAAAAAAATTCGCAAAAGTCATACACTCGTACACTCCCAAACAAATCCAAACAAACCCAAATAAACTTGCCCTCGTACTTTTCGTTATTACAAACAAATTTTTTTGTGAGTTTGAGCTTGTTTGGGTTTGGTTGGGTTTTACCCGCGACTTCGTCTGCGTGGATTTCGCAATTTCCCAAAAAATTCGCAAAACTCATACACTCCCAAACAAACCCAAACAAACTCGCCCTCGTACTTTTCGTTATTACAAACAATTTTTTTCTTGTGAGTTTGAGCTTGTTTGGGTCTGTTTGGGTTTTGAATTGAATAATTAGATTTGAATTAAATAATTAGATTTGAATTAAATAATTAGATTAGACTTGAGTATATAATATTATAATTAGAAAAATATTAGATATTTGTATGAAAAGTATCCTATGTCTTATTCCAGGCCATGACCTATCTACATGTTAAATTTCATTGGAATCGATCAGGCCGTTTTGGCGTGATTGAGTAACAAACGGACGGACAGACAGACAGACAGATAGCCAGAAAATCAGATTTATAATATTAGTTAGGATATATATATTTATATATATATAACACACATCTCGTAGTCTTAAAATCGAAGACGATAAAAAAGGACGATATACTCGAACTAAATATACACACACACACACACACACACATATATATATATATATATATATATATACATATATATATATATGTATATATAGCGAAGCGAATGGACCCCTCGTGTCACTGACAGCCCAGCCTCCATCGACGGTTCCGTTCATGTGCTCGTCGCTAAGCTCCCGCAAAGAGTGTCCCTGGAAAAGAACTATTTTTTCGTTCGAGATGCTACCAAGATTAGTTTTCTTTATATATTTTATTTACTATTTATTAATTCGAGGTCAGAATGACTAGAGTTTTCCGAATGTGAATATCGTGAGAGTAAATAAAGTGGAGTATGATCGATTGAATGAAAATCCTGGAGAAAAATAAGTCGATCAGCTGCGATAGAACGTCAGCCTCACAACTTTATTCGTCTCACTCTCTCTCTCTCTTCCTCTCTCTCCCGCTCTCTCTCTCTCTCTCTTCCTCTCTCTCCCGCTCTCTCTCTCGCTTTCTCTCTCTCTCTCTCTCGCTCTCTCTCTCTCTCGCTCTCTCTCTCTCTCTCTCGCTCTCTCTCTCTCACTCTCTCACTCTCTCACAATCTCACTCTCTCACAATCTCACTCTCTCACTCTCTCACTCTCTCACTCCCTCACTCTTTCTCTCTCTCCTCCCTCGTTTGCACGTAACTCGTCACCCGCAGGGTCGATTTCCAGAGCACACAACCAAATATAACAATAATAATAACGATAATAGACCCTGTTAGTTTCGACCTTTGTTCAATTCCGAACAACGGTGGATGTAAAACACTTGCGCCATCTTGCACACAAATATTCGCTGATATACACCACCCGAAGGTTTTCCCTCTCGAATATTCATCGCGAACACAGGAGGCGGTGGACCGCCCAATCTTGTTTTACGAACATCGCGTCCTCGAACTTGACACGCTTTATACGCCGAGCACGTCTATTATTATCATTGCTGTTATTATTATTATTATTATTTTCATCATTGTTATTGTCTCGACGTCTTGACGGACGTGAAGAACAGATCAGACGAGGCGTGGCTACTGTTGACGTGTAGACCAAAATCGTGTCGCAATCCATATTTAGGAATATATATATATATATATATATATATATATATATATATATATATAACCTCTGCCAGGTTAAAACAATAATTTTTCACTTTTGAGGGCTTTTTTCGTTCATTTTTTGTTTCCTTATTATTCCTTATTATTATTATTATTATTATGAATCCTTTATATAAGTTACGGCTGTTAACCGTACCTATGAGAATTCTACTGACATATGTCAAG
The DNA here is from genome assembly GCA_963932345.1 of Ophion ventricosus. NCBI lineage: Eukaryota > Metazoa > Arthropoda > Insecta > Hymenoptera > Ichneumonidae > Ophion > Ophion ventricosus. The sequence continues at coordinate 33,816,398 of OZ010715.1, read as the reverse complement.
TAGGATTTTCTTCTTCTTATTATTATTATTGGCACCTATAATTTTGTATAATAAAATTAATGAAAATAAAAATATAATGAAAAATTCGCTGGCGTCCTTAGGACTTTTAGCTAACCTGGAATAATAAACGCTACTACTATTTCTACTCTTATTGCTTTTATAATATATTTATAACAACATCAACAATAATGATAATGATAAATCGTATTATTATTAATATTAATATTAATATAATTATTATATAATAATTTCAATAATGTAAATAATATAATAATTGCGATACGACTGCTATACCAGTAATCATAATAATATTAATAATAAACACAGTAATAATGATATATGACGGGTTTAAAAAATAGCAACAAAATAAAAAAAATGTCAAAAATTATTTTTAGACCTTCCCACGTACACGGAGAGAATTAAAAAGTAATTTTTTTCGTGAATTTCACGGTAAAAATTACCGTGATACATTTCAATGTGGTGACAAGTGAGAAAAGCATAATAATTCGTATGCGACAAGTTTTTTTTTTTAACTCACGTCACAGAAAATTTCAAATACGTAGCTAAAATTTTACTATACAAGAGGGGTAAAAATTGGAGACAGTAAAATTTAGCATGTACATTCGAAAATTTACCTACTGTCGGTTAAAAATTACCAACCGCACCGTACGATATTTTTATGGTACTGTACAGTAAAATTTACCTGCGTAAACCTCAGAAGAAAAATTCCCTATAAGGCTGGTAAAATTTAAATTCTTCGATTGAAAAAATCCTTGGTAAAATGTATTTTTTCTTCAAAAACTGGTGCGATAATAATATTCTGAAGTGAAAGGTATGAAGGGGACCATACCATTCTGTAGTGAAAGGTATGAAGGGGAATTTTTACCATGCAGTGCCTCAAAATTACCGTACCGTACCGCACGATAATTTTAACCAAGCGCGCACGATAATTTTTACCGAGAGCACAATACATTTTCCTATAACACTCATTAAATTTTATAATAAATCTTAAAATAACTTTTATAAAGACGATACTTTTTTATAGACATTTATGAAAGGCATAAAATAATAAAATGCACAGTAAAATTTCGCTGATATTATATATTTTTTAAATTTAAGTTTTTACGTATTTTGTTACACATGAAAATTTACTAGAAAATTTGGTAAAATTTTCTATCTGAAGAAGATATTTTATTTTATTTTCGTGAAAATTTGTGTTTTACTCAGTAATAATAAGCGAAGTTTCAGGGTTGTCATCTGGTTACCGTTACTGCACGGTCATTTTTAACATTTAATTCTCTCCGTGTACGCTGCTGAATGAAAATTTCGACGTAGGATATAGAAGGTTATGCGCGTTGATGGAATGCTGAGGCAGTTGTAAGAGCAAGCCCCGATAGGGCCTCATTAAGGCAGTAGTCTGCTTTAGGAGCCGAAAAAAAAGCGTTTTTTCAACAATTTTTTTGAAAGGGAAGGAAATGATTGCGGTAAACGAAATTTTGAGACGATAGTATATTATATTCAAGCTTTAAAAAACAATTTTTATTATTACAAATTATTGAAATTTGCCAAAGTTGTAACGATTTTTCTGGGGCGCCTGGAGTGTGCACTCGTAAATCGGTGCCGGTGATGGAGGTCGTGCGATGCATCTGAAACAGTGGAACCAAATTTTTTTTTAGTTTTTATAAGTTCCTTTTCTATATGAACTAAAAAAATACCGAAGAAATGACGAAATTCCAAATTTTTTCGAAGTTTGAAAAAAAAATTCACTTTTTTGAAGAAAAAAAATTCACTTTAAGTTGCAAAACAAGTAATTTAAATAGTACTTTTGTCCAACTTTTTTAGTTCAAATAGAAGATAATTCAATACTGAAGCTAGATCACTTTGGTTTTTTTCGATCGGACATATATTGTTTTTACTATCGCCGGCACCGTTTTCCAAAACTTGTGAAAATGAAAACTCGAGAAAACGGGCTGTAAAGTTCTGCCCGAGCATTCGCACCTGCTCGACGCTCGGCCACTAAAACTGATCTAGCTTCGAAAATATGTCGAATTGGCCTCTAAAATTTTGAACACATATTCTTGGATAGTTTTGGAATAGATTTAAGACAAAAACGAAAAATCGATTTTTTGAAGCCTGTAAAGCAGACTACTGCCTTAAGAGCGGGGTAAGGTTAATTCGGTGAAAAAGAAAGCATATTTTCAAGAATTTTCTCAGACGATACAGGTAATGCTGCTTTATTCAATTAATTTCCATATAACAATACAACATCTGAACTATATTTTTCTAAATTTTCATTGCAAAATATTGATAAATAAGCCGTTGGCAGCAAATCTCCGCAGGCGCCTCGAAAAAACAAGTTGTTTCGCGGTGTACGCTATAACTCGTCACTGGATCATCTGAAACAAAAAAAAAATCAAAATGCGTTCATTAGGTGAGATGTTTCTCGAGGTAACGCTGCCGAGTTTTTTTTTTTTAATCGATTTTTTCATTTTCGGTAGCACTTGGAAGTCAAAAACGCGATTTTCGCTAAAAAAAATCGGCAAATTTGTTGTTGTAAGATAAAAAATAATTATTAAAAAAAAAAAACTCGGCAGCGTTACCTCGAGAAACATCTCACCTAATAAACGCATTTTGATTTTTTTGTTTCAGATGATCCAGTGACGAGTTATAGCGTACACCGCGAAACAACTTTTTTTTTTCGAGGCGCCTGCGAAGATTTGCTGCCAACGGCTTATTTATCAATATTTTGCAATGAAAATTTAGGAAAATATAGTTCAGATGTTGTATTGTTATATGAAAATTAATTAAATAAACCAGCACTACCTGTATCGTCTAAAAAAATTCTTGAAAATATGCTTTTTTTTTTCACCGAATTATCCGTGTTGCTTACGGGAGTAAAAAGACAGCCTGATCAGGCCGCAGTAAGGTAGCCTTCTGACTCCCGTACTACGGTTTTACCGATCCGGTCGGCATCCGGCACCGATCAGGCGTGCCTCATTACGGCATTCCAGACAGCAGCACGATAGCGGCCTGATCAGGGCTCAGGCTGCCTGATCAAAATTCCCAGTCGGGTTGCATTGTATTATTGATGATTATTATTGCGATATTATTTTTGTTTATTTTTGCTTTTATTCTGTTTTCAATTGTTATATATTTTGTTTTATAATTATTAAATTATTATCGCGATATTTATTGTTATTATTATTGCATTATGAGGAAAAATTATCCTCCGAATAATCGAAGGGGCGTTATTGCAACGCTCGCACGCATTTTTTTTTTTCGTTCCACATCGACATGAGAAGAGAGAAAAAAAATTCTGCGCTCTCGTTAACCTCGCGATATTTCGATGAAAAATGAATTTTCTTATGGGAAATCGAGCTCTCGTCCGTAGATGTGCCTCGTGAAACTTGACGATGCGAAGACTCGACATATTTACTTTTTTCAAGAGCTTTCGCGAAATCGCGCGGTCGAGACATTTCGAAAGCTTTCCACGCTCGGCCCACTCTCGGACTTTGAAGTTGAATTAAAAAAAAATGAAAAAAAAATAAAAAAAAACAGACGAAAAAAGAGAGCGGAATGAGGAAGCGTGGAGAGAGAAACTTCGCGAAACGTTTTCACTCGTGAAATCGGCTCGGGGTATAAGAGCGAAGTAGTAACTGCCCAGTCGAAAATTGCAAACGGTCGAGATCCGAGCACGCTTCTAATCCTTGAAAAATGAGGAGAAGAGAGAGAGAGAGAGAGAGAGAGAGAGAGAGAGAGAGAGAGAGAGAGAGAGAGAGAGAGAGAGAGAGAAAAGGAGAGGGATAGAACTTGATAAGAGCGATAGCATTGAATTTCACGGCTCACGTCAGCATATTGTGCTTGAAAACGCATGATTGAATCAACTTTTATAAAAAGAATGAACTGGTATATATAGCGACTCGTAAATGACCGTAACACTTGTAATTATTTAAGGGGCCAGTCCACTTTGGAGCCACGAAAAAAAGGCTATATACGCGATTTTTTTTTTGAGGATTTTATAAAAGATATGAATATAAAAATTGTTGGGCTTGATAAATAAAGTCTTGAAATACATACAAAAAAAATTTTAATTCATTTTTATTCATTTTTAAGTACAAAAACTATAGTTTAACGTAACGCCTCAAAAATAGTTGGGCTAGGTAGCTCCATCACAACTCGGCAACGGCTTGTCTGAAACAAAAAAATCAAAGTCCATTAGATTCAGTATGACACCAGCTACAAAATGACCCTCGGATATAAAGTTTTATCAAAAAATAAAAAAATGGCAGATGAAAAACGAAAAAGTAAAAAAAAACGCGCTTTTTTCGCAGTTTTTCGCAAAAAAAAAAGAGTAAAAATCAAAATTTTAAAACCATCGAGGGTCACCTTGTTGCGAATCATGTTTACAATATGTGGTTCAAATTTCAAGAGAATCGGTTTATTAGTTTTAGAGATACGATGGAGCTAGATTTTGAAAACGTTGTTTCGAGAAAAACGCGTTTGGAGTGTATACTAAGAAAAACTCTTACCTAAACTCAATCGGCAATTCCTCCACCGTACAAAATCCCTTCTGATTGCTCATCATCGTCGATTTCTTCAAGTCTTGCTTGCTTTCGTTTGGCTCTGGTCTCTTTTGAGCACTCAGAACTGCGGCGGTTGGCAGAGCGAACACGCTCGTCATCGCGATTGTCGGCGAATCCGATGGCGATCGGGCCGAGTTTGACTTAGAGAGCTCGGATTTTCATAAAATTTTGACACAATATTTCTGAATGTATGTACTTTCGAAAACAGTAAAAAAAAATTGATTTTTCGAAATTTTCAAAGTGGACTGGCCCCTTAAGCCGGTATTCTAGTGTATAGAGGCCTACAAATTACGGGCGTTTTATCGGGCTCGATAAAAAAAATATACATATTTTTAGTATCCATTTTTAGTCTTTTTATTGATGTTTCACAAACTTACGGAAAAAAAAAAAAATTTTGACTTGCATGCTTCCTTGCCCAGTAAATAGCCTTTTCTGATCAAGCTCTTCGCTCAGTTTGTTCAATTGTCGGCTGTAGCGTTCCGCAGTCACCGTCTGACCAGTTTCCAGGAGTTCCTAATAAAGCACACCCTTCATGTCCCACCAGATACACAGGAGAACCTTCTTCAAGTGGATGTTCTGGTTTTGGCGTCGATGTACTGGGTGTTGCCCGGGATTTACCCATGATTTTTTACGTTTAGGATTCTCGTAAAAAATATACTTTTCATCACCCGTCAGAATTTTCCACAAGAAGTCTTTTTTTTTTTTGTTGCCGGACGAGCAGTGAAAGGTACGTGTTCATACACGGAGAGAATTAAATGTTAAAAATGACCGTGCAGTAACGGTAACCAGATGACAACCCTGAAACTTCGCTTATTATTACTGAGTAAAACACAGATTTTCACGAAAATAAAATAAAATTTCTTCTTCAGATAGAAAATTTTACCAGATTTTCTAGTAAATTTTCATGTGTAACAAAATACGGAAAAACTTAAATTTAAAAAATATATAATATCAGCGAAATTTTACTGTGCATTTTATTATTTTATGCCTTTCAAAAATGTCTATAAAAAACGTATCGTCTTTATAACAGTTATTTTAAGATTTATTATAAAATTTAATGAGTGTTATAGGAAAATGTATTGTGCTCTCGGTAAAAATTATCGTGGGCGCTTGGTTAAAATTATCGTGCGGTACGGTACGGTAATTTTGAGGCACTGCATGGTAAAAATTCCCCTTCATACCTTTCGCTTCAGAATGGTATGGTCCCCTTCATACCTTTCACTTCAGAATATTATTATCGCACGAGTTTTTGAAGAAAAAATACATTTTACCAAGGATTTTTTCAATCGAAGAATTTATATTTTACCAGCCTTATAGGGAATTTCTCTTCTGAGGTTGACGCAGGTAAATTTTACTGTGCAGTACCGTAAAAATACCGTACGGTGCGGTTGGTAATTTTTAACCGACAGTAGGTAAATTTTCGAATATACATGCTAAATTTTACTGTCTCCAATTTTTACCCTTCTTGTATAGTACATTTTTAGCTACGTATTTGAAATTTTCTGTAACGTGAGTTAAAAAATACTTGTCGCGTACGAATTATTATGCTTTTCTCACTTGTCACCACATTGAAATATATCACGGTAATTTTTACCGTGAAATTCACGACAAAAATTACTTTTTAATTCTCTCCGTGTACGTTGACCTAGGTTGTGTTCGCTCAAGACATGTGGGAACCACCTTCCAAGTTTTTCAATTTTTCCCATTTCGTGCAAACGCTTGGAAATAGCTGTTTGGGTGACTCCTAACTGAGCTGCAAGCTCTTGTCGCGTTTGCGTTGAGTCTTCATCCCGTAGAGCTTGCAATTCCGCATCTTCAAACTTTCGAGGCTGTCCAGGGTGCGGCTGGTCATTAAGATCGAAATCACCACTTCTAAAACATTTGTACCAATAATTACACGTTTCATAAGACACAACGTTGGCAACCAAGAACACTACAAATTCATTCCCGTGCTTCAGAAGCATTTTTTCCTTGTTGGAATTCGTATAAAATGCAGTGCCGATTGTGCTGTTTATCGGTTGCCATCGTAAACTCTGCTATTCTGAGAGGTTATGTAACTCACGTAGACTTGTCGTTCGGTGTTCTGAAGCCTTGCGTCCGATCCTTTCAAAACCACACAAAAGACCACGAAAATATTTCTACTTTAAATATAATTTTAAGCTCGAAAAAAAAATCTGTAATAATTAAGTCATACACCTAATATTCCATTACCGCGAATTGTCATAAAAAAAAAAGTCTTCCAATACTTGCCGAATTTCACACGAATAATCACTTTTAAAGCGCATCGATCACGCGACGTTCATTCTCGTACTCTCTGTGAATGTATGTAACGTAAATAATCGCGGAGTTCAGCGCAGGAGAAAAGCAATAATAAAAAAAAAAAAAAGCGGAAAATAGAATATCGGTCGCGAACGTCCTATGTGCGCCTGTGCCCTCATAATGAGACCAATGAATGGAAAGTAGGGCACAACGGGGAGCGCATAGCAAAAGCGTGTAGCTCAAGTGCATGCGAGCATTGCAAGTAACACATGTCTATATATACACAAATGTATACAGGGTGATTCACAACTAGGCTTCCAATTATGAGCATATGGGGCATTCCACGCCAAATCGACCACTTTTCGGCCCGACCTCCTTCGATTCGGCTGAAACTTTATGCTATTGTTTTCATCTTAAAACGCTTGTGTGATTTTTTTCAAATTTTTTTACACAATCGCAATTACGTAGTGAATTTTGGAAAATATCGCCCGTTTTTTTTTTCAAATGCTCATAACTTTCTAAAAAAATGGACCAATTAAGGGGCCAGTCCACTTTGGAGCCACGAAAAAAAGGCTATTTTCGCGATTTTTTTTTGAGGATTTTATAAAAGATATGAATATAAGAGTTGTTGGGCTTGATAAATAAAGTCTTGAAATACATTTTAAAAAAAATTTTAATTCTTTTTTATTCATTTTTAAGTACAAAAACTATAGTTTAACGTAACGCCTCAAAAATAGGTGGGCTAGGTAGCTCCATCACAACTCGGCAACGGCTTGTCTGAAACAAAAAAATCAAAGTCCATTAGATTCAGTATGACACCAGCTACAAAATGACCCTCGGATATAAAGTTTTATCAAAAAATAAAAAAATGGCAGATGAAAAACGAAAAAAGTATTAAAAAACGCGTTTTTTTCGCAGTTTTTCGCAAAAAAAAGAGTAAAAATCAAAATTTTAAAACCATCGAGGGTCATCTTGTTGCGAATCATGTTTACAATATGTGGTTCAAATTTCAAGAGAATCGGTTTATTAGTTTTAGAGATACGATGGAGCTAGATTTTGAAAACGTTGTTTCGAGAAAAACGCGTTTGAAGTTTATACTATGAAAAACTCTTACCTAAACTCAATCGGCAATTCCTGCACCGTACAAAATCCCTTCTGATTGCTCATCATCGTCGATTTCTTCAAGTCTTGCTTGCTTTCGCTTGGTTCTGGTCTCTTTTGAGCACTCAGAACTGCGGCGGTTTGCAGAGCGAACACGCTCGTCATCGCGATTGTCGGCGAATCCGATGGCGATCGGGCCGAGTTTGACGCCCATTATTTCCATTATTTTAAGCACTGGACGAAATCCTTCATTAAAGACACACGCGGAAACTTTGCAGGCAATGTCTACGATTTTTTTTTGCCGTTGAACATGTGTTTAGGTGCCATATACCATACGCAGTTGTTAAAACTTTCATTATTGTTTTGCGTATGGCCACCTAAACACCTTTCGAGCAGTTCTCTTTTGGTGAGATCCTCGTAAATAGGTTTTAAAACTTCCTGTACTTCCTCAGAAAGAGCAGGAGGATGTTTGTAATGTTGCTGAAGTGCCTTAGCTTTGAGGTACTTGCACCATTCTAAAGGCCGATGGGTCGGCCGAGCGCGCTATACGCTCAGGTAGACGAAATGAGGTCCTGACGTTCAGGTAAAAAAAAAAAAAATACTTAGAGAGCTCGGATTTTCATAAAATTTTGACACAATATTTCTGAATGTATGTACTTTCGAAAACAGTTAAAAAAAATCGATTTTTTGAAATTTTCAAAGTGGACTGGCCCCTTAAAACGCTTGTGTGATTTTTTTTCAAATTTTTTTACACAATCGCAATTATCTAGTGAATTTTGGAAAATATCGCCCGTTTTTTTTTTTCAAATGCTCATAACTTTCCAAAAAATCGACCGATTAAGATTCCTTTTTTTTTAATTCTTTGTTTTGAAATGTTTTTTTTTATGAAAAAAGAAATATTTGGAAAATTTTCAAAGTCATCCTCGACGTGATTTTTTAGTTTTTTGGAGAAAAACGCGATTTTTTTTCGAGAATTACATTATTTATTTTTGATTTTTCTCTTGTAAAAGAAATCAAACCTCCGAGAAACCGCGTGTGGCTCACTGTGCCCCGTGACACATTGTGCCCCGTGACACATTGTGCCCCACTCTCTCCTACTCCGTTTATACGGTTCTAGACAAACGTTACTATCGTATCCACCCCTCCCTTCCGGCAATAAAACTAGCCCAGTCACCAAGAAACGTAACCTACAAATACACAGTTGCTTGTTTACTAAGCTCTAAAGTTCAATCGTTATTCAGAAAATCACCCAATACGCAAACTGTTATATCAACGAAGAAATATAAAAAAGAAATTGATCAAAAATACTTACTTTTGAACGAAAAAAAAACTCACACTCTTTCCACTATTGTCATTATTCCGCCTATATTCTAATAGAAAAAAAAACGCATCACCCGCTCGGAAAGATCGATCGTAAGCTGATACGAGTCACAAACGAAGCGTGCGATATAATTGAACGAGTGTGCACGAGCGCGAGGATGGATTTCCGCGAGGCTGCTGTCTGTTCTTGCTTTTTGTCCCGGGAGATGACGAGATGACGGAAAGCTGCGATGGAAGGAATCCTTTCATTCGTTGTTCACGCTTGCGACCAGAAACATCGTGCACGTTTGGAATCTCGGTGTGGGCAAAAGCAGTTGGGTTGACGCTTAATTCATCGTGAATATCGACGATGACGCGCACAAACACACATCTATCCATATACCTACAGGATGATTCACAAATTTTAGGGCTGCGTTGGTGACCATTCAACTTGCGCAATTGTCAGCAAAACGCTTTTTTTTTTTAACCCTTTAACAGCTGAGTTTTTTTTTGGAGCGTTTGGCAAAGTTGGTACATGGTGAATTTGAATTCATGAGTACTCAATGTGAGAAGAACAATTATTTGAGAATTTTTCTACCCTCAGAAACTACCTCCAAGTGAAAAAAACCATCCCAATCGCTTGAAAACATCTTAATTTCATTTCCCATCGTTCATTTCTGCCAGAAATGGAGGAAAAGTCATTCCGGAATACGTAGTGGAGTTCTGAAGAACTTACGGATTAATCAACCCTTATGAACTACCTCTCAATTGAGAGAAATTCATCCTCCAATGGATAAAATGTTCTCATCTCATTTTCTGTTATTTTATCTGAAGGACTTACGGATAATTCGATGTTTTGTTACTGTTGGGGGTAGTTTTGCGAGTCAGATTTTCTTGCTACAAATTTTTCATGTGTTTTCAAAAATTTATATGAACTGAACATCAATAAAAATACATTTTCAGGCGCATCACCACTGCTAGGGGCGGTTTTTGATGTTTTGTTACTCTTAGGGGTAGTTTTTGAATCGGATGTTCTTGATACACATTTTCCATGCGTTTTCGAAAATATATATGAACTGAGCATCAATGGAAGTGCATTTTTGGGCGTATCACCATTTCTAGTGGTGGTTTTCGATGTTTCGTTACTGTTAGGGGTAGTTTTTGAATCGGATGTTCTTGATACACATTTTCCATGCGTTTTCGAAAATATATATGAACTGAGCATCAATGGAAGTACATTTTTGGGCGTATCACCATTTCTAGTGGTGGTTTTCGATGTTTCGTTACTGTTAGGGGTAGTTTTTGAATCGGATGTTCTTGATACACATTTTCCATGCGTTTTCGAAAATATATATGAACTGAGCATCAATGGAAGTACATTTTTGGGCGTATCACCATTTCTAGGGGTGGTTTTCGATGTTTCGTTACTGTTAGGGGTAGTTTTTGAATCGGATGTTCTTGATACACATTTTCCATGCGTTTTCGAAAATATATATGAACTGAGCATCAATGGAAGTGCATTTTTGGGCGTATCACCATTTCTAGGGGCGGTTTTTGATGTTTTGTTACTGTTAGGGGTAGTTTTTGAATCGGATCTTCTTGATACACATTTTCCATGCATTTTCGAAAATATATATGAACTGAGCATCAATGGAAGTGCATTTTTGGGCGTATCACCATTTCTAGGGGTGGTTTTCGATGTTTCGTTACTGTTAGGGGTAGTTTTCCATTCGGATATTCTTGATACAAATTTGACTGAAGTTAGATGGTTGCACACTGAAAGTAAGCTCAATGAAATTTTGCCCCTCAACTCGCCCCGACCCTAAGAAATATGGGTTGAAAACTTTAAAATCGCCGTATCTCGATAATGAATAGCCCGGTCAAAAAATGTTTCGAACAAAAGTTGTTTGGAATAATAAAATACGTGTAAAGTTTTCTGACGTCCGATCCCCTATCTTTGAAAATAGCGGCAAAAAAAAGGTTTAAAAATTTGGGTTTGCTTGAAAGTGTATCCTCCGCGAGAGCCCCACTGACCCAGACAAGAAGATACACGCGCTGAGCATGGAGGAAGCGTGGCAGCGAGTGCGAGCGGTACGGACACATAGGATGTCTCTTTTTTCCAGTGGTGCGCAACTAGTAAATTCGCTAACTTTATAACGTTAAAACGGACATTAAAAAAGGCATAACATTTTTTTTTAGAGGAACTTATATATAGAGGAACTTATCCTGATTCAATAAACATCGATTTTTTTAAAATATATACATTTTTTTTTATCATTTTCTAGAGATGTACCGTTTTCGCATCAACCCCGAATTTTCTAATCGTTTTTGTGCCGCTATTTTCAAAGATAGGGGGTTGGAGGTCAGATCATTTTATACGTATTTTATTATTCCAAACAACTTTTGTTTGAAACATTTTTTGATCGGACTATTAATTATCGAGATACGGCGATTTTTAAGTTTTCAACCCCTATTTCTTAGGCTTGAAGCGAGTTGAGGGAGAAAATTTCATTGCGTTTAATTGCAGTATGCAACCATCTAGCTTCAGTCAAAAATTCTAATTCTACGCTAAAAAGTGCTGGGTTTTCGGTTCTTTTACTGGACTAAGTGCCCGGTGACATCTCTGCAAGGGCAAGTGACATACCGGTTGAGAAACCCGTGAAACAAAATACCAGAAAGGACGGCTGAAGGTGAATGTTCTCACATCTGATCTCCCAAGAATACAGTTACGCTTTCAGTTCTTAACGTCTCGAGAATCCTTCCTGTCACAATATATGATTTTTTTTTCATTGGGTCGTTAAACACTATTCGTCACAGAATTGCTTGCACTCGTCGAGCCCATATCTATCGAGATATACTTCTCGATTCTCCTATTCCATGGCGCACCCTTTCACTCTGCTCCCTTGGTCTTTCATTACTTGCTAAAGTCACTCGCTCGCTTGCTCTTCGTCACTCTCCATCTTGAAAATTGATTCTCCTTCGAATCGTCGCTTCTGCTAGGACGTATATAGCTCAGAGGCTGTGAGTGGATATTATTTTACTCTCGCTCTTCTATTCGCGCGTCCTTTTCGAAAGGGCTGTTCGCTCTCTCTCTCTCTCTCTCTCTCTTTCTCTCTCTGGGTTTTTCACTACGCTCAACGAGCTTGGATAGCATCGCAGCTCATGTACTCTTGCGTACGGATCGATAAGTCCAATATCGAACGCGGAATCTTATTTATTAAGGGGGAAATACATGTAGACGACGAAAAAATAGCCAATTAAATTTTTTTTTTTTGAAGGAACGAAATGTTGTACATTTATGAAACTTTAGGTAGAATTTATTACATAATGGCACTGTTTGAATTAATTTTTCCATTAAAAAATATTGGAAAATGGTGACGTTGTGGCGTGGTCTTTTAGGAAGGTTTTTGCAGCAATTGGCCCTTTGTGGGAAATCCAACGATTTCAATATTGATGTGAAAAATATTAATTTTTCAGATCGATATTGAAATCGTTGCATACAAATTAATACAAATAGTATTATTTATACAGGAGTACAAATTAATTCGGTCCGTTTTCAGGAGATGGCTCTGGCTGTTATGAATGTTTCATAGTGACAGCTGATTTCGGTGGTTTCAGAGAGGTTAGACATCCGTCAATAACATTCAGTTTATATCGCTTTGAGTTCCATTGAAAACCTTGTTTTTTTACTGTGTTGAATATGTCAAATTTTGTGTCAACTAAGCAGCATTTGCGGGAAGTTTTACTTTTCTGCTTTAATTGGAAGAAAAGTGCAGCTGAAGCGCATCGAGAGCTTGTTGAAGTTTATGGTGATGATGCTCCAACTGATAAATCATGTAGGGAATGGTTTCGACGCTTTAAGAACCGTGATTTCAGCGTTGAAGACAAGCCTCGCCCTGGACAGCCAAATGAGCCAATGAGCTGCTACAACCTGGCGATTCCATTACGGGCGATCGGTATAGACTACAATTGATTCGTTTGAGCCGCGCATTACGAGAAAAACGGCCGGAATACGAGCAAAGACATGACAAAATTATTCTTCTGCATGACAATGCTCGGCCTCATGTCGCAAAAGTCGTAAAAAAATATTTGGAAATGCTCAAATGGGATATTTTACCGCACCCGCCGTATTCTCCGGACATTGCTCCTTCTGATTACTGGTTGTCCCGACGGATGCAGCAGGATTTAGCAGGTCACCGGTTCACTTCTTTCGCAGAAATCGAAAATTGGCTCAAAACTTGGATCGCCTTAAAAGACGAGACTTTTTTTCGTGATGGAATTCGAAAATTGCCTGAGAGGTGGGAAAAAGTAGTAGCCAGCGATGGACAATACTTTGATTAATCTATTCATACCTTTTATTTTGAAATAAATGGATTTTTTACCACAAAAAAAACGGACCGAATTAATTTGTACTCCCAATATGAGCCAAGAATTTTTAGTATTTTAACATAAAAATGCTAAACTTTTAACTAAGAAACATTACAGAAGTTGAAAATTTCGAAAATTGGACACTTCCGAAAAAAAAATGAAATTTCACATGAAATTGTCATTCTTTTTTTTTATTTTTTAATAAAAAGGGTCTTTTTAAAAGTGTTTTTCTTAAACAAGTAAGTATAAATTCCAGGCAATATTGTTATTGAGTCTGTTTGGGTTGTGTACATTTTGGTACGATCGGTCAACTCGTTTTGAAATTACGTTTATTACCAACTTAAAAAATGCGGCGAAAACCATCCTGGAAAACCACGCTATAAGGGGCCAGTCCACTTTGGAGCCACGAAAAAAAGGCTATTTTCGCGATTTTTTTTTGAGGATTTTATAAAAGATATAAATATAAAAGTTGTTGGGCTTGATAAATAAAGTCTTGAAATACATATAAAAAAAAAAATTTATTCATTTTTATTCATTTTTAAGTACAAAAACTATAGTTTAACGTAACGCCTCAAAAATAGGTGGGCTAGGTAGCTCCATCACAACTCGGCAACGGCTTGTCTGAAACAAAAAAATCAAAGTCCATTAGATTCAGTATGACACCAGCTACAAAATGACCCTCGAATATAAAGTTTTATCAAAAAATAAAAAAATTGCAGATGAAAAACGAAAAAAGTAAGAAAAACGCGTTTTTTAGCAGTTTTTCGCAACAAAAAAAGAATAAAAATCAAAATTTTAAAACCATCGAGGGTCATCTTGTTGCGAATCATGTTTACAATATGTGGTTCAAATTTCAAGAGAATCGGTTTATTAGTTTTAGAGATACGATGGAGCTAGATTTTGAAAACGTTGTTTCGAGAAAAATGCGTTTGAAGTTTATAATATGAAAAACTCTTACCTAAAGTCAATCGGCAATGCACCGTACAAAATCTCTTCTGATTGCTCATCATCGTCGATTTCTTCAAGTCTTGCTTGCTTTCGATTTTTTGAAATTTCCAAAGTGGACTGGCCCCTTAAAATACTTTTTGACAAAAAAAAAAAATTTAAACAGTTTAATTATGTAATAAATCGTACCTAAAGTTCCACGAATCCAAAACGTTTACTTCTTTTAATTTTTTCTACAAGACCTTCATTCATATTGTATTATTATAATTACTTATTTACACATTCATGTAATTACTAATTGATGAACGTACGTCGCCATTCATTCTTTCATTAATTCGTTCATTTTTAATGTTTTTTTTTTTCACTTATTTATTTGTATTTTTCTTTTAATGCATTTATGATATTAATTTTTTTTGCACTCGTTCATGTATAAATGTATTCATTAATATTTTTTTATCTTACTGTTTAGCAATAAATTATTAATTCATACATTTATTTATTAAATCATTAATAGACGTCGAATGCCTCTGGCTTGCGTTTTCGACTTTATAGAAGAAAAACTGTAAAATATGGCGTATTTTCACTTTGCTGGTGGCCATCTTTGACGCGCGCTCAAAAAATATTGAGTCAAGCAATCACAAAACTGTCTGAGATGTTTATTTTTGTACGAAATCTTATCTTTCTAACGCCATCTAGCGCAATCTGATCGCACTTATACAACGCGAGATACAGATTACTAAAGCCATCTATTGCAAAAATAATGGATTTCTTTTTACTACACCTAATATATGAATTATTACCTTCGATGGTAACTTTTGATTTCCGAGGTTTTGACCAAGGATTTGTGCTTCCAGCCCACTGTGCAACGTAATATCGGCAGTTTTTCATCTTCTTCCCGACCCTTGAAGAATTCATTGATTCCCCACTCCCCCGTCCTTCAAACCGATCTCATACATCGCACGATCGTAACGAACGCCCCTTAATGAGTCTCCGTCTCTTATGCCGCGGCGATTAACGCGGCGCGAACTCTCTGCAACGGGGGCAATTTAACGAATGTAGGACGGGGCGAGTCTGCCACACGGCTAGATTTAATTTAAGAATCGGTCGAGTTTGAGCACGAATAGTACCCACGCAAGCTGTCAGTACGATTCGCGAGCCTATCCAACTCTTCCGGCTCGTAAAGCTCTCGGGTCGGTGTTGTTACGGGCTTTTTTTTCTCGTTACATTCAACGATTGGAAAACGTCAATTGAGCTCGAAGTGTCAGAGAAGTCGAAAAGATTCTTGTTTTAGAGCTGCGTGACTTTTGGATTTTATTTTATTTTTTTCTGTGGAAACGACACGCGGCTCGTTAAGTTTTTTTTTCTGTTTTCGAAACTTCTATCGCAACGTCGTCACGTGCGAGTCGTTACTTCGCTTTGCAGTCTCATTAACGCGTGTACAATTCGCGCAGCACGTGGCCGCGTTGTGTGATAAATAAATGCGCTCGATATTGGCTGGGTGCCAGTGCGGATAGTTATTCCATTTGCCCCCGCTGGCCTGGGAACGGTGGAGAAGTTTTCCTGGATCGTGAAGTTTGGAAGGGATTTTTTTTAATTTATTTTTCATTGTGCTGCCTTTTTTGGATTTGGGCTGTTGTCGAGTGTACGGTAATTTCAAACGGCAGTGAGAATATCGAGTATCACAGTGAGAGAAAACGCGGTGAAAGATAGTACGAGATGATGGAAAGTTGATGGTGAAAGATCGGTGAAGAAAGATCGACTAAACAATGGTTAAAGGTCTTTTAAAGAATGGTAAAAGATCTACAGTTCAAGATAGCAAAAGTGTGGTAAAAGATAAGACCACTTTATGGCTCATTGGTAGGACAATGCTCATAGACATGTGATGGCTACATTGTAATCGATAAACTGCCAATAAACTCCAGCTAGTTCCACTGTATGAGATATTACGAGACAATCGAAAGCAGAGTGTGAAAGATTGATGAAGAAACATCAATGGTAAAACATCTACAGTTTAAGATAGCAAAAGTGTGGTCGAACATAAGTCCAGTTTATGGCTTATTGGCAGAGCAATTCTCATAGATATGTGTCAGCTAAAATGTGATCGATAAGCAACCAATAAACCCTAGCTAGTTCCACTGTATGAGATATTACGAGACAATCAAACGCAGAAGGTGAAAGATTGATGTAGAAAAATCAATGGTAAAATATCTATAGTTGAAGACAGCGAAAGGGAGGTAGAAGATGAGGCCACTTTATGGTTCATTGGCAGGACAATTCTCATAGACATGTGTTAGCTACATTGCAATCGATAAACTGCCAATAAACCCCAGCTACTTTCATTGTACGAAATAGTACAAGATGATAGAAAGTTGATGGTGAAAGATCGATGAGGAGAGATCAATGGTGAAACATCTACAAAAACATCTACATCGAACGTCTAGCAAAAGGATGGTAAAAGATGATGCCACTTTATAGCTCATTGGGAGAACGATTCTAATGAAGTTGTATCAGCCACATTCATATCGCCGAGAAACTGCTACTAAACCCCCGCTAGTTTCACTGCGCGAGAAAAAGTAGATAGCGAAAGATTAATGATAAAACATAGCGAAAGATTTAATGATAAAAGCAGTTCAAGATAGCAAAAGAATGATGAAAAATGAAACCACCCTATGACTGTTGGCAGGACAATTCTGAAGTTGTGTCAGCCATATTGCGATCACTGATAAACTACCAATAAACCATAGCTAGTTTTACTGCACAAGAATGTACTAGATGATCAAAAGTTGGTGGTGAATGAACGATGATGAAAGGACAATGCCAGAACATTTACAGTTCAAGATCGCAAAAGGGTGTTAAATGATGAAGCCACTTTATGGCTCATTAATAGCACAATAGTTATACAGTTGTGTCAGCTACATTGTGATCGCCGATGAACTGTCAATAAAAGACAGTTCATTTTTCTGTAGTATCTTCCAACATAAAAACGATCGAGTTATCTCTCAGTCCACGTATTTGGTGCGGCCGGTCTTGATGGGCAACGACTCCATGAGGTTCGACACTAAAAAAGTCGATCTATTTCAGCGTCGGCCATTTGGATTTTAGATACAACCCGTGAAAATGTGGGTACCGGTGGTTTCTTTAGTGTGGATCTTCATGCACCTGGTGCAATCGCGGTTCCCGACCTCCAATTCGATAGTTGATGATGCGGAAATGGTTGACGAGAACGAATCGCGATCAACGGATGCTCAAGGTATTTTACATGACTCGTGGAGTTTTGTGTGGTGATTTTCTGTCCGGTGTAGTTTTTGTATCCGTTGACTACGTTTGTTTGCCGTTTAGATCGAACTGCGGCTTCTGCGTACGTTGAAAGTCATAAACCTTCTACGAAGCTTTGTAGTAGTCCAGTACGGTTGGCTAATTCCGGCGTTTCGATGCTTCGAGTGCTATACTCTTGAGGCAATAATTCATCCCGCGTACCTAAAACCTATATACATACACGGCAAAACCGATATACGTAGATGCGATAGCGAACTTTGCCTCCGCGCGTTCGTGCTGTTCGCCATTATTTCGTGGGTGGCCGCGATGCGGGCTTTGTCCCGTACGTACAATACGTTGCGTTAGCCCGTGGGAATCCTTAAACGCTTCGTACCAATGAATACGCTTGTACCGGGTGTCCCAAACTGTCGAACCTTCGGAAGTTGGGTGGGTGGATAGATCTCGAAATTTCGAGGCGAAAAGTCCTTACGCATTCTTCAATTCGACGAACGGCTGCTGAAATATGAAGAGACGAGTGACAGCCAATCACATGCGCAGCCGCGGCGAAATGTACCACGTGGGTAGCGAAGAATGCCACGCCCCTCGCTTCACAGAGCGTACGGGCCCGAACGGAGTGGGGCGTGGCCTGTCTGATTGGCTTTAAATAATTGTTAATTAACTCAGCAACGGTGCATCGTAGAGCAAAACGGCTAAGGACTTTTCTTTTCCAAATTTGATGAACTATCCAGTGGGGCTAGGTATAAGGCTACTTTCCAGACACCCCGTGTAGAACAACGGAATCGAAGAGCTATGGATCGTTCCGCTACCGCGTTCTCACCGCGTCGTATTACCGACATCCCAGGGCTGGCAATTGTCGCTCTCGTTGACCGATCTCTACGTGCCTATACTCGCTCGTACAATGGGTACCATACCGAAGTTATGCGGTTATTGCGATCACCGCGTGTTCCCCCTCGTTCTCTCTCACTCTCGACCTAACCTACCTACATATCCTCGGTAGCGGTGCACAAAGCACATTGCTCTATGGAATATGGGTTTCTATGATTTACAGAGGACTCGACGCCTGTTTGCTATACGGGAATGAGCGCATCGACTGAATAATAACCGAAGCTGGCATCGAACCCGCGGTTTTGTGTCATCAGACCACGAAATAATGTGAATTTTTCTCAAAGCTTCAAACTCTTCGCAATCGATCCGACAAATTTTCACTTTTGTATCCCAAAATCTACGACACGGTATCGAAGACTCCGCGCGTATATTTTCAAAGGTCCATGCAAACCGCTCTTTGCACATATTTTTACGAACATTTGTGGTTTGTCTATTTTCTCAAATTCCGAATTCCTTATATATATATATCGTATAGATTTATCTATATACACGTGAAGACACAAACTGCAATTGCAGATGCAAAAAGAAGCAGCGAATTTCATGAATGCTCGGAGCATTGTGTTCCAACAATAAAATATGTATTGCTCGCTCCAAGTTTTTCAACTCCCCATAAGCCGGGCGTACTCGCCTTCTTAACGAGAACGAGAAACTTGACGTAGCGGATGGAGAGACGGTGGTTGTAGCATTTGAAAGCATCGACTAAGATTCTTGGGACGTTGCTGAGTGACTGCCAAATGCCAATTTACGTAATGATGTTCGTATAAATGCATAAATGTGTGTGTGTGTGTGTATGCACAAAAGACGATCTCCCTTTGCTGTGGTGCCCCGAGAGTGATGCTAATATGCGGCAGTTTTGTGCTTTCTGCGCTTTTCATACGTTCTACCGTAAAACCCTCCGCCCCCCGCCTAGATTTAAGCTCCTTTCAGTTATATAAGATGTACAGAAAAGTTCTCGGCCCTTTTTTCATGAGACTAATTATTTATTTGTTTAAAATCAAAAAACTATTTATTTACTTAAAATAATTTTAATCGGGAAAGTGATCTCTGTTAGCTAAGTCAGAGATGTGTGCGGCCGTGTGGATGATAAGATGGTCTTTGTGGATTCGGCTTCAATCCGGCCAGTCAAGGTTATTCCAAAGTCAGCAATGGAATTAGAGGATGTTTTTACGTTTCGGCCCTCTGGTTAGGGTCCTCTTCAGAATTTTTATTTTTCTCGATGTTGTTGATATCTCGAATTTTTGCTGATCTTAGGAAGGTTGTTTCGAAGATCATTATTTATGGGTGTAAATAATGTTAGGTGAGAAACTCCAATCAATAGAAATGTTATCGTTTATCGGAGTTTTTTTTCGCTCATCTTGGAAAGGAAAACAAAGTTTTTAAAAACTAGCTCAATAGACACGAAATATCGCCGATAAACGATAACATTTCTATTGATTGGAGTTTCTCACCTAACATTATTTACACCCATAAATAATGATCTTCGAAACAACCTTCCTAAGATCAGCAAAATTTCGAGATATCAACAACATCGAGAAAAATAAAAATTCTGAAGAGGACCCTAACCAGAGGGCCGAAACGTAAAAACATCCTCTATTTCCATTGCTGACTTTGGAATAACCTTGACTGGCCGGATTGAAGCCGAATCCACAAAGACCATCTGATCTCTGTTAGCTTCTACACATTTCCCCAACCCGTCAAGCAGATTGCGAATTCCTTGGCCGTAAAAAGATGGTGGTTTTGAGTGGATAAAGTCGGTAATGGATTTTTTTTTACTTGATCGAACGTTTTGCAGTGGCTATTGGGATCCATCATATGAGCGGAGCCTAAAAAACATGACGGCGATAAGAGGACCGTGAAACGTAAACAGTCATGTAGTTTAGTGCAAATTTCTGTGATATTATGATAAGTATTGGTGCAATTTGTGATTGGGCTGGTACCAATCCTAATCAACGCAATTTTATGGAAGGAGGACGTATTTAGGAGGCTGGGCACATTTTGACATGTGGTAACCCGTGCGGAAAATTGGCAGGTCATCCCTAATACGATTCGGGGCGTGCGAGGGTTTGTTTGTGGATTCCATAGTAGGGTTTTCCGTAAAAGAGCCAGTCCGGGGGGCCTCTATTAGGGAATGGTAGGATAGGTAGGTTGACTAAAACTATGGTCTAAGTACGGAGACCAAGTAAGGGCCTTTAAGAGGTGTAGTTGTAGATTTCCTACTAGCGATTTCCCCAATACTACCAGACTTTGCTATTATAGGGGCAAATCAGTATAAATTGCTTGACCAAAGAATTTGTGGCATAATAATTATTTAGATCGATTAAATATAATAATTAAACTATGCGTTTAGCAGATGAGACAGATGAGTTGCGACAGAATTCTAAGCCTCAAATGTATGAAATAACACATTTCTTTTTCACAGTTCACACACATGCACGTACGCATATGGCTGCAATAATTTGTTATGAGGCACCGTTTAGGCAATTTCAAAGGCCCTGGTTATTTTGCCTTCAATGGCCCTCGGTGGCGAAGTGTGAACGGCCATTGATGGCCCATGTGAGGCTTCCAGACTAGGGCCTTATTTTTTCTATTTTTTTCAAATATAATATATAAATTATTTTATTTAAAATGTTAAGCACATAAAAGAGCAACATTTTAACAATATTTAAAAAAAAATTCATCCAAAAGTTTGGGAAATTCAGCCGGTGCACAGTGGGACGAAATCCCGAAATCGCGGCCATAAATCGGGAACGCATTCAATTACGAAGTAAAAAATCTCAAAAACAAAATGGAGGAACAAAAACGGCGACAAGTTTCTTCAAAAACGCATTCAATTCGGGTGAAAGTCTGTACTCGGGGGTATTTGGGGTCGCTGATTGCGAATCCGAAGTAAAAAATCTCAAAAACAAAATGGCGGATCGAAAACGGCGACAAGTTTCTTCAAAAACGCATTCAATTCGGGTGAAAGTCTGTACTCAGGGGTATTTGGGGTCGCTGATTACGAATGCGAAGTAAAAAAATCTCAAAAACAAAATGGCGGAACAAGAACGGCGACAAGTTTCTTCAAAAACGCATTCAATTCGGGTGAAAGTCTGTACTCGGGGGTATTTGGGGTCGCTGATTGCGAATCCGAAGTAAAAAATCTCAAAAACAAAATGGCGGATCGAAAACGGCGACAAGTTTCTTCAAAAACGCATTCAATTCGGGTGAAAGTCTGTACTCGGGGGTATTTGGGGTCGCTGATTACGAATCCGAAGTAAAAAATCTCAAAAACAAAATGGCGGAACAAGAACGGCGACAAGTTTCTTCAAAAACGCATTCAATTCGGGTGAAAGTCTTCACTCGGGTGTATTTGAGGTCGCTGATTACGAATCCGAAGTCAAAAATTTCAAAAACAAAATGCTGCGACCTTACCCTTCCAGGTTTGAATGCACCAATCATTTCTCTACCCAACCCACTGGTCAAAATTCCCCGAATTCAATTTTCACTTTTTCGATTTATGGCCGCGATTTCCAGGTTTCGTCCCACTGTGCGGTGGGATCTGGTTTCCGGAGACACCTAAAAAAAAGTGTCCTCATGGTGGTCAGGATAACTCATGATAGCTTTATCTGAAATAAAAAAACCAAATTTTTTCTGTTAGTAGATAAGTGTAGTTCGTGAATGAACGAAGGATTTTTAAAAAAATTGAAATTTGAATTTTAGGCAGAGTTGTATGTAAAATAGTTAAATTTTTGGTACAATTTACACTACGTATAGCCTTGTAAAATTAGTTGTAATCGAAAAAAAAACATTCGTTCAATCATTAGTCAATGCTATTTTGAAGAAGTCTGCAAAATTTCAATAAGATCGGTTCATTAGTTTTTGAGAAATTGGGTCCACCGACTTCAAAAATAGACCCGGCCGGACTTTCCCAACGGGGGGAATTCCCAGAGGCTCTCTCTCCTAGACTTTTACTCCGATTGATTTAAAATTTTGGGAGAATATTCTACACATATTGTACTATTAGATAATAAAATTAAAAAATGGATTTTTTTTGAAATTTCCATCCCACGTAACCCCTTAATAAAGTTGGCAAAAAATAAAGATGGGCCCGATCAAAGTCCTAACTCAATTTCCACACGGGAGTGAGAGAGGAAGAGAAACGGTCAGGAATAAGCTGAGCGAAGCGGAGCCCCAAATAGTAAAACGAAATAGAGTATGTAACTTTTTCGTCTCGCGTTTTATGTACCTAGGACAGCCCCTCCCCTCCCCCTCCCCGCCTTCCTTGATCGCCGTCTCTGTTCTCGATCCTACCGTTACTACTATTTTCGTGCGGTCGTCTACGTCACGCAATCACCGAAATAACTCAAATCTCTGACGTCACTGCGTCAAGTCTCGAGGGTCGTCCGCCCCTCGTTTCGCCTCGCCCCTCCCGGAACTCACGAACGAGCATGTGATTCTCCCGCGCTACCGGCGCGTAGAGTATCAGCTGTTTTCGTAATACGCAGATGTGCATGCGTCCAGTCATGTGCACGTCTATACAAGAGGCCTGAATTTATACATAGGTATACGGATATATATAAATATATATATATATGTGTGTATGTGTAAATTAAGTAAGGAGACTGATTTCTTTTCAATTTTTTAAATTCGAATTTCCATTTGAAATAACGTATAAGAAAATAATTACAACGCGTGAAATTTCATACTGATGGTTCGTACTGTGGTAAATTCATTCTTTATTTCTTGTGTTTTCGATGAATAAACATGATTTTTCACGTTATCAGAAATTGATAAAAAATACAAAGTATGCAAAGTGGGTTCGAACCCGAGTCACCAGCGTGTTAGTCAGAAGCTTTAACCGCTGGGCCACGCTGCCTTAGCAAATTCGAACACAACGTTCCTGGCATATATTGGGTGAAGTAAAAAGTTCTGAGCGTTTTCTGCTAGATGTCTAGTGAGCCATTTCTCACGATGTATACATCGCATCGGGTCATACTATGCGGCGATTTAAAGGTGAAATTAGGCTTCAAAAAAAGTTCTTTGACAGTTTTGTGTTTGGTGAAACTAGTTGGGTGTTACAGCGTTCCAAAATGGAGGTAGAAAAAAGATAAAATTCGATACATTCTTCAGTACCACTACGACCAAGGTGAAGAGGCGGAGCAGGCGGCCCAAAAAATTCGTGCTCTTTATGGACCCAATACAGTATCGATCTAATACAAAGCGGTGGTTCCAACGATTCCGTTCTGGTAATATGGACGTCGAAGATGAGGCACGCTCTGGTAGGCCAATCGTCGAAAATGTCGATAAAATCATGGAAATCGTCGAGTCGGACGGGCATGTGAGCACTTATTCCATTGCCCAGGAACTGAAGATTAGCCAGAAAACCGTTTGGAACCATCTGCATAAGGCTGGTCTCAAGAAGAAGCTCGATGTATGGGTGCCACACGAATTGACGCAAAAGAACCTTTTGGACCGAATTGATGCCTGCGATTCTTTGCTGAAACGTAATGAAATCGACCCATTTTTGAAGCGGATGGTGACTGGCGATGAAAAATGGGTCACATACGAGAACAACAGCCGTAAAAGATCGTGGTCCAATCGCGGTGAGCCGGCCCAAACGATCGCCAAGCCCGGATTAACGGCCAAGAAGGTTTTGCTGTGTGTTCGGTGGGATTGGAAGGGAATCATCCACTACGAGATGCTCCCATCGGGCCAAACACTCAATTCGGACCTCTACTGTCAACAACTGACCAGATTGAAGCAGGCGATCGACCAGACGCGGTCAGAATTGGCCAATAGAAAGGATGTTGTGTTCCATCAAGACAAAGCCAGGACGCACACATCTTTAACGACGCGCCAGAAGCTCCGAGACCTTGGATGGGAGGTTCTATCGCACCCGCCGTATAGTCTAGACCTGGCATCAGGCGATTATCACCTTTTCAAACATTTGCAAAATTTTCGTGATGGTACAAAACTGGCCTGAAGAGAAGCTTGTGAAAATGAGCTGGTCAAGTTTATTACCAATAGGGAATAGGACTTCTTTAATCGCGGAATTATGAAATTGCCTTCAAAATGGACAAAAGTTATCGAACAAAACGGCGCATATTTGATCTAAATCGGATAATCCTATGTTAATTTCATCGTCGAAATAAAGCGATAAAACGCTCAGAAGTTTTTACTTCATCTAATACATTGTGCCTCATTTTTCGATCGGCGATTTTTCGAGAACAATTGAGAGTTGTGTTTTCTCCTTTACAGGGTAGATTGCTATTGAGAAGTACTTTACTCTCGCAAAGGAACGTCAAAATCGGTGATCCCAATTACGCGCCCTCCCCTTGTATCATTGCGTAGATTAGTATTTTGTTGTGTTCCGCGGTCGATTGATCTAACCACTGAGCTACGTCTGCCCGATTACCATACTTTGTCGGATATTCTTGATATTCGCAGCGCTACAATATACTAGCTACGCAACTAAGTTTCCGGGTTTCACACATTGGTGGCGCTAACGACACATATAATCTCCATACATGTCTGAAGTTGTGTTTTTTTTTAAAGGTTGGACATCTTTCAAAAATAACCAGTCGCAATACCAACACACATCGCAATGCAAAAATATTTTTTTCTAACAATGAAGATGTCGAGTTTTGTGCCAAATAAACAGCATTTGCGGGAAGCTTTGCTTTTCCGCTTTAACTTGAAAAAAAAAACAATGCAGCTGGAGTACCTCGTTTGCTTGAGGAGGCCTCCGGCGAACATGGACCATCGAAAACTACCTGTGAAGATTGGTTCAAACGCTTCAGAAGTGGCGATTTCGACACTGAGCACAAGGAGCGCTCCGGAAGACCAAAAACAATTGGGGACGCCGATGTGCAAGCCTTATTGGATGAAGATGATACGAAAACACAAGATCAACTTTCGGAGTCATTAAACATGACAATTTGAACCATGCATTGCTCGAAAAACAGGCAGAATGGGAGACGAGACACGAACGAGTGACATTGCAGCACGACACAACGCTCCGTGCTATCGCACTTCCATCGTCCAGGACACCATCAAAACGGGAAATGGGAAATGGGATCTGCTAACGCAACCGCCGTATTCGCCAGATCTGGCTCCTTCCGATTATCACTTGTTCCGGTCGATGTCGCATGGCTTGGCTGGGCTACACTTGGCCAATTTCGAAGAAGTACAACATTGGTTGGATGATCGGTGTTCGGTCCAAAGACCGTTTTATCGTCGCGGTATTCTTGTATAGCCAGACAGGTAGCAAAGATGTGTAGCTAGCGAGGGACGGTACTTTGAATAAACCATTTTTTTTGTATTTCTCTTCAAATTTTCCATTTTTTATTGATAGAAAAAAACCCAGAAACTTAGTTGCGCACCTACACAAATGATATTCTCGCATTCTAATGTTACGTGAAAGATTAATGTAATTTCTCAACTCGTTCCGACCAAGCGCTTTTATTCATTCGAAATGCCCATCCCACTGTCTTCACCCCGTTGAAGAAAAATGCGGATGGGCGCTTCGTTCGTTGGCTTCGATCGGGGCAATTTCCGCAGGTTTTCGTTACTCCTTCGCCCTTAGCTCGGAAAATAACATTCAATTAACTTACTCATGGACAATATATATATATATACACAATAGGAAGAGAAAGCCACTGAATTTTCTCTCTACGTATACAAACGACGAGCATCCTGTTGCCATCCGCTGCCAACCGAGCTGGGAGTTGTAAAGTTGCCCCAATTTCTTCTTTTCTTCGCATTCTCGTTTTCTCTCCCTTTCCCCCCGTTTAGGTATTGCAGAACAATCTCGCTTCGGTGATTTCTCTTTATATTCTCTTGTTCCACAAGATACTTTTCATTCGTAAGTAAAACAACAACAAAAAGAAGAAAAATAAAGAAAAGCTCGAGTAGAACGATGGAAAGTTGCCAGTGGGTGTAACGGAGATTTTTGTAAGAATTATACATGTATGCGTGTAAACACATGTGTGTGTATGTATATACAGGGTGTCCCAGGACGGAATGTCATCCCTGAAATGGGGGGTTGAGGGTGAAATTCTGAGTCGATTGATATAAGCATGTACCAGGTGTAGAATTATGAAAGCGGATTTTTTTTGTAAAAATTACACGTCTGTTTGAAAATGATAAAAAATATTTTATTCAAAATAATCTCCATTGATATTTAAACATTTTTCCCACCTCTATGGCAGCTTATGAATGCCACGCGAAAAAAAAACAGTTCTTCTTTTGAAGCGAACCAGTTGTCGAGCCATTTTCGTACATTTTCATACGAATTGAAGCGTTGTTTAGCGAGAGCGTGTCCCATTGATGCGAATAGATGATAATCGGACGGAGTCTAGATTGGAGAATAAGCCGCATGCGCTGGTATTTCCCAACTGAACGCCTCGATCGTTTCCCTGACCAGTTTTGCTGTGTGTGATGGAGCATTATCATGGAGCAAAATGACTTTGTGTTGCCTTTTTTGATACTCTGGTCGTTTTTCACGCAAAGCTTGATTCAAATCGATCATTTGTTGTCGGTAGCATTCAGTATTAAGGCGGGATCCTGAATTAGCCGGTTCGAAAAATCGATATTTTGAGGAATTTTTTTTCGGGTAAAAAAAAAAAAAGCAAGTTTAGCGAAATTTTCAGATTATTTTATTACATGTCTGAACATAAGAAAACAATTTTTTTTAAAGAAAAATATCAACAGGCAACCGATTTTTATGCACATTCGTGCCACTGCTGTTTCCATGCGGCGTGACAAATGGAGCTCGTAATTTTCATCCGAAACAAAAAAACCAAAAACCATTTTAATTGTGACATATTTTTCTTCTATATGAACTAAAAAAAACGAAAGAAATTTTGAAATTTGAATGTTTTTTCGGGTTTGAAGTAGAAAATGTGCTTTTTGTGAAAAAAAAAATTATTTCAACTTGCTAAAAAAATTGTTAAGAATTTTTTTTTCGACAATGTTTTTAGTTCAAATAGAAAAGAAAACGATACTGAAGCGAACAAGCTTTGGTTTGTTTCGATTGGACTTCTAGTTTTTTTTGTAATCAGGTACGCCAAATTAGAAAAATCGTAAAAACGAAAACTCGAGAAAACGGGCGCCGTAACTGCCCGAGCGCCCGTATACCTGCTCGACACTCCACTACGTTCAGTGCTGTATCTTTGGAAATATTTCGAATTGGGCTATAAAACTTTGTCTAGACATTCTTAGATACATCAGGAATAGATTTAAACAATAAAAAAAAAATCGATTTTTTGGACCTTCTAATTCAGGATCCGGCCTTAACAGTTTCGCCAGGTTTTAGCATCCAACAATGCTTGCAATTCGCTGTCTTCAAACTTTTTCAGTGGCCTCCCACGTTCTTCGTTTCTCACGTAAAAATCACGACTTTTGAATTTTTTCAACCACTCGAAACATTGTGTTTTACCAAGAGCACGTTCACCGTAAGCTTCGACAAGCATTCGATGCGATTCTGCAGCAGTTTTCTTCAAATGATAACAGAAAACCAATGCTGTCCGCAAATCGTAGTTCGCAAGGCACAAAACTCGACATGTTTAAGGTTATAGAAAAATATACCGGTGCAGGGAACTTGGGTTGTTGTGTGTTGAAAATCTTCGTCAGCTGTTAGAGGGAGATGATGGCGCTGCATAAGCGGTCTTACGGTCCCTAAACTGATGGCTAGCCACCATCTACAGGGAAATTCCGGTTTCATACTTCTACTCAGTCCAAGTTGTGTGCGGCCGTGTTGATGAATACTTGTTGTTATGGAATCGGCTTCGATTCGACCAATGAAAGTTTCCACGTGTCGATGGAAACAAAAGTTTTTCTGCTTTACGTTTCGATCCTTGATTTGGATCCTCTTCAGAATTTTATTTACTCTGAACATTGTCGATATTTCTAGTTTCGTGTTTTTGCTTGGAAGATGATTGAAGTAGACTATATTGATGCAGATGCAATAATGTCTTGTAGGGTTGAATCAAAGGATTGATTCAGAACATTAATTTCAATTGATGGAAAGATAGGTCGTTTTTCGACGATCTCTATCAATTGAATTAAAAAAAAAAAAATTTAATTTATAACTTCCAAAGCACAAAAGAGAAAACTAGATATTTTTGGTTCTACATGTTGAGTAGTTGAGTCTCCGACAGTTCCAGAGAAACTCAGTGGTGCCTGGCGGAGCGTGTAGTGGTGCCTGGCGGAGCACGGTAGGAGCACCGCTTCCACCAGGCACCACTACACGCGCGTATCGCTCACTGACTTGAGCCCGCTCATCGGGCGCGCCTGATTGGCCCGTCTTTAAAAATTAATAATAATTCAGGGCTTGATCTGGGAACCATAGATGCTTGTGTCAATCGACTCAGAATTTCACCCCCAATCACCCCATTTCAGAGATGACATTCCGTCCTGGGACACCCTGTATATGTCGTGAGCTTCGACCCATCTTCTCGACTTACTTGTTTCAATAGAAGAGCGAGTCCTAAACCGCTGCCTCGGCCAACGCAAATATATTTTCTCCGGATATTACCTCAGTACGGACATTCACTCCTCTCCAATCCCGCCGCTCGCCTCACCTACCCCGTGCCAAATGCTTCAACTTCTTGCCGCGAATCGTCTCGTCTCTCGCGAATTTTTCCACGTTACCTTTTAATACTGCACCGTCAGCGAAGCATGGCTTTGACGTTCGAACGTAGGAAGAAAAAGCTTGCGGTATCGTAGATCGTTACGCGCATACGGTAATACCTTCTGCACAGCGAGGATATTTCGATTTTTTCGGCAATTATTTATTTACGAGGGGCGTGACATTTGGCAAATAATGGAATGGCGCAGTGTCACACGCCTATGATCAATTCGACATTTGGAAATAACTTTTCTCCCAAACGGAACAACCAATTTCAATGAAATTTGTCGTGGGCGTGCAGGACGCTTGCTCCGAGGGCATCGTTCTTGACATTTTCTCAAATTTCGAAGAAAACAAAAATGCACCGTTTGTGGTTATGGGAGAAATTGTGAATTATTAACGATTGCATTGCATATTCGGTAATTTAACGAGAATCATCCACACGGAGAGAATTAAAAAGTAATTTTTGTCGTGAATTTCACGGTAAAAATTTGCGTGATATATTACAATTTGGTGACAAGTGAGAAAAGCATAATAATTCGTATGCGACAAGTTTTTTTTTTAACTCACATTACAGAAAATTTCAAATACGTAGCTAAAATTTTACTATACAAGAAGGGTAAAAATTGGAGACAGTAAAATTTAGCATGTATATTCGAAAATTTACCTGCTGTCGGTTAAAAATTACCAACCGCACCGTACGGTATTTTTACGGTACTGCACAGTAAAATTTACCTGCGTCAACCTCAGAAGAGAAATTCCCTATAAGGCTGGTAAAATTTAAATTCTTCGATTGAAAAAATCTTTGGTAAAATGTATTTTTTTCTTCAAAAACTGGTGCGATAATAATATTCTGAAGTGAAAGGTATGAAGGGGACCATACCATTCTGAAGCGAAAGGTATGAAGGGGAATTTTTACCATGCAGTGCCTCAAAATTACCGTACCGTACCGCACGATAATTTTAACCAAGCGCGCACGATAATTTTTACCGAGAACACAATACATTTTTCTATAACACTCATTAAATTTTATAATAAATCTTAAAATAACTGTTATAAAGACGATACGTTTTTTATAGACATTTATGAAAGGCATAAAATAATAAAATGCACAGTAAAATTTCGCTGATATTATATATTTTTTAAATTTAAGTTTTGCGTATTTTGTTACACATGAAAATTTACTAGAAAATCTGGTAAAATTTTCTATCTGAAGAAGAAATTTTATTTTATTTTCGTGAAAATCTGTGTTTTACTCAGTTATAATAAGCGAAGTTTCAGGGTTGTCGTCTGGTTACCGTTACTGCACGGTAATGTTTAACATTTAAGGCCGTCTTCTAGTCTAGACGGCCAAAATTTGAGGATTTTTCAACATGCGATTGAAAAAAAACAAAAAATATTGCCGTATCTATCTTTTTATCACATATTTATTCATCCCTTGACATTGTATAAAAAAATTGGCGAAAAAAAATCCATAATTCTGGTAGATGCAGGCTGGTAAAGTGGGGGTGGAAAAAAAACGGCCTCTCCTGGTTGACATGATTCCAACGCTCCTGGTCATCTGAAAAAAAAAAATAGATTCTTAATTAGTAAGGATGTCATTATAGCCCCTACCTCAGGCAAAAAAAAAAATTCGCAAAATGGCGGCTGTTTAAAAAAAGGTCATTTTTTGCCGTTTTTTTTCACGATTGTTGATTTTTTAAAAATAATTAGTAACAAAATTTCGCGATAAATCTGGTAGGGGCGATAGAGGGGTGTATAGAGAAGGTCCACAAAAAATTTCAAGTAAATCGGTTTATTACAACTTGAGATATCATGTCAACCGTCTCGAAAAACGTAGTTTCGAGAAAAACGCGTTTAAAGATTCGAGTACAGTTTCAGGCAGTCTAGGTCATATAATGGTACATATCCTTACATTTCGTTAATCGGCGATTCCTGGTCCATAAAATACTCCTTCTTCTTCAAAATCGAAGTCTTTTGATGTTTTTTGATGATGAGAAGTTCGGAGTTCAGAGCGGTGAATCCGCTGTTCATCACGTCTGAGAGCGAACGCGTGACTTTCAGGACCGATCGTAATCCCCTGGACGTCCGTTAATATTTGGAATTTCCAAATTTCCTTTGGAGGGTATATTCTTGAAATACTAAACATTGAAAATATGCACAAAAAAAAATCGATTTTTTCAAAATTCTAGACTAGAAGCGGCCTTAATAATGTGGTCAAAATAAGAGATACTAGTTTACCAGGATCAGGATTAAGAAAATACTTTTTAATGTTTCCGATGTTATTCTTAAGGGACCAGTCCACTTTGGAGCCACGAAAAAAGGCTATTTTAGCGATTTTTTTTTGAGGATTTTATAAAAGATATGAATATAAAAGTTGTTGGGCTTGATAAATAAAGTCTTGAAATACATTTAAAAAAAAAATTTTATTCATTTTTATTCATTTTTAAGTACAAAAACTATAGTTTAACATAACGCCTCAAAAATAGGTGGGCTAGGTAGCTCCATCACAACTCGGCAACGGCTTGTCTGAAACAAAAAAATCAAAGTCCATTAGATTCAGTATGACACCAGCTACAAAATGACCCTCGAATATAAAGTTTTATCAAAAAATAAAAAAATGGCAGATAAAACACGAAAAAAGTAAAAAAAACGCGTTTTTTCGCAGTTTTTCGCAAAAAAAAGAGTAAAAATCAAAGTCTTAAAACCATCGAGGGTCATCTTGTTGCGAATCATGTTTACAATATGTGGTTCAAATTTCAAGAGAATCGGTTTATTAGTTTTAAAGATACGATGGAGCTAGATTTTGAAAACGTTGTTTCGAGAAAAACGCGTTTGAAGTTTATACTATGAAAAACTCTTACCTAAACTCAATCAGCATAATTGACACAATATTGACACAATATTTCTGCATGTATGTACTTTCGAAAACAGTAAAAAAAAAATCGATTTTTTGAAATTTTCAAAGTGAACTGGCCCCTTAAAGTTGAGTTATAAATTTTGCTCAAATTGACCTCCTTTGCTCCGTATGCATGCAACAAAAGTTATTACGTGCTATTACAACCACAAACAAAAAAGTTATGACGATTTAAAGGCGAAATTTGGAGTAATTAAAAAAAAAGAAAAAAATTATATCTCAATTATCGTGACACTTAGGATGTAGGGTCCTAGGGAAAAAAACTAGCAAATGACACCTCCAATCCCTCAAAAGATTGTGTCGGTCCATGCGCCAAACACCTTGTATATGGATGTCCTTCCAAGGCTCGTCCTGTTTCCGAAATCAATGATTCATTTGATAAAAAATTGAAGAACGTCCTCCAAAGAGCGAGACGTGCCAAAAGCCAACATTACATAGATAGAAGAGGTGCAAAATAAAATACAGAAATAATAAAGAGAATGAGACAAAAAATGGTGAAGAATAAAGTACAAGCGGCGTCGCATGAATAAAGAATATAATGAAAAAAAATTGGATGGAGATACAGAGAGAGAGAGAGAGAGAGAGAAGAGAGAGAGAGAGAGAGAGAGAGAGAGAGAGAGAGAGAGAGAGAGAGAGAGAGAGAGAGAGAGAGAGAGAGAAAGAGAGAGAGCGAGAGAGAGAGAGAGAGTGAGAAAGAGTGAGAGAGAGTGAGAGACAAAAAGTGCGACGCACGCGAACAATTCATTTTTCCTTCTTTACTCTTTCCTTTAACAATGGAAGCAAATGATCCGGACATTGTTCGGGCGGTGCTTTGTTTGCGAGAATGTGATACTCCTCTATCCTCTTTGCGTGAGGATAGAGGAGTATCACCCCCCCCCCCCCCCCGCCACGTCCCTCTCATCTCCTCCTTCGCGCAATTTTTTTTTCTTTGCCTCCCCCTTATCCGCGAGTCCTTCAGTTCCGGAATTCCGTTTCTCCTTTTCTCCCGTTGCTATCGTCGTCATCCGGCAACAGATTTTCCTTGTGGGAAGTCACTTCGCAACGTACAGCCCCGTCCGTCGAGTCTATCCAGTCTATCTGGGACACGCTGAGAGCGTAGCCCAACGTCTCTTTGGTTAAGGCCGTAGGCCATTTTAGGATTTTCCAAAAATCGAATTTTTTTTTGTTAAACATGTACCTTACCTATAAAATTATATTCCAAAAGATTATGGGTGTGAAAAATCTCTAAGTACTCGATTTTCGAATTCTAGCGCAACCCCTCTTGATTCATGTCGTGACATTCTACTAACTTTAAACGCGTTTATCTCAAAACTACATTTTTCAAGTCGGCCGGACTCGTAACTCAAACACATTTCAACCGATTCACTTGAAATTCTAACTGTATATTTAGAATTACATTTTCTGAGGCACTACGTAGGATTTTTTTATTATATTGCATAGTTCCTTTTTTATAAACAATTTTCTGACGATTTTCTCATGGCATTTTATACTTCTTGTTTTAGAAATGCGCCATTTTGATAAAAAAAAAACAATATATCAAAAAAATCCTACGTACTTCTATAGCTATTCTTATATTAGATGAAGTAAAAGGTTCTGAGCGTTTTTTCGCTTTATTTCGACGATGAAATTAACATAGTTAGGATTATCCGATTTAGATCAAATATGCGCCGTTTTGTTCGATAACTTTTGTCCATTTAGAAGGCAATTTCATAATTCCGCGATTGAAGAAGTCATATTGGTAAAAAACTTGGCCAGCTCATTTTCACAAGCCTCTCTTGAGGCCAGTTTTGTACCATCAAGAAAATTTTGCAAATGCTGGAAAAGGTGATAATCGCTTGGTGCCAGGTCTGGACTATACGGCGGATGCGATAGAACCTCCCATCCAAGCTCTCGGAGCTTCTGGCGCGTCGTTAAAGATGTGTGCGGCCTGGCGTTGTCTTGATTGGAACACAACACCCTTCCTATTGGCCAATTCTGGCCGCTTCTGGTCGATCGCCTGCTTCAATCTGGTCAGTTGTTGACAGTAGAGGTCCGAGTTGAGTGTTTGGCCCGATGGGAGCAGCTCATAGTGGATGATTCCCTTCCAATCCCACCAAACACACAGCAAAACCTTCTTGGCCATTAATCCGGGCTTGGCGATCGTTTGGGCCGGCTCACCGCGATTGGACCACGGTCTTTTTCGGCTGTTGTTCTCGTGTGTGACCGATTTTTCATCGCCAGTCACCATCCGCTTCAAAAATGGGTCAATTTCGTTGCGTTTCAGCAAAGAATCGCAGGCATCAATTCGTTCCAAAAGGTTCTTTTGCGTCAATTCGTGTGGCACCCATACAACGTGCTTCTTCTTGAGAACAGCCTTATGCAAATGGTTCCAAATGGTTTTCTGGCTAATCTTCAGTTCCTGGGCAATGGAACAAGTGCTCACATGCCGGTCCGACTCAACGATTTCCATGATTTTATCGACATTTTCGACGATTGGCCTACCAGAGCGTGCCTCATCTTCGACGTCCATATTACCAGAACGGAATCGTTGGAACCACCGCTTTGCTGTTGCATTCGATACTGTATTGGGTCCATAAACAGCACAAATTTGTTTGGCCACCTGCTCCGCCTTTTCACCTTGGTCGGAGTGGTATCACGGTGGCTCCTCAGCCTCCTGATTCGCCGGACTTGAGTCTTTGTGACTTTTTCCTCTTCCTGAGAATGACAAATCACCTCAAGGAACGTCATTTTGGGATACTCGAAAACATTAAAACTGCTGTAACCAACCATCTGAAGTCTATTCCAGTATCAGAGTTCCAGCACCGCTATGAGGATTGGTTGAACCGTTTCCAGGCCTGTGTGGCTGGCTTTCCAAGAAAGTTATTTTGAGGGAGACAATATTAAATTGTAATTTTATTCGATAAAAAAAAATTGAAAAATATCAGTCTCATTACTCAATCTATACACCTCGTACATCTTGTTTCATAAAACAGTTTGCAGAAGAACGCAGCGCGGTAGTTTTCCCTTGCCAATAATCCACATGACTCGGTGAATTTTTGTAATTTTTACAGAATCTTCGTTGTATGAAATGTCAATCTTATGCAGACCCCTTTCAAGAAAAAGTCCCTCATATACTGCATTGGAAAAAAATACGTACATTGCAACGTCCCGAATCTACAGCTTTTTTTTTACAAATAAAGTACGCTTGACTTATTTTAGTTCTTTTTATGCTCTCTTCACTACCACCCGTCGTTGGTTTTCTTTGTTTTCCATCACGACAAAACTGCCGGACGAATTCACCAATCGTAATCTTTATGACTCCATTTTTTCCTTCATCTCTCTCTCTTCTCCCCCCTCTCTTTATCTCTCTCTCTCTCTCTCTCTCTCTCTCTCTCTCTCTCTCTCTCTCTCTCTCTCTCTCTCTCTCTCTCTCTGCAGCTTTCCGTTTCCGCAACATTCCTGCCGCGGTGGAACACGAATCACTCGCTCATCGAATAACTGGGTCAGAACACTATAGACGTGGCCGGGTGTGAGTTAAATCGACATACATGGATCGAGATTTGAGAGTCCAGGGTGTTATTATTTTCGAATTTTTCACCAAATAATTTAGTATTTATAAACATACGAATTTAACATGGTGGCTTATTCGAAAATAGCTTCTCCAGACGTTAATAGTTGTAAAACGAATGGAACTAAAACGTCATAATTTCGGAGAATATTATTTCATCAAGATTTAGGATCAAGAGATTGATTATGCTAAGTTTCAAATAAATCGACTGAGTAATTGTCGAGAAATTAATTGAAGTAATGAGGAGTATCGCCTTCTTTAACGATGAATTAATAGCAATCATTGGAAAACTCAATATATATCGAGTTTTTTGGGTAATTATTGATAATAATAGGATTATCTGAACGTATCAATTAAGTTTGAAAATTGAAAGATTTTTTTGTTGGACAGTTGAAACAGATGTACAGTCACTGACAAAACCTCAGTCAAGCACACGCAAATATCGTCGAATTTGACTCCAATTATTATTAAAAGTGGAAAATTAACAATTCTAAGCGTTAATTTATTATTAAATTAGTTATTTGCAAGGCAAAACATGTACGACATGATCTAGACTTGTAAATCCACGATTCGCCCATTTTGGACTAACTTTTCGTCCGATGGTCCATCCATACCTCAATAGCATGTTTATGAAAGTCCTCATTTTAGGATAATGCAAACAAAAAAAAAACCATTTTCAGAAAGTTTGATCCCGGCATGGTCCCTTAATCGGCCATTCCTGCCGCGTAAAGTGTGCCTTCGTCCACTTCGAAATAATGATTTTCTGAAGCTCGTTCTTCGCTGCGCGCAAATCAAGTTTTCTAAGAATCTTCCGATTGTCTGATTCGCTCCGGTGCGGCCTCTCAATCCGGCCGCATTCCAATCGCGTAAATATTGAGAATTTCGAAATTTCATTTCGATGACATATTTTTAAGGCTGCATACATTTAAGAAAATGCAAAAAAAGAAATTGATTTTTTTCAAATTTCTAAACTAGAATGCTCCCTTTAATTGAAAAAAAAATCGTTGTCGTAAATGTATGCTGATAAAAGCCGGCGCGCACTATCTCTACCCTGCTCTCCTCGTTTTCACTCTCTTTTTTTCATTCCGATAGGTTGTGAGCTTCGATTGCCAAAATAAAACACTCATAGAAGTTCGATCGCACACACGTATCCGATTTGTCAGCATACTTGTACATAAACAGCCGTACAAGCTCTGTTTACTCGCGGAGAATAGTCTCGTTAGTACGGAACTCTGGTCCATGTTTTACTACTGTCAGATCCAAGAAGCGGTAAAGCCACTAATTGCCCCGCAAAAACTCCCCCCCGCGGCAAAAGAAAAAGAAGGGGCGGGATACAAACGCTACGAGGATCGCCTCAGGGGTGTAACGACGAGTACGCGAGTCTATATACACGTATCAGAGTTTCATATACAGTCGAATGCTCTACGAAATACCGTTGACGCTGTCCTAATCTTGCCCGACTGCTTTGGAACGAATTCCAAGGTTAGATAAAAGTCAATGTGCAAATTATTTGTGATTAAAACTGTTTGGTCACGATGTGTGTGCAAAGTGAAGTCAGGCCCTCGACAGGTAAATAGATCGCGGAATTTCAAGAAGAAAAGTCCTTATCCGTTTTTCTCTATGACGAACCGTTGCTGAGCTATAGAATTGTTAATGAATGTCCAATGAGGTGCGCCGCGGTTGCGATGGGCGGGGCGCGCTCTCTCATTGCACGCTCGCCGCTAGCCACGTGGTACGATCCAGCCGGTCGACGCATCCGATTGGGTATCACTTATCGCTCAATATCCTGGTAACGGTGTATCGGAGAGAAAAATGCCAGAGGACTTTTCTCTTCGGAATTTCACGACCTATTCGCTGCCCAAGAGCCGGATACGTCTTATCGGATATTCTGTGTAAAAAAAAGCGTCGACTTAAAGTTTTTCCACGTTTTTCGCAGTAGCGATCGCCTCTCGGGGTGTTTCACTGTGCACTGAAAGATCCACAGAGCACCGTCGTTCGGGCTTGTTTTACCAACATCGTGCTGTGTAAAGCCGAAGAGCCAACATACACGAGAGTGTAGCAAAATCGTGCGAGGCTAGTTACACATCCTTGCTTCGCGCGCGGCTTGCGACCACATCACCGTCGCGTTTTCCTCCTCGCTCAATCATCCAACGCCCCGCCCTCTGCCTCAGCTTTCTCCATCGCAACTTCGTAATTTGAGTTATCGCAAAAAGTGTGTGTACGCCCGGGGTCCCGAGTGAGTGCCTCGAACGGGTCGCGAACGAGACGAAAATTTTTCCTCACCGACCGCAAGTGGATAGATTGCCACCAGCTATTCTCGGAGCGCAGCTCGAGCGAATCTCGCATAGGGCCAATAATTTTTCCAGCCGCGCCGCACCTCGTCGTGCACTTTTCGCTAAACATACATCCACATTACCTGTCAAGATCTTCCCCCGTGCGAATGAGCTCCACACGTAACACCGGTATCCCCCGTCGATCATACATTTTCCCAGACCCAAACAACACCACACCCACTCTGCTAAGGAATAAAAAAAAAGACAGATTTCTCTTTTTCTTGCCTGCGAAAAAAGTGTCATTTTGCTCATGTCTCTCTTTCCCCGTTATGTGTTCGCAGGTGAGTGCCTCTACAACGTTGAGGAGATTGTGAGCAAGGTTATCGGGTCTCGTACGGGCTCGCGGATCAACTACAACACAGGTATCGTGTTCAAAACGAAACTTCATTAAGCGGCGTAACTTGCCAATTATTGTGGCTCCCAATTTGGCTGCCAATTACTATTTCACAGCTTAGCTCAGCCGAGCAAAATTGTCTTGTTAAATATTTTCGTTATTCGTTATGTTCAAATTAATATTTCTTGTAATGAGATTATTCATGATAAGCATTTTTATTTTCGTAGATTATCTTTGATGAAAAAATGCTTATAATACTGAATAGAATAACAGATGTGTTGGGTTCATTCCAATCTAATATATAAAAATTAATGTCTGTGTTCGTCTTCTATACGTTCGCGCATTGTTCATCCAATTGAGTCAAAACTTTGTACAGTTGTTGCTGGCACTTGCGTGAAAGTTTCTGATATAATACAACCGACGTACAATAGGTGGCGTGCGGGTCGTATCGTATCATATGCCATAAAAGCAATCAAACGAGTAATAAAAATAATTTAACGAAAATAGGAGAAAAAAAGCGCTGAGCCATCTTGGTCGATGGCCTGCGGCCATACGCGATTTATATGTGTGCCATAGAAAATTAATTTTACCGTTATTATTATTATTATTATTATTATTTAAAAGAATGTATTATTCGATTTTGTTTTCCTCAGTTTGAATTGGGCAAAATTTACCTACCCCCGGTGGTTAGGCTCGATCTTCATCTAGATAGTCATCTACATTTATTCATTTTTTCTATCTTCTATACATATAAAACAGTTCTGCGACTGACTGACTGACATATAGAAAACGCACAGCCTAAACCGCTGAAGATAGAAAAATGAAGTTTGGAAGATATGTTCCTTCGAAGGTGTAGAGGTGCACTAAAAAAGAGTTTTTTCTTTCGAAAATCAACTAGGAAAATATTCTGTAATGTATTCTGTATTAAGTATTCCTTGCGTGTATCAACTTGAAACTTGGCGGAGATCTTCTTCAAAACAAAAAACAAGTCGTATTTTAGGATTTTCTTACACAACCCCTAATTACGGATGCAATGTGGTGGTGAAGTCTGTATGGAAAAGTCGATTTCCCGGCGTTTTATCTCAATGAAGTTCGGCTTCGTGGTCACACTTCCAAATTGCACCGCGGTGGTCATACTTGGATCAATTCTACCCAGTCAGTTTTCAAAAAAAGTATTGTGACCAAACTATTCGTCCGAAGTGGTTCAAAAAATTACGGAACATGCTTTGAACTTTCTAGATGATGTACGAAAAATTTATTTATAAGAAATAAAATGGCGACATGTTAAAAAAAAATCATAAAGAGGTGAAAACGCAAAAAAAGACACTTTTTCGCTAAAAAAATCATAGTTCCGTGAATTTTCAACATTTTTACCTACAATTTGTATATGATACTCCTTAGATATGCTACTTTTCGGCAAAAAATAGCAGCATAGTGCGTGTTCCAAAAAAGGTATTTATTCCGACATGTGAAGAGGGTAAATTGTATGGTATAAGGATACTTCAAACTCTAGGTAGGATGGTGAATACAGTCCCATTCGAAGCCGGGAACTATTATATATTTAAGCCAAAAATGGATCGACGGGTCGATTCTACTCAGGATGACCACGAAGGGTTAAAGGGCATAGAGATGTACAAAAAAGGATTAGCTTCTCGCATGGTCAACTATATGTGGGCTGTTCGAGAGTATCGAATGTCTGAAATTTGAATGTGCTTGCCGATCATACGATGTTGTCTACAGAACTATTTGGTGTATGACTTAATTTTTACAGATTTTTTCTTCGAGCTTAAAATTATATTTAAAATAGAAATATTTTTGCGGTCTTTTGTGATTTTGAAAGGATCATCGGACGCAAGGTTTCAGAACACCGAACGACTAGTCTACGTGAGTTACATAACCTCTCAGAATAGCAGAGTTTATGATGGCAACTGATAAACAGCACATTCGGCACTGCATTTTATACGAATTCCAACAAGAAAAAAATGCTTCTGAAGCACGGGAATCAATTTGTAGTGTTCTTGGTGCCACCCATGTGTCTTATGAAACATGTAATTATTGGTACAAACGTTTTAGAAGTGGTGATTTCGATCTTAATGACTAGCCGCGCCCTGGACAGCCTTGAAAGTTTGAAGATGCGGAATTGCAAGCTCTACTGGATGAAGACTCAACGCAAACGCAACAAGAGCTTGCAGCTCAATTAGGAGTCACCCAAACAGCTATTTCCAAGCGTTTGCACCAAATGGGAAAAATTCAAAAACTCGGAAGGTGGGTCCCACATGTGTTGACCGAAGACAACCTAGGTCAACGTATGAACACGTACCTTCCACTGATTGTCCGGCAACAAAAAAAGGACTTCTTGTGGAAAATTGTGACGGGTGATGAAAAGTATATTTTTTACGAGAATCCCAAACGTAAAAAGTCATGGGTAGATCCCGGGCAACCCAGTACATCAACGCCGAAACAGAACATCCACTTAAAGAAGGTTCTCCTGTGTATCTGATGGGACATGAAGGGTGTGCTTTATTACGAACTCCTGGAAACTGGTCAGACGGTGACTGCGGAACGCTACAGCCGACAATTGAACAAACTGAGCGAAGAACTTGATTAGAAAAGGCTATTTACTGGGCAAGGAGGCAGGCAAGTCATACTGCTGCATGACAACGCTCGACCTCGCGTTGCTCGCGCGACTCAGAAGACCCTCTTGAACTTGGGAAGTTCTCCCGCACGCGGCATATTCACCAGACTTGGCCTCATCCGACTACCATTTGTTCCGGTCAATGCAGCACGCCTTAGTAGATAAACAGTTCAAAACGCTGGACGATGTGCGTAAATTCGTCGATGACTTTGTCGCCTCGAAGCCTGCAAGTTTCTTTCGCGACGGCATTCGTATGTTACCTGAGAGATGGCGCAAGGTCATAGAAAACGATGGGCAATATTTCCAAGATTAAGTTCGTTGTTCTCTATTTTTTTATATTAAATAAATTTGCTGAAAAATCTAAAAATTAAGTCATACACCTGATATATTGCAAAGCCATGTAGTTCTTCGACAAAAATGACATTGCGCGAAGTTTGGCACTTTTATACTACTATTTCATTAATCACCAACCCTTGGCTCAGCCAGTCAGTCTACAATCGTGCCTGAACAATATAACACTCGACATTCTTTCTTTGTTTCTTACTTTTTTTCTCTCTTTGATTATCACCTCTCTGGATCAAATCCTAAAGTCCACGCGGACGAAGTCGCGGACAAAGACACAAACGTCTTCCTGGGCTAAGATGTTCCGCAAGCTCGTTCGTGGCCAAATCAAAATTCCACTTGCATACGCAGGAATTGAGGGTGAAAACGCAAATATTAATATAATCTCCGAGATGGATAATTGCTTTTCTTAATTGCACTGCGTTCCGCATTTTCTTTTATGAGCTGCGGAATAAAAGTACAACGATTCGATTAAACGTCCGTGACTTGAATTTTCGCGATTTGCGACTCGTCGCGTCGTTCCAACGTTGAAAGACATTACCGCTCTGGGGCAGCGGGAAAGTCGTTAACCGAGGGGGCCTGGGGGGAGGCTCCCGAGTAAAACGTTTCCTCCCGTCTCACGATGGTTTCTTCTGCATTTCGCCGCAGTGTCGCGTTACCCTCCCTTTGTGTGTGTGTTCGATATCGTACTTTAACTTGGCCCTGTGCGTCACTCCATCCGCTTTTTCCTTCTCCGTAGTTTTCCTGTCCAGGACATCAATTTACTCACCTGAATCACCTGCCCAATCGTTCATATACGTGCAGTTGCAAAACGTAGGGCCGTTAAAAGAGCAAGGGAGCATTATTTTCCCCATACGTGATGGTTCATTCTAATCCCTGAAGCATTGAAAAAGCGGCCAAGTGTGTCGCGAGAGTTTCGTGAATTTGTGAGCTACGTTGATCATTGTAATAGCGAATGAAAATGTGATTGTTCGCAAAAAGTTTGCGAATCGATGTAGGGAAGAGTGGGGCACAATGTGTCACGGGGCACTGTGAGCCACATGCGGGTTCTCGGAGGTTTGTAGGTCGTAAAATCCGAAATTTTATGTGAAAAAATTATTAAAAATAAAAAAAAATGATTTGAGACTTGGAACAAAAATATTTCGCTCGCCGGGAAAACGTAAAATATAACGAAACTTTCTGCAACGGCTCGGGTTTTCGGTCCTAATCGATAGTTTTATTATTTATGATGCACTCAGTGACTTGTGTTTTTCCATTCGTAGTTTAATTAATAGTTATTTTCATCAATGATCAAATATTTTACTAGTGGGGTACAATGTGTCACCGAGTTGTGGGGCTCGAGTCGACTTTCGAAAAATTTCGCCCACCGGGACAACGTCAAATATTATTGGGTAGTTTTGTGGTGCACAATGTGTCATCGAGTTGTTGAGCACAATGAGTCGATTCCCAATGTTATTGGCATATAATATCCGTTGTGAAATTATCGGTATGTATGAACATCTGTTATTTATGTTAGGAATATATAAGAGTTTGGACCTGCTCGTTGTACCCTACGTTTCGCAGCACTTGACACACTGCACCCACCTATATGATGTATGAAAATAGACAGTGAAAAATTTACACTGTGATGAGCCCTTAACGATACCCATGCGGAAATTGAGTACGGGCTTTGATCTGGCTCATCTTAATTTTCCCTAACTTTCTTAAGGCCCCAGTCTGGAGGCCTCACATGGGCCATCAGCAGCCGGTCACACTTTGATACCGAGGGCCATTGTAGGCAAAATAATCAGAGCCTTTAAAATTGCCTCAACGGTTTCTCATAACATATTATTGCAGCCATATGCGTACGCGTGTGTGTGTGTGCACTGTGAAAAAGCAATGTGTTGTTTCAATACCTTTGAGGCTTATAATTCTCTCGCATACTTTTGACACGTTTGATGCCGCGTTGTTCCAATGAACGAACTGCATGCGCGTTGGTTCAAGGCATCACAGCTTGTCTACTAAACGCATAGTTTAATTATTAACTTAATCGATCTCGATAATTATTATGCTACAAATTCTTTAGTCAAGCAATATATACTGATTTGTCCCTATAGTAGCAAAGTCTAGTAGTATTGGGGAAATCGCTACTGGGGAATCTACAACTACATACCTTAAATGCCCTTACTTGGTCTCCGTACACTTAGGCCATAGTTTTAGTCAACCTACCTACCCTACCATTCCCTAATAGGGGCCCCGGTCCGGCTCTTTTACGCAAAATCCTACTATGGAATCCACAAACAATCCCTTGAAGGCCACGAATCGTATTACGGATGCCCTACCAATTTTCCGCACGGGTGGTGGGTGTTTAGACATCCTGCATATAGCTGTTAGGATGCTTTGCTTGAGCTTGAGCCTGAGTCATTTGATCAGCTGATCATTGGAATCTCTAGTCTTTTGAATCTGCGAATTGAAACCCTACTATGGAATCCATAAACAATCCTTTGATGGTCTCGAATTGTATTAGGGGTTGCTCTGCCAACTTTCCGCACGGGGTTTGGATCATTTCATTCCATCAACAAATATCACCCACCCTTTTGCAGAAGAACACCTTTTTTCCAATCTACTTTTCTTCAAAGCTTGCAGGAATAACCGGGTGTTGAAATACTCAAACACTAAGCCACATCTAGCAATTGGTCGAATCATTCGATCCCCAATGATCTCTAGGTCAGGATCGGTAATGATTTCGGACTGGTTTGGATTCGTGTAACTCGGTCAAGCTGACTCGA
Organism: Ophion ventricosus; assembly: GCA_963932345.1. Lineage (NCBI taxonomy): Eukaryota > Metazoa > Arthropoda > Insecta > Hymenoptera > Ichneumonidae > Ophion > Ophion ventricosus. Next base: position 33,772,197 of record OZ010715.1, on the reverse strand, counting down.
GCGAATGAAGAATTTAAGCTACTCTTTGTTGGTTGTTGTGAGAGAGAAGAAAAAAACACAAGTAGGCAGGATAACTCTTCGGCTCGAATTCCCAGGGTCCACGGCTCGTAAACCGAATGGAAGAATACATATTACATTGCTCCTGGAATTAAAGTCGTTTCGGGGCAAGACCCGTGGGAATAACGACCCAATGGAATTTCCTGACTACCAAGCATAGCGACCTACCGCGTTTCGTGTTTAGTATTCTCTTCCACCTACCTTTATGTTTAAGCGCTTTTATTTGTTTCCTCATGTGTTTTTTTTTTGGTTCTCCTCGCTCGATTCTTCGCGAAGGCCCTTTATCCGATATTGGCGAACTTCTGGACAGTACTGCTTTTTCCATCGTGTCTCCATCGAGGTTTGGTTGAGCGGGTGGGTGAAGCTGAAGTTTGCGTATTCGCTGTAAAGATCACCGAAGGATAAGGAGTCGCGTAGATACATAAGGAAAACGGAGGAGACGTTCTAGTTCACGTAAACAGAAACATTGAGACTCAGGCTCGATGGAATTCTCTTGTCGCAGCTTGTTAGGAAAACTTTGTTATCCGACATGACCTCCAATAAGTTTGGGAAAAGTTTGCCGGTTACTAGGGACTATCAAAGAATTCCTTATTTCCATCTACCTCATTGTTCCTCGCAATGAGAACAGTGATTTTATTCTGATGTTCATTCGAACGTCTCTACGTCCGGGATCCGTCAGAGGACTCTGGAGACTCAAGAAGTGCTCGTTCTGACATACGTATGGAAGTTGATGAGACAGTTACAATTAGTACTGTCGAGGGTTAAAGTTCGCTGCTTTATGCTCATCTCATCTTTCGTCATCCACCATTAAGCGTATAGACGCTTCTATTGTATCACTCTTTTTAACTCCTTATCGGTTAAACTCCGACCTAAATAACGTTCTGTACCGTATTTCTACAGATACTGATCTCTTAACTGCCAGCTGCCCTTTGCCTTTCAAAGTTTTCTCCGTGGCCGTGCAATTTCGAGTGAACATTCTCAGTCCGACATCATAACTTGGTAGAGCAGAACTTTTCATAAGTTTCTTCAGTTTCCCTGTCCCGGTGGCTAATGAAGAACGTAGTTAGAGCAAAGGAGAACGACGAATCAGCCGGATCTCACGAGCCAGAGTGGAAAAGGCTGACTAGGTCAGCTCTCTTCAGACATCTGAACGTCTCTTCAGACCTTGCACTTTGTTTGCTTTCATTTCATGAATTATAATAGACACAACTTACAAGTATAAGTCGTTGCTAGGTAAAAACTTGATGGCACGAGTTTGGCCCTCACAATATCTAGTGTGCCTTCAACCAGCTTCGGCTTTCAGTCAACGTGCCCTTTTCCATATCAATGGATGAATCCCACTCTAGCTGATCCGTACACACATCGGCAAATATACGTGCATACGGACTTAGCGAAGCACGTAGCAATAATTCGCGAACTGCTCACTTGTCAAGCTGGCTATCCAAAGGGGAGAGATTTGGTCATTTGCCGTTGGTGAAGGATCTCATGACAATGCACCCTCGTAAAATACGACCGCGCGGATTCACCCGCGACGTTCCATACGTACGGTACATGTGCGTCCACTTAGGTGGCTGAACACATTCCCATCTAGATGTAGTCATAGATACGTGCATATGGGATCGTGGGCTGTCTCAGCGTTCAAAGTTCTCAAGGGTTTCGGCCCCTCACCGCCCCCCCTCTCCCGTGTTCCGTCATCCAAGACTCCACTTCATATCCGCACACGTACCCAATCACGTCCGTCATCACATATATGTACGGAGGCTCTCTCTCAATGCCTAACTATTGTGCAGATCCTTGCTCCATCGCGATTGATCGTATATCTATAGCTAATTAGAATCTACCATCATATTGTACACAGATGGACGGCGTACTGTCCAGATGTATTGCATGTTCTATGGTCGAGTTGACTCATGATGCATTGGAGGTTACGGATCCTGGACTCGGAGCTCTCTCTCTCTCTCTCTCTCTTTCTCTCTCTCTCTCTCTCTCTCTCTCGAAGGCCAAAAGACTTCAACCAGTTCCGGTCTCCGCGTCAATGGGAATCGAAATTATATGGGGCATGCCACGCTGATGATATTCAATGATGACAAAGTAGTATGTGATTCGCACCTTTTCACTTGGTTTGACTCAGGCTGGTCACTCAGCCTGAGTGACCAACTTTGCAATTTACCTGACGACTCTCAAATTACCTACTTTGCTGTCTAGCTCTCTTTCATTGAACTCTGATAACGCGGAAGGCACTCTACTTATGTCATAATTCACAAGATAAATGTCTAACCCTCCAAGTTTGATTTTTCAATCCGAGTTGTCCTTTTATGATTAATCTCTAATGCAGTTGTAGTTTTTCTTTTCGCTAAGAGTTACGGTCAATGTTTGATTTATTGTAAATAGATCGAACGATTGGTTGATCGTGTTGAATATACTTATTTAGTGCTGGACAGACTTATTGAGACTTAGTATTTTTCCTTCCCGAGCATTTGTTAACCGTAGAACAGGGTCTTTTGGTTCTTGAAGCTCGTATTGAAAAAAACTCAAGGCATCGAGGATGTGCTACACTTGATGCCGTCCAAGAGCCGTGATTCGATTAGTGTAGATAATTAATGAATGTGACTACATTAATTTGGAACAAGGATGGATTCACTTGCGAATACGCTCCTCCAATATACCTACACGGAGATAGGGGGCCTAGGAACGTCAACGATCAAAGTATAAGCTTCGCGTGCTTGTAGCCCTGTATTGTGTAGTCATAGTGAAGGCTTGCTTATCATTGGCGCGCGATAGGGACCTTATCACCGTCTCGCAACGGCTGTAGTTGCCTAGGCTGAAATTTTAACAGTTAGAATCGTAATTTTGAGGAATTTTGTCTCAGACGATCGACGTTCTCGCAGAGACGAGGATCGAAGCTCAATAATTGTTGCGGTTAGAGTGAAACCATGGTTTATTCGGGAAGCGAAATGTTGATAAAATGGACTACGTGGCCCCAATGGCTGGCTACTTTCGAAGGTTGGTAAATATCCCGAGTGTATGATCCGGTCCATACCTAGAAATTAGAGTTTGCTTAAGTTGACTTAACGATCAGTGACGCTGCTTGGCCTGGCTCTCGGACTGGCCGGAGGTTGGACATCGCCCTTTCTAGCCAAGTTGACGGGTCCCGACTCGGAGCTGCCGGTTACGTATGACGAGGCATCTTGGATAGCCTCGCTCACCCCGTTGGGAAGGGTGGCAGGTGCCGTCGTTGGTTCCGTCCAGGTTGCCCATCTCGGCAGCAAATTTTCCGCTCTCTGCACCGGCATACCATTGGCACTCAGTTGGATCTGCCTGATGATAGCGGACTCGGTCGATTGGATATACATCGGAAGAACGCTGCAGGGAATATCTTCGGGAATGTTCTTCGGTACGTTTCCGTTGTACTTGGGTGAAGTGTCGAATCCGCGGATCCGGGGCGCCATAATAAGTGTAATAATGAATTCTACGGGGATCGGCTTCATCATCGGCAATCTAATGGGATCACTGACTTCTATGTGGTTGTTCGCTTTCATCAGTGCCTTACCAACTCTCGCGTTTCTCGGGCTTTTTTCCCTTTTACCAGCAACACCTCATTATCTCATATCCCGCGAACGCTTCGAAGAGGCTGCCAAGTCTCTTGTGTGGTATCAGCGCGACGTTAACGTCGATAACGAAATGGAGTCACTTCGTAAGTTCGTAAGTTCCACGAGATCATCGAGCTGCTTGGACACTTTGCGAGAATTCAACGTACCGAGAAATCGGAAAGCTCTGGTTATGGTGACGATGGTTTTCATACTTTTGCAATTCGGTGGAACGTACGCGTTGGGATATTACATGGAGATAATACTGAGAAGGGCCGGCGTTGGGAGCATCGTTGATCCGGGAATGGCAGTCGTGGGAATCGGCATTCTCGGCGTAACCGGTGGACTGTTGGCGATCTATGCGAATGACAAGTGCGGTCGTAAGGTCGTCCTGGCAGGCTCCTGCTGCGGACTGACCATTAGCCTTGGTGCTCTAGGTCTTCAGTATGTTTTCTTGGAACAGGGCTATGCCAGCCCTAGTCTCGAATGGTTGCCTATCGTAGCCATGGTGGTTACCGAATTTTTCATCAATCTTGGCATCGGTCCAATTCCAAGCACCATCGTCAGTGAAATCTTTTCACCTCGCACCAAGAGCATTGCCTCGTGCGTTGCCAACATGTCGTCTGGCTTGTTTGCATTCGTCAACACACGAACTTACCAACCGATGATCGACGCTATGCCCGATCAGTATGTCATGTGGTTCTACGGTGTTGTCATGGGGATTCTTGGGGTCTTCACCGTTGTCGCCTTGCCCGAGACGAAAGGCAAATCTCTTCAAGAGATTCAAGATATGTTGAACAAATAAATCACTTTCGGTTTACCGAACGTCACAGCGTGCAATTTCTTATCGGCGAGGTCTTACTTTTCATCCCAATGCAAATATCTTATACCGCTGAGACTTCCTCGTTGCCACTTAGCATTAATAGTCTACCGAAGGTAGGCTGTCGGAACCCAGAAACGATGTACTTTGGAAATGTCGTAACCCAGAAATGTTATATTCTCGCAATATCGCCGGGAAAATTGGGGTGCGTTAATGCAGTATTCTAGTTCTAGAGGCCTACATTTCGGGCGTCTTTTCGGGCTTGATAAAAAATATATATATATATTTTTAGTATTCATTTTTTTAAATCTTTTTATGGATGTTTTATGAACTTACAAAAAAGTTTTTGTGCAAAAGAAAACAAAATTTAAAGAAGTTAAGGGCCGCTAAGTATGGCCGTGAAAAAAAAGCATTGAGGGCGTTGACATGATTCCAAAGCTCCCATGTCACTGAAACAGAAATTAAACCAATTTTCTTGATCAATAAGAATGCCATTACGGCAGGTACCAAAGAGTGATTTTTTTTAAATGGCGACTGAAAAAAGTTGATTTTTTGCCCTATTTTTTAATTACATTTTTTTTTAAATAGGAATAATAATAACTTCGCAATGTCCGAGGTAGGGATTCAAAAATTTCCTTTTGAGGACATATTCTTAAGAGTCTATACTTTAAGAAAATGCAAAAAAATCGTTTTTTTTTCTTCATATTTCTAGACATGAATACTGCCTTCACGTCTAGACAGATTTTTATATTAACAGGTAGCACCAATAACATCTTCCAATTGAATGAAAAATTTCATCGGACAAATATTTGTAACTTTGAATGTATAAGGTGGTTTTTTAAATGGTCTTTAACTTATTCGTCTAAGTAACACGATACTGTTGTTACATTGACGACGTTACTCTTGTGACATTCATTCAAATTTTTATTCATTTTTATTCATTTTTAAGTACAAAAACTATAGTTTAACGTAACGCCTCAAAAATAGGTGGGCTAGGTAGCTCTATCACAACTCGGCAACGGCTTGTCTGAAACAAAAAAATCAAAGTCCATTAGATTCAATGTGAAACCAGCTACGAAATGACCCTCGGATATAAAGTTTTATCAAAAAATAAAAAAATGGCAGATGAAAAACGAAAAAAGTTTAAAAAAATGCGTTTTTTTCGCAGTTTTTCGCAAAAAAAAGAGTAAAAATCAAAATTTTTAAAACATCGAGGGTCATCTTGTTGCGAATCATGTTTACAATATGTGGTTCAAATTTCAAGAGAATCGGTTTATTAGTTTTAGAGATACGATGGAGCTAGATTTTCAAAACGTTGTTTCGAGAAAAACGCGTTTGACGTTTATACTATGAAAAACTCTTACCTAAACTCAATCGGCAATTCCTGCACCGTACAAAATCCCTTCTGATTGCTCATCATCGTCGATTTCTTCAAGTCTTGCTTGCTTTCGATTTTTTGAAATTTTCAAAGTGGACTGGCCCCTTAATAGCAAAGTTTGTTTGATCGTTAATACCTCTTAATTTTCCATATGGTGACAATTCAGATTATAACTTTCCTGGAGTACGAAGTTTCCGGATTTCGACAACCTACCTCTTCCAATATCCCCGCTCGTACCCATAAGCCGAAAACATGAGAATGAGCTCGTGAATATTTGTAATATGGAAGGAATTGAGTGAGTGCGCGAACAATGTAAGCTCTCCCCCCCCCCCCCCCTAACTATCAATTCGCCATCGCGGGCGTTCCCATTCTGGCATGTGTTTTTTTTTACGCCCAAGTGCGAAACATGCCCCCAAAACCAAATGGAGTCCTCTGTACCAGTCTGCCGCACGTATTTTATATATTATGCAACGCGTACCTAGGTACCAACCTAGGTACAGGTATAGATAATACTATGCATTATTCCGGCGGTAAATCGTTCGTGAATAATGGCCGGTCATGAATCTTTCCTCCAAGAGAGCGGCTACGTTGCCTCAGGGATTTCTCTGTGTTTCGCGGCTTCGCGTAGTCCTCATTAACCACAAGCTCACCGAGATACCCCCGCGGCTTTTTTACTCCAGTTATTTATCGCCGATAATCCGGACGGAAGTCGATCGAAGCTATCAAGGCCCCGGTGCATTAATTGCACTGATCAAAGGGCTCAGCCTCAATCGTTTCGTCAGCTCATCATTGAAGAGCTTCAATGTTTGCAGTAGCAATTGACCTGTGCCTGTGCGGAAATCGCCTTCGGGCTTTGATGTGGGCCTATCTCAATTTTCCCTATCTTTATTGAGGCCCTAGTCTGGAAGCCTCACATGGGCCATCAATGGCCGGTCACACTTTGCTACTGAGGGCCACTGAAGGCCAAATAACAAGGGCCTTTAAAATTGCCTCAACGGTGCCTCATAACAAATTATTGCAGCCATATACGTACGTGCGAGTGTGTATGTGTGCACTGTGAAAAAGAAATATGCTATTTCAATACATTTGAGGCTCAGCATTTTGTGGCATGTCTTGACGAGTTTGCTCTTGCGTTGTTCCAATGAACGAATTGTATGCGTGTTGGTGCAAGGCATCACTGTAATAGCAAAGTCTGGTAGTATTGAGAAAATCGCTACTGGAGAATCTACAACTACACACCTTAAAGGCCCTTACTTGGTCTCCGTACACTTAGACCATAGTTTTAGTCAATCTACGTGCCCTACCATTCCCTAATAGGGGCCCCGGTCCGGCTCTTTTACGTAAAATCCTACTATGGAATCCACAAACAATCCCTTGAAGGTTGCCCTGCAAACAATCCCTTGAGATGCCCTGCTAATTTTCCACACGGGTGGTGGGTGTTTAGACATCGTGAATATAGCTGTTAGGATGCTTTGCTTGAGCTTGAGCCTGAGTCATTCGATCCGCTGATCGTTGGAAATCTCCAGTCTTTTGAATCCGCGAGTATCCATTGTCTAGGCTCGTCGCGAGTTCACTGTAGAATTCGACGTGTCATGGGTCCTTGGTACCTTGCTCGATATATAGGACAGTGCAAACGCTCTTGGCTCTAATCCCTAAAAGCCCTGGAGGACCAGCATCACCGAGAGGTCACGACGGGTAAGGCGCGAGTGTCCCAAGCTACGAGTGTCCTGCGAGTGGAAACGTTAGCGGTCCATCGTGTACGTGGAACGCGATAAGGTAACTAGCTCGCGTAAGTTTAGGGTCTTGGTCAAGCCCTTGTCGCGTATTCCGTTACCAATTAGCGGGCTTCCGGTTGGCTGTTGCTTATTCGCCGTCCAAACTTACTATCTCCCTCTCCTAACGTACCTCAAAAGCACTCTCAGCCCCTCCAACGAGCTTGGAAACTAACTGCGCCAACAGGGTTGGTAGCTTGGGATTTGTAGCTCGTCAATGAGGGAAACGGATAATGTCAGTGGCAATTAAGCTTCACATGAGGTTTTCTGGAGATCGTGACAATTTACTGCTCCACATCTTCGTGGACTTTTCCACATAGATCGATCTGATGAATCAGATCAATCGATCAATACAGATATTCGTGCATAGTTCGTGAAATAATTACATGGCGATAATCCCAAACTTCCTCAACATGCCCCTCCTCTAGGCAGGGGCATGTTGAGGAAGTTTGGGATTATCGCCATGTAATTATTTCACGAACTATGCACGAATATCTGTGCATAGTTCGTGAAATAGTACGTAAAAAACTACACGTACGATACAACCGGGCTCGAGAACAGCAGAAAGATTTTACGTTTTCGGGCCAATAGAGTATTCATGAAAGCCGTTGACCACCGGAAATTACTTTGCCACAACCTTAGGTATGTCTTGCCGGATGCCGCGTCGCTTTGGCATCTTGCAAACTGCACCTTACCCGACACAGCAACCGACGGGTTCAAAGACACATCTCTTTTGGGAATTCTCAAGATCAACTTCACGGCTATCTCTTTTCTCCGTGCACACAGGGTGAGTCACGAGAAGCGGAACACCTGAAAATCCATCTCTGCTACATTTGAAAAAGAAGATAACCTGGAAACGTCAGAATTAAAACGTCTCCGAAGCACCCACATCGCCATCATACTTCATTTTTGTTTTTAAGGGTTCAAGGTCACCAGCACTCTTTGAAATGGAATTGCATTCTTTTTTTTGCTTATTGTAACCGACAATCAAACAAGTTCAACCATGAAGTTCACTTGAGACGTTCAGACGTTCTCGCTACTCACCCTGTACATGTACCTCCAATGAGATGCTGCAGCGATGTGACGCCAAGGTGTCTGTGTACACCCACACCCCCCTTGCGCCTTTCTCCCTCCTTACACTTTACGATCTCTCAGATAGAATTTTCGAGTTGAATCGCACAGATGGGGACTCGCGAAAGATACCTACCATACAGGAGCCTCTGCCAGAAACGCGAGATATTTCCTAAAAATATAAAGATATAGGCGTTTTAGGATGGACCTCGATAGCTTCCAATACATACATGCGTGTATATAGGCAATTAATAATTTTGGAAGCTTTATGTCTATGTTGACTATTGCAGCACATGTGCACAGGGAGGGTCTACGGTAGCGGAAAGGTGCACAAGATGATCCCCTTAAGAAGATCATGTGCCCTACACGCCAGAAAATTTTGACGCGGCTTCTCGTTACGTCGGTAATGCAGATTTCGCAGTTTTTAGCTACGAGCCATCACCGATGGATGGCGTAGTAGTCAGTGATGTACTCCTAGATCTTACTATACTTGAAATCTTATTTTATTTACAAAATTTAAAAAGTTCTATAAAAATATAAACTTGAAACCGAATTTTCCGTGGGTTGAATTTTCTAAAGAACGAATTTTCCGGGGGTTGAATTTTCCAGGTCGACGTTTCCTAGATTCTTTTTAAGTATGCGTGTTGTGTATTCTTTAGGTATGCGTACAGTGTTAAAGATCAAACTCCAACCTTCCTGCGGTAAAGGGCATGAGTAGATAATATCGAAACTAATGGAGTTTAGCAAAATCTACTTATTCGAGCATTATCCCATTTTTCTCGAAACAGAATGGTTTTAGGCAAAACCTGTATATGAAATAAAAGTTCAATCTTTTTATAAGCTACAACTTTTGTGGGAAACATTTTTCTCTAAGATCAACATTTATTAAAATAAAATATGAAAACTTTAAAAAAAACAGTTTTTGTGAGTTTTTACCATGAAAATGAAATTTGCGGGTATTTCTACTATCATATTCGTGAACATCGAGTTAAAATATATGGGTACGCGAAATTCCAAATTAATCGGCGGTATGGGCTTTTCGGAACTTTATCCGGAATTTCGCTACGGAATTCCGCATAGACCCAATAAAAGACCAAAAAGTCGAACTTTTTGTTTAAGGCCTAGGCCATTCTAGGATTTTCAAAAAATCGATTTTTTTTTGTTAAAAGTGTACCTTAGTACCCATAAAATTATATTCCAAAAATTTATGGGTGTGAAAAATCTCTAAGTACTCAATTTTCGAATTCGAGCGCAACCCCTCTTGATTCGTGTCGTGACTTTCTACTAACTTTAAACGCGTTCATCTCAAAACTACATTTTTCAAGTCGGCCGGACTCATAACTCAAACAAATTTCAACCGATTCACTTGAAATTTTAACTGTTTATTTAGAATTACATTTTCTGAGGCACTACGTAGGATTTTTCAAATTATATTGCATAGTTCCTTTTTTATAAACAATTTTCTCACAATTTTCTCATGGCATTTTATACTTTTTGTTTTAGAAATGCGACATTTTGACAAAAAATAATGTATCGAAAAATCCTACGTACTTCTATGGCTATTCTTATATATAATCGAAAAAACTTAAGGGGCCAGTCCTCTTTGGAGCCACGAAAAAAAAGCTATTTTCGCGATTTTTTTTTGAGGATTTTATAAAAGATATGAATATAAAAGTTGTTGGGCTTGATAAATAAAGTCTTGAAATACATAAAAAAAAAATTTAATTCATTTTTATTCATTTTTAAGTACAAAAACTATAGTTTAACGTAACGCCTCAAAATAGGTGGGTTAGGTAGCTCCTTCACAACTCGGCAACGGCTTGTCTGAAACAAAAAAATCAAAGTCCATTAGATTCAGTATGACATCAACTACAAAATGACCCTCGGATATAAAGTTTTATCAAAAAATAAAAAAAACGGCAGATGAAAAACGAAAAAAGAAAAAAAAACGCGTTTTTTCGCAGTTTTTCGCAAAAAAAAAGAGTAAAAATCAAAATTTTAAAACCATCGAGGGTCATCTTGTTGCGAATCATGTTTACAATATGTGGTTCAAATTTCAAGAGAATCGGTTTATTAGTTTTAGAGATACGATGGAGCTAGATTTTGAAAACGTTGTTTTGAGAAAAACGCGTTTGAAGTTTATACTATGAAAAACTCTCACCTAAACTCAATCGGCAATTCCTGCACCGTACAAAATCCCTTCTGATTGCTCATCATCGTCGATTTCTTCAAGTCTTGCTTGCTTTCGTTTGGTTCTGGTCTCTTTTGAGCACTCAGAACTGCGGCGGTTTGCAGAGCGAACACGCTCAGGTAGATGAAATGAGGTCCTGACGTTCAGGACTTAGAAAAAAATATACTTAGAAAGAAATAAAAATAAAATACTTAGAGAGCTCGGATTTTCATAACATTTTGACACAATATTTCTGAATGTATGTACTTTCGAAACCAGTAAAAAAAAAAATCGATATTTCGAAATTTTCAAAGTGGACTGGCCCCATAAGTGTCTCATCATAACTCAAAAATTTTAGGACCTGTTGGTCCGGCCGTTGACCTTCCAGAAATAAAGGCGTCATCGGAAAAATGCTGCACAGGCGCCATTTTGACATGTATCGCTGTGAAAAAATAATTTTATATAGTCAATCACGTGTATAATAAAACCCCTATTTTGTAATTCCGATTTATTTTATGGTTTAGCTGAAAAAAAATCACCAAATATGCCCTTTTTTTGGCCTCTAGAGTGGCCTAAGGCCTTAAAAAAACTGCTATATTCGCTGATTTTTGGCTTATGCCGGCGATCAAATGGGTTTTTTTACTAAATGAATTTCAATAAAATCAAATTTACGTTACACAAGTCTCTTCCTCATCGAATAACAAAGAGATTCGTGTACTGTTTCTCTAGACTACTCAATGGGCCGATTGTACCCACAAGAAACGCATGAATTGAGTATCTGCACCAGTCAAGAGTTAGAAGGTAGAAAAAGTGATACACGAGTTCTAGGGTTAAGAATTCCGTATTTGGTTACGTTCCTCTATAGGTATCGAAAGAGTCCATATAGTCGTGGCAAGAGGTGAAGGACAGGGAAAGAGGAAGAGGACTGTCTCAGTGCAACCTGTGAGGACTGTCTCAGTGTTAACATCGTACTCGTGAGTTCTGGGTAGGCAAAGCTCTCAAGGTCCAAGTGGCACGAGCTGCCGTGAGGCTGCTCGTGCCCTTGAGTGTCTCGCGGGCTGTTCTCTCTCAAAAAAAAAAAAAGGAAAAAAAGCAGCAGAGAGCGGGGAACCGTACACACACAGATACTCATCACTGGCTCACAGTTCAAAGCTCGCTGAGTGGGCATACTCAAACTCTCGTGCCACCGTTACCACATCATATGCTCGTTACGGTCGCTGCACTCTCCAACGTCCGGCGCGTTTTCTATTTCGAACTCGTGTATTCCTTGTTTTTTTTCTTCACTTTTCCACTCCCCCTTTCTTTCCTTCTTTCTGGTGTTTTCTTTTTTTTTTTTTTTTTTCTTACACTAGACCTCTAGCGGGTTGACGCCTTTTCCTGTGTGTACACGAGCATCCCTCGGTAGTTGACACGAAGGTGGCGGGCGAAGGCTGAAGAGGGCGAAGGGAATTCTTATTTGTCCATTCGGGATCAGTCATCAAGATGTCTCAGTCGGTCGAACCAATGGGATAAACGACTTTTATTCGCGACTGTCGACGAATTCTTCTGCTACATATAAAACAGTTCCGTGGCTGATTGACTGACTGGCTTAATGACTGAGTGACATACAGACAACGCACAAACTAAATGGCGTGAGATAGAAGTATGCAATTTGGAAGATATGAGCTTTGGAAGGTGTAGAGGTGCACTGAGAAAGGATTATTTGAAAATCGAATCTTAAGGGGGTGTAGTGGGGTGTAAAAGTTTGTATGGAAAATCGTATTCCTTGCGTGTATCAATTGGATAATTGGGATAAATATTTTTTATATTTATAATTACACTGTATGATAATGAGACTGAAGTTTGCATCGTTGGAACGCAACGAAAGTGATTATTTTTCAATTGCTCGAATTTTTCGTGGTTGATATTCGTCACGAAAATGCATCAATCATATTTTAAATCGTTTATTTAGAGATCTATAAATTTTATCTGCAAGAAAATCATTTGTAAAATACTTTAAACGAGGAAATAAAAATATGAAAAAATAATTTTCGTTGCGTTCCAACGATGCAAACTTCAAGACCATGTATGATACTGGAGTTGAAGGTTGGCCCTTTTATAGGGGCAAGTGCGGAACATGTGGACACTGTCCAGAATTTGGAATAAAACATTTCTCATATCTAAATAGGTAAAGTTGTTTTATTTGTATTTTTAACATATCGCATGTATTAAGGGTGTCTCGATATCACTTAAATTTACGAAGATAATTGACTTAAAAAAAAACACCAATTTTGTCCATAGGTTCAACAGTCAATTGTACCTAAGGACGGACAAAATGTACCTACGGACGGTTCACCTTAAGGCCTTAGCCCACTCTAAGATTTTCCAAAAATCGATTTTTTTTTGTTAAAAATGTACCTTAGTACCTAAAAAAATTATATTCCAAAAGATTATGGGTGTGAAAAATCTCTAAGTACTCGATTTTCGAATTCTAGCGCAACCCTTCTTGAATCATGCCGTGACTTTCTACTAAATTTAAACGCGTTTATCTCAAAACTACATTTTTTAAGTCGGCCGAACTCATAACTCAAACAAATTTCAACCGAGTCACTTGAAATTTTAACAGTATATTTAGAATTACATTTTCTGAGGCACTACGTAGAATTTTTTATATTTTATTGCATAGTTTCTTTTTTATGAACATTTTTCTGACCATTTTCTCATGGCATTTTATATTTTTTGTTTTAGAAACGCGCCATTTTAACAAAAAAACAATATATCAAAAAATCTTACGTACTTCCATAGCTTTTCTTGTGTATAATCGAAAAAACTTTAGTGTGTCATCATAACTCAAAAATTATAGGAGTTGTTGGTCCGGCCGTTGACCTTCCAGAAATAAAGATCGGAAAAATGCTGCACAGTCGCCATTTTGACATGTATGGCTGTGAAAAAATAATTTTGTATTGTCAATTGCGTGTATAATAAAACCTCTATTTTGTAATTCCGATTGATTTTATGGTTTCGCTGAAAAAAAAATCACCAAATATGCCCTTTTTTTGCCTCTAGAGTGGTCCAAGGCCTTAAGAAACATTTCGGAATTAAAAAATGTACAGTTTGTGGTCACTGTGGGAGAAATTGTGAATAATTAACCATTGCATCGCATTTTCGGTAATTGGACGAGAATGATCCTTTAGATCGTGACGAAAGCACACATTTAAGCTTTGTTTTACCTGTTTTTATGAATAAATGGCGGAGAAAAGTGACTTTGAATCTTTTTACATAAATGTAGCAAAAATGTACCAACAAAGCGCAAAATCTTATTTACCGTCACGAAACATTAGTTCATCTTTTTTTTCACTAGGGTGCGCGCAGCTCGTATCGTTCCGTTCAAGACGACGGCCAAAGTCTATGTGACTAAATATATTTCATGCAATGTGTAATAGTTATGTGATCAAGTTTATAGTATCATATAACTTTTGAAATTATGTAAATAAAATAAGATATCATGTATCGTACGATCTAGAAGTACATGACTGATTACTACGCCATCCGTCGGTAGTGGCTCGTAGCTAAAAACTGCGAGATCTGCCCTACCGACGTAACGAGAGGCAGCGTCGAAATCTTCTAGCGTGTGTGGCACATGGCCTTAAGGCGGGATCCTGAATTAGCCGGTTCGAAAAATCGATATTTTGAGGAATTTTTTTCGGGTAAAAAAAAAAGCAAGTTTAGCGAAATTTTCAGATTATTTTATTACATGTCTGAACATAAGAAAACAATTTTTTTTAAAGAAAAATATCAACAGGCAACCGATTTTTATGCACATTCGTACCACTGCTGTTTCCATGCGGCGTGACAAATGGAGCTCGTAATTTTCATCTGAAACAAAAAAACCAAAAACGATTTTAATTGTGACATATTTTTCTTCTATATGAACTAAAAAAAACGAAAAAAATTTTGAAATTTGAATGTTTTTTCGGGTTTGAAGTATAAAATGTGCTTTTTGTGAAAAAAAAAATTGTTTCAACTTGCTAAAAAAATTGTTAAGAATTTTTTTTTCGACAATGTTTTTAGTTCAAATAGAAAAGAAAACGATACCGAAGCGAACAAGCTTTGGTTTGTTTCGATTGGACTTCTAGTTTTTTTTGTAATCAGGTACGCCAAATTAGAAAAATCGTAAAAACGAAAACTCGAGAAAACGGGCTCCCGAGGGAAGGGAGCGCGCGCCCTAAATGCCCGAGCGCCCGTATACCTGCTCGACACTCCACTACGTTCAGTGCTGTATCTTTGGAAATATTTCGAATTGGGCTATAAAACTTTGTCTAGACATTCTTAGATACATCAGGAATAGATTTAAACAATTAAAAAAAAATCGATTTTTTGGACCTTCTAATTCAGGATCCGGCCTTAACGAATATTGTTGAAGTTTGCATCGTTGGATAGGCAACGCGAGATGACTTTTTGTCTTTTTTTTCTTCAATTGCTCACACTTTCTTCCGCTGATTTCAGGTACGAAAATCACTCGAATGATTTTTCCTATCTCTGGTAGGGATGCGCAAACGCGGGCAAAGCCCAGTCAATAGACATACATCCTCCATGCCTCATCATGCTCAGGCCCTCGACCGGAAGTGCACCCCACATACGGACCAAGGAATTGCATCGAGCGATTGGATTTGCCCGAGAAACTTCAGACCCTTCTGACATACAGTTCAAAGAACGAAATAAGGAACAAGGAAGCACAAAAAAAAAGAAACCAAGAAAACAAAAGGACCCAGACTAAACGTTGAGTAATGACCGCTGAGATGGAATAGACAAAAACCGCGACCGAAGCTTTTCCAGTGAAATAAAGAGGTCGCGACTGAGAGTTATATACTTTCCACGCCGATATATGTACATACGTACACATGTATATGCATTTGCGGGATGGAATTGGCACGAGCCAGCGATTCCTGCTCGATTCTGGGTTCACCACTCACACCCCCCCCCCCCCCCCACCCTTCCTCACTGCCGCCTGCCACACTCGCGCATTCCATCGCTTTCGCCCTCTTTCCGCAGCTCATTTCCCCCGTGCAAATATTCTTCTTCCTCCTTCTTATATATAAGAATGTATATAGCATACATTTTTACAAGCAAACGAGAAACGACGAGGCCTATCACAATCCCCTTCCCTTCTTCGTTCCTCCCTTCGTGCTTGGCTTCTTCAATTCCACTGTTTGAAGCAGAAGCAGTATTAATGTGTGAAAGTGTGGATGCATTTGTGAATATATATTAGATGAAGTAAAAAGTTCTGAGGGTTTTTTCGCTTTATTTCGACGATGAAATTAACATAGGATTATCCGATTTAGATCAAATATGCGCCGTTTTGTTCGATAACTTTTGTCCATTTTGAAGGCAATTTCATACATTCCGCGATTGAAGAAGTCCTCGTCCCTATTGGTAAAAGACTTGACCAGCTCATTTTCACAAGCCTCTCTTGAGGCCAGTTTTGTACCATCAAGAAAATTTTGCAAATGCTGGAAAAGGTGATAATCGCTTGGTGCCAGGTCTGGACCATACGGCGGGTGCGATAGAAGCTCCCATCCAAGCTCTCGGAGCTTCTGGCGCGTCGTTAAAGAAGTGTGCGGCCTGCCGTTGTCTTGATGGAACACAACACCCTTCCTATTGGACAATTCTGGCCGCTTCTGGTCGATCGCCTGCTTCAATCTGGTCAGTTGTTGACAGTAGAGGTCCGAATTGAGTGTTTGGCCCGATGGGAGCAGCTCGTAGTGGATGATTCCCTTCCAATCCCACAAAACACACAGCAAAACCTTCTTGGCCGTTAATCCGGACTTGGCGATCGTTTGGGCTGGCTCACCGCGATTGGACCACGATCTTTATCGGCTGTTGTTCTCGTATGTGACCCATTTTTCATAGCCAGTCACCGTCCGCTTAAAAAATGGGTCGATTTCGTTACGTTTCAGCAAAGAATCGCAGCCATCAATTCAGTCCAAAAGGTTCTTTTGCGTCAATTCGTGTGGCACCCACACATCGAGCTTCTTCTTGAGACCAGCCTTATGCAAATGGTTACAAACGGTTTTCTGGCTAATCTTCAGTTCCTGGGAAATGGAAGAAGTGCTCACATGCCGGTCCGACTCGATGATTTCCATGATTTTATCGACATTTTCGACGATTGGCCTACCAGAGCGTGCCTCATCTTTGACATCCATATTACCAGAACGGAATCGTTGGAACCACCGCTTTGCTGTTGCATTCGGTACTTTATTGGGTCCATAAACAGCACAAACTTTTTTAGCCACCTTCTCCGCCTTTTCACCTTGGTCGTAGTGGTACTGAAGAGTGTATCGAATTTTATCTTTTTTTACCTCCATTTTGGAACGCTGTAGCACACAAATGGCTCACTAAAGACATCTAGCGGAAAACGCTCAGAACTTTTTACTTCACCCAATATATATATATATATATATATATACAGGTTGGACCATTTAACGAGACCACTCCAAATATCTCCGTTGCCTTCAGAGTGACGGAAAAAACGTCGGGAGGTAATTTGATTGATTTCGAAGGGCTGATACAGTGGTGAAAAATTCATTTTTGTCAAGGTCATAGTTTTTGCGTTCTCAAGGTCATCAATGGTTTTTCAAATGGGAACATGTTTTTTTTTTTTATTAAGACGTTGTAGCTGATATTCAGACGAATCCAACGACCTGTGATATGACCTTGAAATGATTTATCACCAAAATACACGTGTAAAAACGGGAAATCTCGATGGTATTGACAAAAAGAATATCCGAATAATGTAGTAGGAAGTAATTTAATGTAGTAGGAAGCTTAAAAAAAACAAAATTGAAGCTTGAGCTTCCCCCCTTACGATTCCGGTCAAAGAAATGCATAAAAAAAATTTTGTTTTTAAACGGGGTCCACCAGAAAAGGAACAAAAAAAGGCGAAAAATGGTCGTTTTCGAAAAAGGGTGCTAGTCGTAAAAGAAATAGTCAAAAGTTAACAAAAAAGCGGAATGAAGGTGAATTCCTCCCCTTCATAATGCCGTTTATTAAATTCATTTATGCCAGCTATCGGCGAAATGGCATAAAAAATCGTTTAGGATTTTTTTTCAATTTTTATCCGGAGACTTTTCGCCGGTAGTGTATATATATATATATGGAGGAAATATCTATTGAACACTTTATATTTATACACCGTTGACTATGAGGACATCGGGCCGTTTCAGGGACGGTCCTCAAAGTTGAATTCTTTCGGAACGTACATATATATACATACACACATATAGATGTATACATATCGGGGAAGGTGATTCTGAAAACATTTGTCTTCGCAGGCCGTCCTTGAAACAGCCGGATGTCCTCATAGCCAACATTATACGGATATAGAGTGTTCAAAATAAATTTGCTTTGCATACACATATATATATCTACAAATATATACATATGCACCAGACACGATGAATTCTTGATCTAGACTTTGTTGGCCTCGAGTTCAAAGGGTCAATCAACTCAGTGCGCGCACCAACTTTTTCCTATCATCGTAACCATTGTCAACCTTTCTGTATCTATTTGATCTCGCTTCGTTTGATCTGTTATCGTTCGGATTGTGTGCCAAACGACTTTTCTATCCGAGTTCACTAATAAACCATCTTTCTATCCAGCTATCTATCCATCCATCCACTCATCCATCCGTCCATCTATCCATTTATCCATCCTTTCATCCGTCCATCCATCCATTCATTCATCTATCCATCGATCCATCCATCCATCCATCCATCCACCCATACATACATCCATCCATCCATCCATCTATCCATCCATCCATCCATCCATCCATCCATCCATTCATCCACCCATCCGTCCATCTATCTATGTCTCACCCCCTCCTTCGCTTAGCTTATCTTTCTCTAGCTCTCTCTTTCTCTCGCAATGACGTCGAGAAAAAAAAAACATTCGCACCCATTCTTAATGAGCAATCTCAACGACAACGACGACTATGCCATTGGTCCACAAAACTATTGTCGTTGTTCCGGATTCGCGTATATAGGAATATTTAAAAAGAAATATCTGACTGTCCCGTTCACCCCTAAGATTATACGTGGCAACTTTTAATCTTGACTCTCTGTACCTTGGTCTCTCCCTATATTTCTTTCTCTTTTGGGGCTATTGTCGTACAACCGCAGCAATTCTTTCGAATGTCTACATGCATTGTTATAGTATATTATTTTCGTTGGAACGAAAGTAACCCGGACTCGGCATGCACATCATCATTGGATGGCGCAGACATCCCTTCATCCCGCACATTCCACCGGAAGTTGTTACTTGTGAATGATATTCGGGTCATCGTTGTAAGTCAACCCGAGCATGCGGGACTTGGCGATCAACCAGCACCTACCTCTACCTCCTCATCTCCTACCTCGTATGGATAGAGATGTACTTATGTCTTTGTATATATATCGCCAAGTCGCCTATCTATACCGGGTGGTTCAGTAACTTTGCGCACCTTTGATAACGTCCGTTTGACTACAGCGTGTACGGCGAAACTGAATAACTATTTGAGATTATCCGTGCGAAAAATTGAGAGGCTATACCTAATACAATTCGGGGCTTTCAATGGATCATTTATGGATTCCATAGTAGGGTTTTCCGTAAAAGAGTCGGACCGGGCCCTTATTAGGGAATGATAGGGTAGGTAGGTTGAATAAAACTATGGTTTAAGTACGGAGACCAAGTAAAGGCCTTTAAGGGGCGTAGTTGTAGATTCCCTAGTAGCGATTTCCCCAATACTACTAGACTTTGCTATTATAGGGGAAAATAAGTATTAAATTGCTTGACTAAACAATTTGGGGCATAATAATTATGCAAGAATTAGGCAACTTTGAAGGTCCTGGTTTATTTTGCCTTCAATGGCTCTCGGTAGCAAAGTATGATCGGCCACTGATGGCCCATGTGAGACTTCCAGACTAGGTCCTTGATAAAGTTAGGGAAAATTAAGATGGGCCTGATCAAAGAAGTTAGGGGAAATTAAGAAGGGTCTGATCAAAGTCCGAACTCAATTCCCACACGGGAAGGCGTTGAAAAAAAAATATACACACATTAGAAGATATAAACCGTGATGCTTTATTATTAACAAGTGGTCCAGTCGCCTCTTCTACTAACAAATGTCTACTATAAACTCTACTACAAACAGCTATAAACAAAGTCAAAGACCTCCATATGAGTCGAATCTGTCGGAATAATTGCTTGATGTTCAAGATCTTTGGTGTCTATTGGTGTGGGTCGATGATTGAAGGGAGAACGTGCCCAAAAATGAAGCTTCGTCTGAAAAAGTTACGTTTTCCCAATCCTGATCCAAACTTTCTTTCGCTCGAGTGAGTCTTTTTTCGGCGGGGTTTTTTTCGGACAATAGCGGCTCATCTGGGAACACGCTCGGACGACAAGCGACGCTTTCTATATAAATCATCTTGGTGGAAGGGTCCAAGATCTACCGTCTAAAGCTTTCCAGAAAAAAAAGGTAGCAGTACACGCTTTTGACAAACAGACTGTATCTTTGAGACTATGGAAGGTGAAACAAAATTTATGAACCGGTAGTTTCATTGTACAGAAGCGGTCATCAGATGGTCACAATGGTTTTCTTTTAAGTGAACCTGCTTCCAAGATACGAAGGTCACCTTCGTTTCTTTTTTTCAAATAAAACGCTGTATTTTGGTGCCTACCATCTGATAGCGGCTGTTAAGACGAACACAATGACTTACACAAGGTTATTCAAGGTCATTTGAGTCGCTTTCGGTGGTGAAGAGTGTTTAAAGTGATGAGCGTCGCTATCAAGGCAGTACTTGGCTTATAACTTCGAACACCTTTTATAAACGAAAGCGACTCGAATGACCTTGAACGACATTGTGCTGTAGGTCATTATACTTCGCGTCTTGGAAGCAACTCGAACTACGAAAAAATCATTACTATCCGATGATCCCTTCTGAACATTGCAACTTCTGTAGGATCCATTTTTTTTCTGACATAGTTTCGAAGATATCAAAGGTGCGCATAGTTGCTGGACCACCCGATATACGTTCATATCTATGCCTATACGTACGTGTACTGTGACAGTTCAGGCAACACTGTAGCTGCGATAGTCGGTGCAATGTTGTCGAGCTTTCATCCAGACACGTAATAATGCCTGGAAATTCTTGGCAACCAAGGACTGCTCCATTCAATCCAAGCGTTTCACGGATCTCCTGATGGAGGCATGATTTATCAGTATTTTGACCCATTGTTAATTATAATTGCTATTAGGTGTGATAATTCTCAGCCCCTAGATTAAATTGATCAAAACACATGTTTGAATTGAAAAAAAATTCTATATCTGACGTTTCAAAGCATCATCTATGAACTATCAAACAACTTAGTCCGATTAAACCAATCTCAAAAAAAAAGTAGTCAACAAAGATGTCACCCGTGTAGAAGTTTCTTAGGGATAGGGGAGAGTGGGGCACAATGTGTCACGGGGCACAGTGAGCCACATGCGGTTTCTCGGAGGTTTGTAGCTCGTAAATTCTGAAATTTCATGTGCTGGACCGCGATTTATATTAGGTTTCGTCAAGCCTAGAAGAATGTCGATAGCAGCTCACAAAGGATTATTGAACATTTAAAATTGATTTGAGACGAGAAAAAAAAAATATTTCGATTGTCGGAAAAACATAAAATATAACGACACTTTCTGTAGCGGCACCGGTTTTCGGTCCTAATCGATAGTTTTATTATTTATGATGCACTCAGTGACTTGTATTTTTCCATTCGTATGTTAATTAATAGTTATTTTCATTAATAATCAAATATTTTACTCGTGGGGTACAATGTGTCACCGTGTGATGTGACAAAATGAGACGACTCCCAATGAGAAAACAAAGAAGTGACGACGCTGCGAAGAAGCGCAATGTGTCACGGGTAACTGTCAACCATATGCGATTTCTCGGAGTTTTGTAGCCTGTAAAATCTGAAATTTATTGTGTTGGTCCGTGATTTATATTAAGTTTCGGCTGGCCTAAAAGAAAATCAATAGCAGCTCACGAAGAATGATTAAAAGTACAAAACTAATTTGAGCCTCGAAAAAAAAAATTTCGCTCGCCGGGAAAACGTCAAATATTGTGGGGCAATTGCGTGAAGCACAATGTGTCATCGAGTTGTTGAGCACAATGAGCCTGGATCCTATGCCAAGTTTCTATTTGGATTCTGACTAGAGTCCTCAATAGTTCCGCATCAGTATCCTGGCTGGAATCCGATTTGCGAGCGATGCGATGTCCGATTGGATCCCGATTGAGAAACCAGGATGCTATTCCAAATCTGACTTTATCCATGACAATATCCATCCACGGGAATACGACAAGCAGCACTTGAGGCACTGCCTTCTTTTCGCCTTCCAACTTTAAAGAAATGCCGCGGAAGGACAATTAATTATTTATTCAGCCTTTGGAGAGAGTGATTCCGAAAATTCCGGGATGAAAATTTTGTTCTCTAGGATGAACAATGGAAAAAGGTTTAAGACGAGGAGTTGGAGAACTTAATCACCAAAAATCCCTCTTAAATTAAAAGAAAAGTCGTTGAGTGCCCCACGATCTTACCCAAGAAAACAAAACTTGATGCTGTGGAATTGGAATGCGGCTACCGACCAAATTCAAACAAAAGGACTTTTTACATAAAATTGTGACTGAGGATGAAAAGTGGATATTGTACAATAATTCTAAGAGAAGAAAGTTGCGGGTTTGCCCAGAAGAGCCGTCAACAAGTACTGCAAAAAGAAACATCCACGGGGAAAACATGTTGTTGTCCATTTGGTAGGATATCAAATGTGTCAATCATTATGAGGCACTCAAACTAGGGGAAATTATTACTTCTATTTGCTATCAGGAGCAACTGATGAAATTGAATGATGTTATTCAGGAAAAAAGACACTTTAACGGTAGTGGAACGAGTCAAGTGATTTTGCAGCAGGACAACGAGCAGCCACACACAGCAAAAGACACCGTAAACGTTATCTTCACGTTGGGCTGAGAAATTCTTCCTCATGCGGCGTTTCCTTCAGATCTTGCGCCTTCCAACTGTCCATCAGAGCATTGATGACTTGATCCAGCCAAAACCACTGCTTTCTTTCGAGCCGGGATCTGACAATTGCCCTAGATGGGGGAAAAATGCGTGCAAAGTGACGGCGATTATTTTGAAGATTAGACCTCTTCCTATTATTTTTTATAAACAAATGTCTTAATAGAGTGCAACGATCGCAGGTTCAGCAGCCTGGGACCATACTGGGGCCATTCGTAGCAATGCGCACTACTCGCTCAAACAAACTCAAACACGCTCTCTCGGCTGTTCGAGAATAAGTTTTACAATGATGTTTGCTAGCTGATAGCACGAGCAAGAGCTGGCTCAACACGACTGGCGGCATGTTACATCCATTTTTTTTCCGAATTTAAGATAACAATACGCAATCGCGTCTTTACCAATGAGCGTGGAGTTTGGACTGTTGATGGAATTTGGACAACGTCAGTCCTGCTGGTAGCTTGAGATTCTGGCAGGTCCAACGTGACACTAAACGCGAGAGAATGATGATAATAGTTGTCACAATGATGCCAATTGACAGTGTGTCAAACACTTCCATATTGACTTGATTCTTTATTGAAGTTCCTGCTTCTCCCTACGGGGTTGAGACTCTGGCGAATTTTTTCAGGGCATCCGCAGACCGTAAATCGAGAACTTGACGACATAAAAATCTCGAGAACTGATCGAGTTGATGCGGCGGAACTGCAAACAATAATAATAAGTGCGTCGCTCTCTGCCGGAAACGTATATTCAGCTATGTTTGGAGAAATTGGTTATCTTGAATTATTGTGTTGATTTTTTGCAATTTTATTGAATGATAATTCTATAACGTTAATCCTCCTTTTATTTCATTACACTTCAGTTTTTTTCTTTCCTTTTCTTTCTTTTTTCAATCTGCAGGACCAATCATGGGGGCTTGATCTTGATAATTTGTTGTTCTTTTTATGTAAAACAGTTGCACGATGTCTGTAGTATGTAGAATAATTAAGAATGTGAAATAATGTTATACTTCAATTTTAATTTACGAAAATCAGAAAAACACGAGTTAAAAATAAATGGTTAATCAATGACAATTGACGTTTTCTACACAACTTACAATTATTTGCCAATTTTTCAACATAAGGTTGGTATCGATTTTGTCTGCGCGCTGACAAAATTCGTTCCCATTTGAAATTTTTAAAAAATATTTAGTGCGGGATTACAGTATCAAAATATCAGCGAGGTTTTGATTAAGGGGGAAATACATGTAGCAGCATAAAAAAATTTATTTATTTTTATACCTAAATTGTTAGTTTAATATATCAAGAATACGGTAGTAAAGTAAGTAATGAGCCAGTAAGTCTCTGAAGTCATTAAGTTTTCGTAGTTCATAACTTTAAACACGTTTTTCTCCAAACTACATCTTTTAAGTTTGTGGAGAGCATAACTTTAAAACGAGTTGACCGATCGTGCTAAAATTGTATTCCGAACGCAATAACAATGTTACCTACGATTTATACCTACTTGTTAATGAAAATCACTTTTCAAAAGTATATTTTTATTGCAAAAAAGAACGAAAATTTTGTGTAATTTTTTTGTTTTTCTGAAGTGTCTCATTTACTTAATTTTCAATTTTTAAAATGTTTCTTAGGTACAAGTTCAGCATTTGGATGTTAAAATACTAAAAATTCTTGGCTCATATTTTTCAGATCAATATTGGAAGACCACGCTATAACATCGCCATTTTGCAATATTTTTTTATTAAAAAGTTAATTCAAATAGCTCAATTATGCAATAAATTATGTAATAAAGTCTCATAAATGTAAAACGTATTGTTTCTTTAAAAAAAATGATTAAAATTGGCTATTTTTTTCGCTGTCTACACGTATCCCCCCCCCCTTAATTCAATACCCAACGTGTGTGACGCAAATTCCATTGGATTCTTGCCTAGGCATCAAGTATCAAGAATCATATCGTGTTTCACAATATCATACCGCGATAAGAGACAACGACGCGTTTGAATTTCCAGCTTCGCGCTTCTTCGAGTTAGTCGAGGAAAAAAAACTGGAATAACAACTGCTCTCTCGAGCAAGTAGCAAAATCATAACTCTCGCGTTTTATCTTGCCTGCCGAAATGAAATACGATCACGGTTTTTCGATGCACAACACGAGATCGTGCAAACAATCTCGCTCTCTCCCTCTCTCTCTCTTTTTCGTTGCGAGTTTTATATTCTCTTCAACTGCATACAATGATAAGCGAAAAAAACGGTGCCTTCGAACTCGGCACGAAGTGAAGAAAATGGCGTTTGGTTTGTCTAACGAAAGTCTCGTTCGTTAGGTTGAATTCTTGATGGTTGTCTTTTGGTGATCGGTTTTACGCCTCAGCATGTCTTGAATTTCCAGCAGGCTCTTGCCCTTGGTCTCGGGAATAAAAACGATCGTGTAGATGGCAAGGCATAGATTGAGCAAGCCATAAAACCAAAAAACGTACTGTTCCGAGGTTAGATCAACCATGGACTGATACGTCTTACTGGTGATGAAGGCAAAAACGGCGGAGAACAAATTGGCCATGCATGTGGCGGTGCTCTTGATGTCGGGTGAGAACATCTCGCTCATGAGGGTGCTCGGGACGGGTGTTATGCCGATACAGAGGAAGCATTGGAACATCACTATCGCAATGATAGGTAGCCACTGGCAGAGAAACTCCGAGCGATAGTTCATCTCGAGCAATTGATAGTCCAATCCGAGAAGAAGATAAGCGATGGTGATGCCAACGCATGAAGACGTCAGCAGGAACTTCCTCCCGCATTTATCGTTCGCATACATGGCTGCCCATCCACATAGGATCCCCAGAACACCAACTATGATGACAACTGTGGATGGTTCAATGACGTTTAGTCCGGTCTTCGTCAGTATGATCTCCATGTAAAACGACACCGTCCAAAGACCGCTGAGCTGCACGAAGATGAAGACAATTGTGACAAGGAGCACAGCTTTACGATTCTCCAATGACAACAGTCTACCGATTCTCTTTCCGTAATTATCCGATTTCCGATGATGAATGAATTCCCGCAGTGATTGCAATTCCCCTGTGACGTCCATGTCCCGGTTGTACCATTCCAATGACTTCTTCGCGTCCTCCATGCGATCGTGAAGAACAAGATGATGCGGCGAGTCCGGCATTGCCGAGAACAACGCGAGAAAAGCCAGATTCGGCACTAGGCTGAAGCACGAGAACATCCACATGGGCGTGTAGGCACCTATAAGGTTGCCCAACAGGCCGCCCATCGGCATGCCTTGAGCTATCAGCGATATCAGAGCCCCACGTATCCGCGGACTCGATATCTCCCCCATGTAAAGGGGAAAGGTACTAAAGTACATGCCAATACCGAAACCGCCAAGTGCTCTTGACACGTAGATCAACCATATGGAGCTCGGTACGAGCAGTAGTAACCAACCTATCGCGTGTGGCACACCGGTACTCAGCACAGCTACTTTTGTGCCAAAGTAGTCCACCATTAGTGCACCTATGATAGCACCAC
Organism: Ophion ventricosus; assembly: GCA_963932345.1. NCBI lineage: Eukaryota > Metazoa > Arthropoda > Insecta > Hymenoptera > Ichneumonidae > Ophion > Ophion ventricosus. The sequence continues at coordinate 33,745,752 of OZ010715.1, read as the reverse complement.
CTATTCTTCCTAGGCTCACCACCGCAGCTATCCAGGAAGCCTCTCCTTCCGTCACAGTCAGCTCCTCGTTCGGCCTCGTCAGTTTTGCCAGGTACGGCGAGGTCCAGCCACCCACCAATCCGATCACCACAGACAGTAGGCAGACTGCAAATTCGCACCAAGCTTTTTTCAAACGCTTTGACTTGTACCCAGAATACAATAATGGTTGAGGGCATTCACTTTTGGGATTAGTTCATCAACGCATCACTCACTCGGTTAGGACAACTAACTGTTCTAGATTAGACATGGTAGGAGTGCGCTAAGCATCATCATTAGTCCTGTCACTCCACCAGACGGATATTCTCTGGTCCACATGTTTAAATTTCACTAACCTTCAACCGCGGCAAGCCACTGGGGCCACAGCTTCGCTGTCGGTACCTTCCCAATGTCCACAATCATCTTGTCGAGCTGTTCCACTAGTCCTGAGGTAAACTCTTTCTATCCTAGCAGCAAATCGATTTCGTAACGTTCCTCCTTTCGTGGCTGATGGCGAGACCGTTGGTTTCTCTTCTAAATCCTCAAAATTGCGGTCTTCTATTTGCTCTTCATCCTCGTTGAAGGCACCTCTGAGCAGTGAGCGGAAAGGTCATCGAGTGCGTAGCGTGGTAGGTGCGCAAATAATTGTAGTATTGAATTGACGGTAAGTATACCGAATAGAAGACCCAGCGCATATCAGCTTTACCTTGACATATGTTCTGAAAAACACATTTTTCTATACACTTCAAAAATATCAGCCGTCGTTGATGGCTTGGAGAAAAGTTATTCGTAAAAAGACAAACGAATGAAAAGAAACTACTAGCAAATCCAAACAAACGGCTTTGGTATGGAATTCATATATTATCAAAAAGTTTGCCAATCAATTAGTCGTTTATTGAACAACTGTAACTTTCATTTATGGATCAACGGTAAACAAAGATAGATCTGATTTAAAATGTCGTTGCGCTCGATATCCAAATGCGTTGATTGCGTTTCTCGGCTGACATCGAATCTCCTCTCACCTCATGCCGAAATGCAGCAAAGGTCTTCGTGCACTCGGGAAATAACAACTGCGTAGTTCACTGTGCGTTCCCCAACGCATAGGGTTTTTCTTCTTGAGGTCGTTTTACTCAAATGCAAAACAGTTGCTGGATAAAAAAATTCAAGTCCGCCATCGGCAATTGTTGCCAGGTGAATGATCTCATTCGTGTCACATCCGCGGTGGGTGAAGCGGCGGGTTGGGATTTACCGGCTGATTTGCGAGCGCCTCGGCTCCGCGTGTTTGATTAGGCAGATAAAATGTTCTCGTGCGACATCATTTGATGCCTCGCCCGACTTGTGCAATCAATGACTATTTTTACAGTTTAATAAAAAAAATTGTACTAATAAAAACATCTTTTTGTTTGCTGCTTGGTTTTGTTGGGTTAGAATTTCAATGACTAGAAGAGGTGCATTTCGTGGATAGAAAAAAAAGACAGCTGGTTATCGATATCTTTAGGTTTGAGGAGTGGAATTTCAATGACTAGACGGCGTGCATTTCATGGACATAAAAAAAGATATTTGGATGTTAGTATTTTTCTGTTTTCTGTTTGGGTTTGTGAAGTGGAATTCCAATGACTAGAAGTCATCCATTTTATGGACGTTAAAAAAGAAAGCTCGGTGTTAGTATCTTTGAGTTTTCTGTTCGGGTTTGTGGAGTGGAATTCAAATGACCAGAAGGCTGGCATTTCGCGGATATAAAAAAGACAGCTGAATTTTAGTATCTTTTTGTTTTCTGTTTGGGTTTATGGAGTGGAATTCCAATGATTAGAAGGCGTGTATTTTGTGGACATAAAAAAACGCCAGCTGGGTGTTGGTATCTTTAAGTTTTCTGTTTGGATTGGTGGAGTAAAATTCTAATGAGTGTAAGGTTGGAATTTCATAGACATTCAAAAAGATATCTGGATGTTAGTATTTTTCTGTTTTCTGTTTGGGTTTGTGAAGTGGAATACCAATGACTAGAAGGCGTGCATTTCGTGGACGTTAAAAAAGACAGTTGGATGTTAGTATCTTTGGGTTTTCTGTTTGGGTTTATGGAGTGAAATTCAAAGACTAGAAGGCTGACATTTCATGGACATGGAAAAATACAGCGGCATATTGATATCTTTGTGTTTTCTGATTGGGTTTTTTGGGTTGGAATTCCAATGACTAGAAGCCTAGCGTTTAATGGATATCAAAAGGCACTCCCTAGTAATTTATCAGCTTTAGTTCAGTGATTCTAGCATGCTACGGTTCAACTCTAGTGACGACTAGTAGTTTTATAAAATGCAGCTCTGTTTTTTTACTTCCCACGATATGACGTCGTTTCTCTGGCAATTGCCACTTTGGGAAGTTCACTGCCTACTTTCCGTAGGCCCACTGCTTCCTCGACTTCTGTTCCAATAGATCTTCCCTTCGTTCGAATCGTCGGCCTTCGATCAGTCGTAATTGTTCCATTGAAACTCGCGTTGCCATCATTTCGATGAAATGAAATGCTTCTTCTCGGCGAATTAAAACTTCATCGGATTAGGCATTTTATGATTTTGATACAATAGCAAATAACAAATGTGAATGGCACGAAACCGCCGTGCGTTATCGCGTGCAAAGAATAATCTCCGTTTGCTCGTTGCTCGACGGGTCCCGAGCATTTTTATCGAAAGGAACGAGTCTGTCGGAAAGTAGAGGCTTATAATTAGCGCATTAAAGAGCGCATTAAATTTAAATATTTTTTAAAAATAATTAAAAACAAATTCAAATATTGGGAGATTGAATGAAATCTCGCTGTTGTTTTCGTGAAAATTGATGCTTTATTTTTAAAAATTAGTACAAACCGTGTCACTGAAAGTATTCTGCATCGCTAGCCACTACTTTTTTTCATCTTTCTGGTAGCATTTTAATTTCACGTCGGAAAAACGGCATGTCTTTTGATCCATTTTTTGGCATCTTCATAAGAATGAAAGTGCTGCTCAGCCAGGCCATGTGCCATCGATCGAAACGAGTAATAATCGGAAGGGGTAATGTCTGGTGAATACGGCGGTCGGGGTAGCACTTTCCATTTAAGCGTTTTCGAGCAGATTTTCAGCGGTTTTGTGGTCGAGCGTTGTCATGCTGAAAAATCACTTTGTCGTGTTTCTGCTCGTATAGCGGCCGTTTTTCCTTCAATGTTCGGCTCAAACGCATCAATTGCAGTCGACAGCGATCTCCCGTGATGGTTTCGTTTTGTTTGAGCAGCTCATAATAAACTACACCCAGCTGATCCCACCAAATGCAGAGTAGAAGTTTGGAACCATGGACATTCGGCTTTGCCGACGATGTTGATGCATGGCCGGGCTTACCCCACGATTTTCTACGCTGGAGGAAATCGTGGCGTATACATTTTTCATCGCCAGTCACGATACGATGCAAAAAATCTTTCCTTTTCTGCCGTTGCAGCAGCTGTTCACAAGTAAAAAGACGCCGTTCGACGTCTTTGCTTTTGAATGATTCCTAATGCTTTCAAATGTTTCGAAACTGTTGTGTGATCAACTCCTCAAGATTCTGCAAGTTCAGCTAGCGTCTGACATGAGTCTTCATGAAGTAATGCATCCAATTCTGCGTCTTGAAACTTTTTCGGTGCTCCAGAGCGTTCTTTATCTTCAACATCAAAATCATTATTTTTGAAGCATCCAAACCAATCGCTGCATGTTGTTTCCCACAGAGCATGGTCGCCGTAAGTCTCAACGGGAATCCTGTGTGCTTCAGCCGCAGATTAAAAAACAAATTAGTGCAGTCAAATTCCCCACGAAAACTCTTTTTTTTTTGGCATGAAATTTGACATGTTTAACACTATGAAAAAAAAAGTTTTTTCCACTTCGGTGAAATGGCATACACTGAATTTCAAGCTTGCTTATGGCACTTCTTTATTGATGCGTTAGCATCTTAAACTACACGCACGCAATTCTGGTAACGCCATCTGTTGGAAAACAGCGAGAACTTATTCAAAGTCTCAATATATTGGTCGGATCAATATTGATGTTGGATTTCCCACGAACGGACTTCCGGAAAGGTTGCTGCCACCACCTTTCTGGAAGACCACGCCATACCGTCGCCCTATTGCAATATTTTTAAATGAAAACATCAATCTAAACAGTTGAATTATGCAATAAATTGTACCTAAAGTTTCATAAATGTTAAATGTTTTGTTCCTTTAAAAAAAAGAATGATGAAAGTTGGTTATTTTTTCGTCGTCTGCATGTAGTACCCCCCTTAGTCGGCGAACCGCTAAACCGCTTCATTGATGACAAATCCGCAAAGAGTTTGCGATCAGTTCGTCATTCCTCATCGATCGAATCTCCTGAGTTTGCTGGCAAACTGAGCCAACATTGGTGTCCTTTTATAGACGCACGCATATCACCGCAGCCTTAAGGCACACAGTGTATCATATTCCTGCAAATTCACGTCCGTAGTTGCGTACAGGGTTACCGTGACCGGGAGAAAGCTCGTGGGCCGAGTCAATCTTGGTAGAAACTTCAATATTTGATACCAAACCGCGCCGGATGTGGTCGCATCCGCTTTAGGTCCTTGGTCCATTGGCAATCATCGTCTTATATGTCGATGACGATGACGACTATGGGTGACGTTTGCATCATTTAAATGCAACGAAAGTTCGCAACAACTTTTTTTTACACTTGTTTATTTTTACTAAGAGCCAAATTTTTTTTTTCCCTACAAGGTCTAAGACGGCGGAAAAAAATCCCAAAGGCAAAAATTGCAAAAGATATCGTACACCCGACAGAAATGCGAATTCATTAAATAACTATCGCGCGAACCGCTTCTTCCCGGATTTTTTTAATATCGCAAATTGGCGGCTGCTGCTGGCGCTGCTCCTGTTGATAATTTTAGCCAGATGCACATCTACTAACCAGTTCATAGCTATGCTCTTTAGTACTTTGGTTCATTATAGGTTCGTCGTTGCGGAGAGAAAGAGAGAGAGAGAGAGAGAGAGAGAGAGAGAGAGAGAAACGAAAAAAATGGACTCAAAGGTTTTTTGGTGTATTAGTGGGATTTCCTCATGCTCCCCTCCCACGATTCCACTTTTCCTTCTTTGAGGGTATTACTTTCGGTGAACCGAGCAACATAAATATATACCTATATAAGCTCAAACTACATACGCGAAATGTGAACTTGGACGGAATTGTCCTCTTATATAGGCTTTCCGGAAATTGTCGAGCGACCGTTAAACGATAGGAGAGAGCTTGTTTTTGCTACAAAAGAAAATTTGTTCTCCATCCGCCCTTCCTTTCTTTTCTCAAAGCTCGTTCGATTGTCCGTTAAGAATTATCTCTTTTTTCGCGTATCCCGAGGCAAAATTGAAAATTATATTCCAAGGGATCGCCCTGCCGGAAATATTCGATTCGAAATACCGATACCGATGTCCAAATCGATCGATTCATCGATACTCGATATCGACGTCCAAATCGATAAATCGATCGCTACTCGATACCGATGTCCCCATCGATACATCGATCAGTACTCGATACCGATACCGGTGTCCAAATCGATTAACCGATTGGTTCTCGTTACCGATATCGAAATTGATTAATCGATAGCGACATCGAAATCGATTAATCGATACCGATGTACAAATCGGTATATCGATAGCAATGTACAAATCGGTATATCGATAGCGATGTACAAATCGGTATATCGATCAATGTTCAATAGCAATACCAATCTCCAAATCGATAAATCGATCGCTACTCGATACCGATGTTCAAATCGATATATCGATCAGTACTCGATACCGATATCGCTTAACCGATAGGTTCGCGATACCGGTCTCGAAATCGATTAATCGATACCGATCTCGAAATCGATTAATCGACACCGATCTTGAAATCGATTAATCGATACCGATCTCGAAATCGATTAATCGTTACCGATCTCGAAATCGATTAATCGTTAGCGATCTCGAAATCGATTAATCGTTAGCGATCTCGAAATCGATTAATCGATACCGATCTCGAAATCGATTAATCGATACCGATCTCGAAATCGATTAATCGACACCGATCTCGAAATCGATTAATCGACACCGATCTTGAAATCGATTAATCGATACCGATCTCGAAATCGATTAATCGTTACCGATATCGAAATCGATTAATCGTTAGCGATCTCGAAATCGATTAATCGTTAGCGATCTCGAAATCGATTAATCGATACCGATCTCGAAATCGATTAATCGATACCGATCTCGAAATCGATTAATCGACACCGATCTCGAAATTGATTAATCGATACCGATGTCAGGATCGATTAATCGATACCGATCTCAAAATCGATTACTCGATACCGATCTCGCAATCGATTAATCGATACCGATGTACAAATCGCTATATTGATCAATGCTCGACACCGATACCATAGCATACCCGTTCACATTTATTTATCACGCTTATTATGAATAATCTCCAATGAGTTAGCGGACACTCTGTCCAGGATTCATAATATAGTTTAGTCGGAGGGCATTTTTTTCGCGACAAAGCTACTCGCAGTGGGCAATGAATTTCTCGTCTTTCCCATTCCTTCCCCGACAACGAACCCTTCCCCACGAGGAGAAGCGAAGCAGGAAGAGAACGAACTCCGAGTCGTAGCCTCGTTCGAACATTCTTGTTTGCTCGTTTGAAGGGAAATTCGTTCTTTGTGTTCGGGCGTTTCGAATCACTCGAGTGTCGCATGTAAATTCAACGATTAATCCCCATTCGCGAGCGTCTTTTCGACTCTTTCGCGGGTGATCTGTTTTACGACTGATCCAAACGGGATCGTCTCATCCACTGCGAAAGCCTTTTGATCTCGAGTGACAATCTCGTTAAATATTTATACAGCTTTTACTATATATATTACACTGCCGGCCAAAAGTTTAGATACACTAGTCGAAATTTCTTACGGCACTAAAAGTTAGACAGCGGACTCAAAAATAAAGATAATTGAATTTGCCAAATGGCGTTTCAAGGCGGACAAATTTATCTTTATTTTGCTTTTTTAGAAAATTCTTTACGATTTTTTTTCGCCTTGGTACGCACATTTGAACGTGGCTATTTTTCGGCTATTTCATGGCCGTCAAAAATTAACTGCAAAGTTTGAGGAAAATTTTTTTCTTTGTTTTTTTTTTTTCATGGTGAACTTAAAAAGGATATCAATACCTATATTTTAATTTTTTATAAAGTCTCGCACGATTTTTTTTCGCCTCAGTATTGCATTTTTAGCTAAAAAAGACATGTTTTAGAAAAAAGGCGTGATCGAAGACCTATAGGGTTTTAGCGGGAATGTCAAGAGGGTAAAACATTGCATGGGTTCACACTGGAGTCGCTAGAATTTTTTCACATTTTTTTTCACATTTTTTTACCATTTTTGGTTGGAACTTTGATGAGTGGAGAGGCTCCACTTGGGAATTATGAGATCTAGGACAATATATTAAGAAAGTAAATTTGTTTACATTGTTATTTTTAAATAACTACAATTTTTTTAGATTTTAACAATATTTTTCATTTTCTTTTTCATTTTCAAAAATTAAAAAAAAATTGTAGTTAATTTAATTAAAAATAAAAATGTAAACAAATTTTCTTCATTAATATATTGTTCTAGACGCCATAATTTCCAAGTGGAGCCTCTCCACTCATCAAAGTTCCAATCAGAAATGGCAAAAAAAAAATGTCGACAAAAATTCTGAAAAAATTCTAGCCACTCCAGTGTAAACCCATGTAACTTTTTACCCTCTTGACATTTCCTCCGAAACCCGATGACGTTCTTCGATGACGCCTTTTTTTCTAAAACATGTATTTTTTTTTAGCTAAAAATGCAATACCGAGGCGAAAAGAAATCGTACGAGACTTTCTAAAAAAACAGAAATGTAGGTTTCGATATCCTTTTTAAGTTTACCTTGGAAAAAACTGAAGTATACATTTTTCATAAACTTTGCAGTTAATTTTCGACGGCCAAAAAATAGCCGAAAAATGGCCACGTTCAAAAGTGCGTACCGGGGCGAAAAGAAATCGTAGAAAATTTTCTTAAAAAAAGCAAAATAAAGGTTAATTTGTCCTCTTTAAAAGGCCACTTGGGAAATTTAATTATCTTTATTTTTGAGTCCGCTATCTAACTTTTAGTGCGGTAAGAAATTTCGACTAGTGTATCCAAACTTTTGGCCCGCGGTGTGTATATATCGGGTGTACAAATAAATTCACGGCCTGACAATAACAGCTGTATTGAATATTTGAACGAAAAAATGTTGCCTCCAGGTCTGATGTCATATAGAACCATTCTAGTAGGCTATGCGTCCGGACCAACAGCCTAACATAATCTCATAAAACAAGGGTCATTCAAATATAAACCGGAATTCTGTTCATTTGACTGACGTAGTGACGCCAGTGAAATGCACTCGTTTATAAAAGGCGTTAGTCAGACGTTAGGTACGTCTTGATACCGACGCTCGTCACTTCGAACACATTTCACGCGGATATTCCTCAGAAATTTGGTTCACGTGAAACGTTTTACGTTCGCGCTTGGGCCAATGAGATGGGGAAAGCAGTGAATTTGACAGCGAACTTTAAGGTGCCAATTTTAGTTCCGGCAGAACATAATTGTGCGAGACCGGGGGGGGGGGGGGGGCGTGCGAAAATTCACCCGTCGACGCTTACGAGACGTCGACGACGCTACCCTCTCGAAGCGCAATGTCTGCGGATTACGCGCGCGGAAGTGACCCCCATCTGCAAAAGTTATCGGAGAGAATGTGACCAGCGTTTTCGTATATTGTACGGTAACACGGTCACGGGCTGTTAAGGCATTACTGGATGGACCGTCGGCCAAAAAGTTAGTCCAATATGGGCGAATCGTGGATTTACAAGTATAGATAATCTCGTACACGTTTAGCTGTTAATTTATCAACAAATAGCTAATTTGTTGATAAATTAACACTTTGATATCTTAATTTTCCACTTTTAATAATAATTAAAGTCAAATTCGACGATATTGGCGTGTTCTTGACTGAGGTTTTGTCACTGACTGTACATCTGTTTCAACTGTAAAACAAAAAATGTCTCAATTGAAAAATTTAATTAATACTTTCAGTTCATCTTACTATTATCAGTAATTACCCGAAAACTCAATATATAATGAGTTTTCCAATGATTGTTATTAACCCTTTGAAGCATACATTTTTCCTTACGTGCAATCAGCTCAAAACTTCGTACTCGGGGGTTTTCGGGGTCGCTGATTACAAATCTGCACTCAAAATTTGAAAATTCAAGATGGCGGATCCAATATGGCGGACCACAAATGCAAAAATTGTTTGATGAAGGCAAAAGTTGGTACTCGGGGGTTTTCGGGGTCGCTGATTACAAATCTGCACTCAAAATTTGAAAATTCAAGATGGCGGATCCAATATGGCGGACCACAAATGCTCAAAGTAGCTTGATGAAGATGAAAATCCATATGCAGGGGTTTTTTGAGTCGTTGAATTCGAATCTCAGTTCAAAATTGAACAATAAAAATGGCAGTTCCATTATAGGATAATGAAACACAAATCTGGCTTGGTCACTGATACTAATCTGAGCTTATAATTTAAAAATAACTGGTGAATTGAAACATAAAATTCTCTTGATGGAGAGGAAACTCGGTGCTTTAGGGTTATTGAAGTCGCTAATTTTAAAACCATTCAAAATATATAAATTTAAAAAGTTCTAAATTAAAAATTAAAAAAGAAACTCGCCACGTCCTCGCCGTTAGCTCCGGGTAATGCTAAAAGCGTAATTCTATTAGAAATTCAGTATAACAGAATCAACATATTGAGCAACTCCGATGTTTTAGTAATTCCAGTAAAATCTCCGGTTTTGGTCCGCCATATTGGATTCGCCATTTTGAATTTCTGGATTTTGAGCTCGAATTCGTAATCAGCGACCCAAAAAACGTCTCTGAATTTATTTTTTGTATATGGTTTACCTCCTAGATTAGGCACAATTACGTTTATTGTCTAAAAAACGTGTTTTTTTTGTACTGTAGTGATGATCAACATCCACTAAGTGCAACATAAGCCCTTAATAGTGATATTGTAGTAACAATTGATCTCCTAACATCCTAATTATACATTTACATTCGTCGTTATGCGCTAAAATTTTTTTGTTATTCAAGAAAAACAGAGTGGAAGTAGGTGACATACCAGTATGTCACTATGCTTCAAAGGGTTAATTCATCGTTATAAAAAGGCGATACTCCTCATTACTTTAATTAATTTCTCGACAATTACTCAGTCGATTTATTTGTAGCTTAGCATAATCAATTGCCTGATCCTAAATCTTGATGATATATTTTCAGAATTTACGGCGATTTAGTTCCATTCGTTTTGCAACCATTAACGTCTGCAAAAGCTTTTTACCCATAAGCGACCGTGTTAAATTAATATGTTTATAACTATTAAATTATTTAGTGAAAAATTCTAAAATAATTCATGTATTATTATTCTATGAAGAACCATGCCTCAATTTTTCATGAATTTTGTCGATTTTTCAATATCTATCTAGTAATACCTTAACGAGAAATCGATTAATCATGGGTTCGATAATTCTAAGCAAACAAATTATGCCCTTTGTTCGTATACACTACCGCTCAAAAGTTTGGATGAACGGATCGATATTTCTTGCCGCACTAAAAATTAGATAGCTACGTCAAAAAAAAAGATAATAAAATTTAACGTACGGCGTTTTGAAGGAAACAGATTTAGCTTTGTGTTGCTTTCTTGAAATATTTTTTATGATTTTTTTTTCGACCCGGTACACACTTTTGCACGTGACCGTTTTTCGGCTATTTTTCGACCATCGAGAATTGGGCGCATAACATATAGAAAATGTTTTTGTCATTTTTATTCATGATAAACTTGAAAGAGGTAGCAGAAACTCTGGTTTCGTTTCTTTTTTTAGTTTCGTACCATTTTTTTTTTCGCAAAGTTATTTATTTTTTGGCTAAAAACGACAAATGTTGGAAAATGCAACATAACTGAAGAACTACAGGGTTTGAAGGAAAATGTTAGGAATGTGAAAAGTTGCATAAGTTTATACCGGATCGCCTGGAATTTTTTCAGAATTTTCCTTTGAGATTTTGTTTAACTATTTTAGCTCGAAACTCTGTTGAGTAGGATGGTTTAACTCGAAAAGTATGGTGTTTAGGATAAAATATTAAGAGAAGAAACTTTTTTAAATTTCTATTTTAAATTCGCTTGAATTTTTTCAGATTTTTTTTGGTCGAAACTCGGATAATCATATGTTTGGACGTTTCTGAGAGTTTCAGCCAAAAAATTGCGAAAAAAATGTAAAAATAAATTCTGAAAAAATTCAAGCAAATTCAAAATCGAAAATTAAAAAAGTTTCTTTTCTTGATATTTTGTCCTAAACGCTATACTTTTCAAGTTGAGCCACCCAAACAAACTCATCAGAGTTTCGCGCGAAAATATTTAAAAAAAACAACAACAAAATATCAAAGGAAAATTCTGAAAAAATTCCAGGCGATCCAGTATAAACTTACGCAACTTTTTACATCTTTGACATTTCCTCTTAAACCCCATAGTTCTTGAGTTACGTTGCATTTTCCAAAATGTGTCCGTTTCAGCCAAAAAAGCAAATAACTATACGAAAAAAAAATCATACGAAACTTTCTAAAAAACAAAAATGGAGCTTCTACTACCCCTTTCAAGTTTATCATGGATAAAAATAATTTTCAAAAATTCTATACGTTGTGCGCCCAATTATCGATGGTCGAAAAATAGCCGAATAACGGTCAAGTACAAAAGTATGTACCGGGTCGAAAAAAGGTCATAAAAAATATTTCAAAAATGCAAAACAGAGCTGAATTTGTCCCCTTTAAAACGCCGTTCGTTAAATTTGGATAACTTTTTTTTCTAAGGAGGTATCTAACTTTTAGTTAGAAATATCGACTGGTGTATCCAAACTTTTGAGCGGTAGTGTATAGTACCAGAGGGGGTTGATTTTCGTGACGGAGGCGAGATGCTCCCGCGGGATTGCCGGGTTCGTACATTCGAGTGGGTTGGCTCCGGGGGTTGGAAGCGAGCAGCGCGCCAGAAGGAGAGAGGACTCGGGGCTGTGGCTGGGCCAAGCAAGAGACAGCCACACGAGAGGGAGGGTGAGAGAGAGAGAGAGAGAGAGAGAGAGAGAGAGAGAGAGAGAGAGAGGACACCGAAGGGAGGTTTGGGACGAAAGGGAGGATTCGAAATGCCCGGAGTACGCGATAGGCGGCGTTGAAGGGTGCTGCGGGGGTGGCTCGTAGCGCGGGGGATCGTGCCGCTGGTGCTGCTGCGGGGGTCAGGGATGATGCTGCCGCTGCTGCTGCCTGCTGGTGGTAGCTCGTGGGGTTGAGAAGGGGCTGGAGACGTCGACAGTCAGCGAGCTCGTGTCGCACCGTGCGCTTCGCTCCTTCGAAACTGATTCTTTTTCCCGTAAACTCCTTCTTCTTCTTCTTCTTATTTTTATTCTTGTTCTCCAACGAAGCCGCTTACGAATTTTATCTTCACGGTGATCGCTTCCGGTTGCGTCGAGCCACCCTCGTTTGTGCGGTTTCCGTTCGTGCCCTGGAAATAAGATCGTCGCATTTTGGAAGGTCCGTTGTGAAAAGTGCGGGATTGCGGGTACCGGAATTTAATTCACTGCACCCCTTCCCTCCGCCCCCCCCCCCACGGTTCCTCCTAGTGCATTATCGGATGCAGTGCTTCGTTGAGAAACTTCATATATATATATATATATAGTGGGAAAAATGACTTCCATACCTTGCTTTATTCATATGAGTCTTCGGAAAATCAAACGAATTTGTTGATTACTTTATTTCATAGCACTTCAAAAATATAAATACTGCATGTCCATGAAAATACCCAAATGGGGTTGGGAACAAAAACGCGATTACCAAATCCTTTTTTTAGATATTATATATATATAAATACGAAAAAAGGATTTGGTAATCGCGTTTTTGTTCTAAACCCCATTTTTCGGTATTTATTTATATATATATATATATATATATATATAAGTTTAAAATAAATAAAAAATAATAACATTTATTTATATATAATTCATATACTGTTATTTACATATATTTATTATTATTATATATTTATTTATAATATACATATATTTATATACTGGAAACAAAAATATACATAAATACGTATATTTATATATATTTATATATATATATATGTATATATACTGAAAAAAGGTGGCTAAAAAGGATTTGGTAATCGCGTTTTTGTTCCAAACCCCATTTTTCGGTATTTATTTATATATATATTTATATATATAATTTGATTATTATTACATATATTTATTATTATTATTATTATATATTTCTATATAATATACATATATTTATATACTGAAAAATAAATATACATAAATATGTATATTTATATATATTTATATGTAAATATATGTATATATACATACGGTGGCTAAAAAAAGGTTTTGGTAATCGCGTTTTTGTTCCAAACCCCATTTTTCGGTATTTATATAAATTTATATATATATATATATACATATATATCTATAAATGTTTTAAATAAATAAAAAATAATAAAATTTATTTATATATAATTTATATACTGTTATTTACATATATTTATTATTATTATTATATATTTATGTATAATATACATATATTTATATACTGAAAAATAAATATACATAAATATGTATATTTATATATATTTATATGTAAATATATGTATATATACATACGGTGGCTAAAAAAAGGATTTGGTAATCGGGTTTTTGTTCCAAACCCCATTTTTCGGTATTTATATAAATTAATATATATATATATATATATATATATGTTTAAAATAAATAAAAAATAATAAAATTTATTTATATATATTTATATGTAAATATATGTATATATACATACGGTGGCTAAAAAAAGAATTTGGTAATCGCGTTTTTATTCCAAACCCCATTTTTTGGTATTTTCATATATATAAATAAATATATATATATAAAAGGAAAAAAAAGGATTTGGTGATCACGTTTTGCTATGAAATAAAGTAAACAACAAATTTGTTTTATTTTCTCTATATACAGGGTGTTTGGCACATGGACCGAGACAATTTTTAGAGGGATTAGGGGGGTGGGGGGGGGGCGGCCCATTTGCTAGTTTTTTCACCCTTAGACACTATATCCTAAGTGTCACGGTAATTGAGATATGATTTTTTTCGTGTTTTTTTACCCGAAATTTCGCCTTTAAATCCTCATAACTTTTTTTGTTCGTGGTTGTAATAGCAAGAAGTAACTTTTGTTGCATGCATACGAAGTAAAGGAGGTCAATTTCAGCAAAATTTGTGACTCAAGCTTAATAAAATACTCGGAAACATAAAAAGTATTTTGTTAACTCTGACCCTGTCAAACTAGTATCTCTTATTTTGACCACATAATTAATGATTTCAATGACATGTATCATACCATTGGAAAGGGTATGAACTAGAGAACTTTTTAAAACAAAGCCCAGTTCAAAATAGCTTTTAGTTTTTTTTTTTTTTTTCGTAATGAATTTAGAAGTTGACATTTTTCATACAATTACACATTTTTTAAAATTGAGAAGCTCACGAGTTATTTTCTTGAAACTCATTGTATCAAATAATGATTTATTTATAATAAATACATTGCAGAATACAACAAAAGTTATAACGATTTGAAGGTAAAATTTCGGGTAATTAAAAAAAATCATATCTCAATTACCGTGACACTTAGGACCTAAGTGTCAAAAAAGGGGATCTAAGGGTGAAAAAAAGTAGCAAATGACCCTCTCAATCCCCCAAAAAATTGTGTCGGTCCATGCGCCAAACATCCTGTATATAAAAGAGTTCCGTGGCTGACTGACATATAGACAACGCACAGCCTAAACCGCTGAAGATAGAAACTTGAAATTTGTACGATATGTTCCTTAGAAGGTGTAGAGATGCACTAAGAAAGGGTTTTACGAAAGTCTACTCTTAAGGGTGTAAAAGTTTGTATGGAAAATTATATTCCTTGCGTGCATCAACTCGAAACTTGGAAAATATGTTCCTTAGAAAGTGCAGAGGTGCACTAGGAAAGGATGTTACGAAAATGAACCCTTAAGGCGGGATCCTGAATTAGCCGGTTCGAAAAATCGATATTTTGAGGAATTTTTTTCGGGTAAAAAAAAAGCAAGTTTAGCGAAATTTTCAGATTATTTTATTACATGTCTGAACATAAGAAAACAATTTTTTTTAAAGAAAAATATCAACAGGCAACCGATTTTTATGCACATTCGTGCCACTGCTGTTTCCATGCGGCGTGACAAATGGAGCTCGTAATTTTCATCTGAAACAAAAAAATCAAAAACCATTAATTGTGACATATTTTTCTTCTATATGAACTAAAAAAAACGAAAAAAATTTTGAAATTTGAATGTTTTTTCGGGTTTGAAGTAGAAAATGTGCTTTTTGTGAAATAAAAAATTATTTCAACTTGCTAAAAAAATTGTTAAGAATTTTTTTTTCCACAATGTTTTTAGTTCAAATAGAAAAGAAAACGATACTGAAGCGAACAAGCTTTGGTTTGTTTCGATTGGACTTCTAGTTTTTTTGTAATCAGATACGCCAAATTAGAAAAATCGTAAAAACGAAAACTCGAGAAAACGGGCGCCCTAACTGCCCGAGCGCCCGTATACCTGCTCGACACTCCACTACGTTCAGTGCTGTATCTTTGGAAATATTTCGAATTGGGCTATAAAACTTTGTCTAGACATTCTTAGATACATCAGGAATAGATTTAAACAATAAAAAAAAATCGATTTTTTGGACCTTCTAATTCAGGATCCGGCCTTAAGGGGGTAAAATGACGTGTAAAAGTTTGTATGGAAAATTGTATGACTTGCGTGTATCAACTTGAAACTCGGTATAAATATTCTTCAAAACAAATAATAAAGCGCATATTTTATGACTTTTTTTTTCAACAACCCCTAATAAGGGGTGCAACTGGTAATGAAGTTTTTACGGGCCAAATTCCACGCGGGCGAAGCTGCGGACAAAAGCTAATACATACACGATGAGAAAAAAGGACGTCTCACTTTTAAAAAGCACTTTTTGGGGGAAAAAAAAAATATGTTTTTCCGGATTACTTTATTCGATGGCGCTTTTAAAATATCAATATTGTATGTTAATATTAATCTGCGTAGTGCACGACTATAAAAATCCTTTTTTTTATTTACTACTTGTATATGCATCTATATGCATATATATATTTTTCTTTTGCCCACTGTGGGTATATTTTGACAATAAAAAAATTAACTTGCTTTTTAAAAATCCTAGCGTTTTTTACTCTTTAAAAAATTCCGCTTTTTAACGAATAACTTTTTAATTGAAAAAAAAAAGACAATATTTTAACGGTTTACACAAGGGCATGTACAAGATCAA
This sequence comes from Ophion ventricosus, assembly GCA_963932345.1. NCBI lineage: Eukaryota > Metazoa > Arthropoda > Insecta > Hymenoptera > Ichneumonidae > Ophion > Ophion ventricosus. The sequence goes on along the minus strand of OZ010715.1, from coordinate 33,729,254 downwards.
CATAACCTCACAAATTTTCCAACCCAGTTTTCTCATAAATGGTTAAGGTTTTTGAGGAAAAACAAAGCGTCAGGCTCTGGAGAATGTCCTGACACAGAGCTTGACGGTTTTCTTTTGCCCTAAAAATGATTCATCTTTGAGAAATCTCGCTTCGAAAATTTTAGCTATCTCTCTCGCACTCATATGTCACGTGGTACACCTTCTACTTCGCTTTAAGGCAGTAGTCTGGTCTCGAGCGTGATTTTTGACGTCATTTTTGGGTTGGAATAACTTTTAAACCGTTGAAGTTGTCTTGATGAAATTTTACATATGTATTTATTGTTCCTTTGAGAATGTATCTACATTAAAAGAAAAATTATTTTAAATATTTTCATGTAGTTTTTTTTATTTTTTTACAACATGGTCCGCCGAAAACCGCCTCAATCGGCGCCCACTCTGGGTGATGTTGTATAAATCTGAAAAAAAAAAATATATATTCTCAATCTGTATGAGTATTCTGAGCACTGGTAGCAGAATTAGTACTTAAAAAAATTTTGTTACAAAATGGCGGCCTGTTAAACTTTGATTAACGATATTTCATACATTTTCGGGTATTCGACGAGTTATAAAATGTGGGCAAAATTATTGTTCGACTCAATTCTGCTAGCAGTCCTCAGAAAGAGGCTACCGAAGGTATGTGCAAAATTTGAGCTCGATCGGTCAATTAGTTATCGAGATATCGTGGGCGCCAATTTGAAAAACATAGTTCTGAGATAAACGCGTTCAAAGTTGCTTCCCGACCGCGCTACCTGAGCGCGCGGCTTGCTTATAATTTTTATTACTCTGCTAATTTTTGAAATATCAATAAACGGTTTTCACGAGCTTATTAAGAAAGGTCAAAGGAATAATAAAATGAAAAAAAAAAAAAATTTTGTCAAATTTCTAGACCAGACTACTGCCTTAATAAAGTAAACCGTAAAAATTCCCATTGCATATTGATGTTTATATAAATATTCCATGTCTATGAAAATCCTTGGGAAATGTTTCTGGAACAAAAGCGAAGTGTGGAAATCCTTTTTTTAATCACTGCATATATATATATATATATATATATATATATATATATATATATATATAGAGTCAAGGTCTCTCGCGCATCGCTTACACAATCGCAGCGCGGCAATTTGGCTCCGATATAAAGGTCGAAGTATCGATAAAGCTTGACTCGATATGGAGGTAGCCCGGACCTCGTCTGTAAAAAGTAACTAGGCAGCTAGTTATTTCTCTCTGACCTCAAATAATAACTGGGTTGTCAAAATATCCCTATAATAATACGGTAAATTATATTAAACAGAGATAATAACAATTTAATAAATAATGAGGAATAATAATACGAACTAGGGAGTTGTATTAATTAAATAATTATATTTACGAGACATGAGGTGTATTTATGAAAGCATTCTTACTCCTTCGTGGTCACAAATTCAAATTCAATCGCGGTCGATTCTACCCAGTCAATGTTTAAAAAAGTTTTCTGACCAAACTATCCGTCCGAGGTGGTTCAAATAATTACGAAACATGCTTTGAACTTTCTAGATGTGTACGAAAAATTTATTTATAGGAAATAAAATGGCGACATAGTAAAAAAAAATTCATAACGGTGAAAACGCAAAAAAAGCCACTTTTTTGCTGAAAAAATTATAGTTCTGTGAATTTTCAACATTTTTACCTAAAATTTGGACGTGATACTCCTTAGATATGGTACTTTTGGGAAAAAAATAGTAGCACAGTGTGCGTTCCAAAAAAGGTATTTATTCCACTCTTCACATGTCGAAATAATAGTACATTATGACACAAGGACGAAAAAACTTTTTCGAACGAGCGTGAGTTTGCAATACGACCCGAAGGCGAGTATTGCAATGACACGAGGTTAAAAAAAGTTTTTTTTTGTCGAGTATTATACGAAATTTTATTGTACGCAGTGTGAAAACTTCCATTTACGTACGCGATTCGCGTACGTAAAACCTCCATTATCGTACCGAGTACGTAAAACCTCCATTATCGTACCGAGTACGTAAAACCTCCATTATCGTACCGAGTACGTAAAACCTCCATTTTCACACCGCGTACAATAAAATTTCGTATGATACTCGACTAAAAAAACTTTTTTTAACCTCGTGTGATTTCAATACTCGCCTTTGGGTCGTATTGCAAACGCACGCTCGTTCGAAAAAGTTTTTTTCGTCCTTGTGTCATAATGTACTATCATTTCGACATGTGAAGAGGGTAAATTTTATGGTATGAGGATACTTCAAACTCCAGGTAAGATGGTGAATACAGTCCCATTCGAAGCCGGAAATTATATATTTACGCCAAAAATTGATCGGCAGGTCGATTCTACCCAGGATGGCCACGAAGGGTTAAAGCGTATATAGAAGGAAATGAATCGGTGCTACGTATAATAGTTAAGACGTTAAAATAACTTTTATTGTACATTCTTCCAGTTTGAAAAGAAACTTTACTTCGGTTTTTCGGCTTGTTATTTTTTTTCTTTTCGTAATAATCGTAGTTTTTTTTTCGTGGTCTCGTCTTTTTCAAAAAAAGGAATATTTTGTCATTTTGAGCCTCACGTTTCGAATTTTTTAAGTTGATTCTTTCCGTTGACTCGCAATATTTGTTTTTTTTTTTCTTGTTCTTGTCATTTTCAAAAAGGAATATCTTGTAATTCTGAGCCTCTTGCTGCAATTAAAAAAAAATTCTTTCCTTGTTCTCTCAATGTTTATTTTTTTTTTCTTGTCCTTGTCATTTTCAAAGAGGAATATTTAGTCATTTTTAGGCTGTTGCTTAGAATTTTTTAATTGAAAAAAAAAAAAATTCTTACCTCCTTCTCGTAATAATTCTTTTTTTTCAATTCTTTTTTTTTTTCATAAAAAAAGTATATGAGAAAAGATTGAAGCTTCTTTTATTTTCCCCATGGACAAAAAGTAACTTAATTTTATTTTTGACATTTCGTATTATTTCGTAATATTTTCGGAATTTTTTCGCGCCTCTATCTTAACTCGATCATTTTTTTTTTCTTTTTTTCTTTTTCTTTAAATCCGAGCTGTCAAAAAGACTTTGAATTCGAACGCGTAGGAAATTGTGCGCGAAGTGTGACGATGATAATCGATATTCGCGATGCGAATAGGAAGTGACGAGTCGCGAGTACGACGTTTGACGTTTATCGAATATCGTGACTCGATTGTTTCGCGGCTGTGCGCGGCTCGGTAAACGGTGAAAATTTCGAAAATCGATTCGTACGGGGCGTGTTCGAAGCGCGAGAGGAGCGTGAATTTTTTCCGTGCAACGATGATTGTCGACGAAGAAAAGTCGAAAATTTGATGCGACTCCGTGCCGGAAGTGACACCGGACAGTATCGCGAGCCTCGGTGAGAGAAAGCGAGACGATCAATTTTGCAGCGACGAATGGTCTCGTACGAGCATCGAAATTCGAGGACACTCGCGCACCCGTAGCTCGAGGAATTATGTACGCCCACGTGTACAGCGATAATGGCATGTGCTGTTATTTGCCGACAGTTCTTTATCTCGAGAGATACCGTGAGTTGTCGAATCCAATACGCTTATTGATTGTCCGGAAAAAAATTTGTTACTCGCAGGTTCGAATTATTTGAGCGCGAAAAAGAAAAACGACGTAACATATGTATATTTTTCAAATTTGTCAAAGTTTCCTATTCTTTTTTTTTACTCTGTCTCAATTTGATAATTCATTTTTCGGCTGCTGGAATTTTATTTATTTTTTTTGTATTGTCCTGAGAGAGTAATAATGTTTGACATTGTTCGAATTTTATTACTTTTCGTATTGCCCAAATTGGATAATTAATCTTTTTAGGACGCAATTTTTTTTTCTTTCGCCAATATTTTAAAACTATTTTTTATGATAAAATGTTTTTGAATTATCAAGAAATTATTCTTACTTTTGTTTCAATAATTGGTCAAATATTGTTATTTTATTTTAAGCTCATATGTTAGAATTACTTTTCAATTGCCCAAATTTGACAATTATTTTTTACACTAATTTGTTCTTTTTCAATGGTATTTCCTGAAGTCAATAATTTTGTTTATAGACCTCAAATTTGACGATTTTTCTACTGCCTATCCTAACTTAATATTAGATGAAGTAAAAAGTTCTGAGCGTTTTTGCGTTTTATTTCGACGATGAACTTAACATAGTTAGCATTATCCGATTTAGATCAAGTATGCGCCGTTTTGTTCGATAACTTTTGTCCATTTTGAAGGCAATTTCATAATTCCGCGACTGAAGATGTCCTCGTCCCTATTGGTAAAAAACTTGACCAGCTCATTTTCACAAGCCTCTCTTGAGGCCAGTTTTGTACCATGAAGAAAATTTTGCAAATACTTGAAAAGGTGATAATCGCTTGGTGCCAGGTCTGGACTATACGGCGGGTGCGATAGAACCTCCCATCCAAGCTCTCGGAGCTTCTGGCGCGTCGTTAAAGATGTGTGCGGCTTGGCGTTGTCTTGATGGAACACAGCACCCTTCCTATTGGCCAATTCTGGCCGCTTCTGGTCGATCGCCTGCTTCAATCTGGTCAGTTGTTGACAGTAGAGGTCCGAATTGAGTGTTTGGCCCGATGGGAGCAGCTCATAGTGGATGATTCCCTTCCAATTCCACCAAACACACAGCAAAACCTTCTTGGCCGTTAATACGGGCTTGGCGATCGTTTGGGCCGGCTCACCGCGATTGGACCACGATCTTTTTCGGCTGTTGTTCTCGTATGTGACCCATTTTTCATCGCCAGTCACCATCCGCTTCAAAAATGGGTCGATTTCGTTACGTTTCAGCAAAGAATCGCAGGCATCAATTCGGTCCGTAAGGTTCTTTTGCGTCAATTCGTGTGGCACCCATACATCGAGCTTCTTCTTGAGACCAGCCTTATGCAAATCGTTCCAAACGGTTTTCTGGCTAATCTTCAGTTCCTGGGCAATGGAATAAGTGCTCACATGCCGGTCCGACTCGACGATTTCCATGATTTTATCGACATTTTCGACGTTTAGCCTACCAGAGCGTGCTTCAGCTTCGACGTCCGTATTACCAAAACGGAATCGTTGGAACCATGCGCTTTGCTGTTGCATTCGATACTGTATTGGGTCCATAAACAACACAAATTTGTTTGGCCGCCTGCTCCGCCTTTTCACCTTGCTCGTAGTGGTACTGAAGAATGTATAGAATTGTCTCTTTTTTCACCTCCATTTTGGAACGCTGTAACACACAACTGGCTTCACCAAACACAAAACTGTCAAAGAACTTTTTTTGAAGCGTAATGTTACCTTTAAATCGCCGTATAGTATGCCCCGATGCGATGTATACATCGTGAGATATGGCTCACTAAAGACATCTAGCGGAAAACGCTCAGAACTTTTTACTTCACCCAATATATAATTTTATTCAAAATGTTAAGCACATGAAAGAGCAACATTTCAACAATATTTAAAAAAAATGTCATCCAAAAATTTGGGAAATTCAGCTGGTGGGACTTGGTTTTCGGAGACCCCTAAAAAAAAGTGTCCTCGTGGTGGTCAGAATAACTCATGATAGCTTCATCTGAAATTAAAAAACCAAATTTTTTCTGTTAGTAGATAAGTATAGCTCGTGATTGAACGAAGGATTTAAAAAAAAATTGAAATTTGAATTTTTGCCAGAGTTGTGTGCAAAATAGTTCAATTTTTGGTACAATTTACACTACGTATAGCCTTGTAAAATTAGTTGTAATCGAAAGAAAAAGAAAACCTTCGTTCAATCACTGGTCAATGCTATTTTGAAGAAGTGTGCAAAATTTCAATAAGATCGGTGCATTAGTTTTTGAGAAATCGTGTCCACCGACTTCAAAAATAGTGTTTTGAGAAAAATGCGTATACCTGCGTCGCTCCTGGCCGGTCTTGCCCAACGGGGGGAATTCCCAAAGGCTCTCTCTCTCACCTAGACTTTTACTCCGATTGACTTAAAACTTTGGAAGAATATTCTAGACATATTGTACTATTAGATAATATAAATAAAAAAAATGGATTTTTCGAAATTTTCAAACCCACGCATCCCTTAACCCTGTGCGGTCACCCGGGGTCAAAATGACCCCAAGAGCATCTTTAATCCGAAAATACTATAAGTTTTTACAATTAATCGCGAACCTTAAGGATTTTCTCGACCATATAAAAAGCCCTCGTCGAAGACGCCACGATTTGTCCAATAAAAACGGAACTCTCTTCGAATCGTTTCCCAACACGGAATAATCGTTCGAACGTAAGATTTTCATCGACGCGCCGGAAGTTCGAGATCAGGTGTGAAGCGTGGTTCGCCAAAAATCTTCCGTAAAGTTTTCACCCACATAAAGAGCATCGAGGGAAAGTTTATCGATGGTTCGAACTTTCCGGGCGAGTTTGGCTCGAAAAGAGCTCCGAACAATCGACTATATAAAAGAGAGGATTAACGTCACTCTATAGGATGAACATCGATGACAATTCAAGGAAATCCCCATCGCAAGAGGGGCATTTCCTTTTTGTCATTTTTTTGTTATTTTTTTTTTTCAATCTTACGATATTCAGAATAAATAAAAACATCTCACTTGTATGGAACTTTGGAAAAGAAATAAAAATAGAAATTGCATCATAAATAATAAAACTATCGATTAGGATCGAGAACCGGAGCCGCTACAGAAAGTGTCTTTATATTTTACGTTTTCTCGGCGAGGGAAATATTTTTTTTTTCCAAGCCTCAAATCAATTTTTAATTTTCAATAATCCTTCGCGAGCTGCTGTCGACTTTTTTTTAGGCTTGACAAAACCTCATATAAATCGCGATCCAACACATAAAATTTCGGAATTTACGAGCTACAAACCTCCAAGAAACCGCACGTTGCTCACTGTGCCCCATGACACATTGTGCCCCACTCTACTTATTCATACTACGATACAAATCTGCAAAAATAAAAAAATTTCTCCAATATCTTTCGGCAACGTTCTCCTACAAAAATCGTCCAATCATTTTTTAATAATAATCTAATTATCGCACATTGATAAAAATAGGAACGAAAGGACAGAAAAAAAAATCTTTCGTTGCATTCCAACAATTGGAACGTCAACAGCGCATAACCCGGCTAGAAATTGACGTTGGGTTTTTGTACAGTTCATTGCTGGGTCAACCCAATTCCTTGTTGGGTCATTATCGGGCTTCCCTATCAGCTTCTTATAGGGTGTGTAACGATCTTCTAGGGTTTTCTTTGGGTTCTGTCAGGTTTTGCCTCGGGTGAGCCCAATTTTTTGTTGGGTTCTTATCGGGCTACCCTAACCGGTCCTACCATTAACCCACTGAAATCAGTAGCGTTGCATGGATTTGGGTTGGGAATTTTTTAGAACGTTATAAACATTTGTTGCATGTAAAGTCGTGTTCACGCACTTTATAAGATTTTCTCTGATGCCAAAATATACAAATTCACCCCTTCCGTCGACGCCGAGTTGTTCGATGACGCGGTTCGTTTTATTCGTACCTAGGAATGTTTTTACACTCTTCGGTAAATTCGGATAGTCCTGTTTTCTTAAAATATTGAGCAACAGTTGTAAGCGCGAGTGGGGGATTGCTGGGGTTCGCAGAGCCCATTTTTTGATATTTTCGAGTGTGTCGAATTCTCCATTTTCACTCGTTGCTTCTTCATCGTTATCATCTTCATGATGCCCAACATTATCATCGTCGAAAAAGTTATCTTCATCACTGTATTCCACTACTACACGATTAAATTCCTCTCTTGGCTGTTCTTCGGTTTGTTCATTGTCACTGTGCCTAACCTCAAAATCACTGTCACTGTGCCTAACCTCAAAATCATTGTCACCGTGCCTAGCCCCAAAATCTTCCGGTCGTTCATCATTCGACTGTTCTTCAGTCTCCCAATTAGACGTTTCAATTGACAAGCGATTGTTTTTTCGCTGATAAAACGCGAAGGGCACGATGTTTTCTTACTCGCAATCGAGTTAATTCTTTGCTTTGTCTGGCTCTCAACATTTTATGCGTACACCGATTCTCTCTCTTCCTCTATATATATATGCCGTTTCAAGTTTTCATCCCCACCTCCTCCAATCCACAGATAGGTAAGATAAAATTTTAAGGTATTGTTTACTTTTAAAACAAAATACCGCACGACAAAATAAAATGAAAAATTAAGTTCCGAATAAAAATGAAAAAAATTCCGAATAAAAAAATAAGAAAAGTTCTACAATGAAAAAAAAAAAATCTCATAAGATCCACTTATTATTGCAGTATCTATCAAAAATGTATTTGTATATCTATTTATTATTGCGAAGTATAAGGTTTGTATGTTCACCTATGACTCATGTGGTTACCCCTAAATAAACATTGTTGGGACCTTACATCATTACCTTATCCAAAGCCCAGATGGGATAACCCTCCCGAGCAGAAATTTGTTCAGGGTGAAATCCGGACCGGATCAGGCTGCCACAATAGCAAATCCGGGCCGGATCAGGCAAATTTAGTCCGGCCCTGATCAGGGATGTAACGCTTTTGCAAATTCAGGTCCGGATCAGGCACCTTATCAGGCTCTGATCAGGCGCTTTATCAGGCCCGGATCAGGCACCTTACCAGGCTCGGATTAGGCACTATATCTGGCTCGGATCAAGCAACTTATCTGGCCCGGATTAGGTGCCTCATCCTGCCTGAGACATGCGTGTCATCTGGCTCAATCATTTGATTAATTTTTTGTTTAAAAATAGATCAACATTTATTAAATTATTATCGCAGTTACACGTTATCAAGTTTACTAACGTTATTAAAAATATGAAACATATGAAAACATTTTTTTAAAGTTTAAGTTTTTATTTTACTTGACTTGATCGTTTAGTTTTTTATCCGGTTTTGGCGATGACCGTCCCAATCTTTCCGGCCCAATCTGTCCGGCGCAAATCATGCGTGCCTGATCAGGGCGCCTTATTGATACCTGATAAGGCTTCTATCCGGCGCAAATCAGGCGTGCCTGATCAGGGCGCCTTATTGATCCCTGCTCAGACCCCTGTCTGGCGCAAATCAGGCGTGCCTGATCAGGGCGCCTTATTGATCCCTGCTCAGGCCCCTGTCCGGCGCAAATCATGCGTGCCTGATCAGGGCGCCTTATTGATACCTGATAAGGCTTCTATCCGGCGCAAATCAGGCGTGCCTGATCAGGGCGCCTTATTGATCCCTGCTCAGGCCCCTGTCTGGCACAAATCAGGCCTGCCTGATCAGGGCGCCTCATTGATCCCTGCTCAGGCCCCTGTCCAGCGCAAATCATGCGTGCCTGATCAGGGCGCCTTATTGATCCCTGATCCGGCCCTGATGGATCCTCAGGCAGCCTGATTAGATTTCTGCTCGGGCTGTTGAAACGTTATAAGGACGTTATCGGTACTTCCCATCGCAGGGTTGTCCCAATACTATCTTTATCAAGGACCTTGAGAGGCATTCCCTATTTTGGGTTCACCTGAAAAGGTCCTTATGCCGTATAGGCTTGTCCCTATGAAAATTTCTAGTCGGGAAATATTTCGTGCGAATCACGAGTATAAAATTGCCACCTCTGCGTCATAATTAATTATTGATAATTGGCATTTTACTTATTAGTACTCGGATTTTTTTTCCCTCGCAAATATTTCGGGGCATTTTTCTCTGACAAAAGTCACGAGGGAGCAATTACGAAGCAGGGGGAGAGGGGGGAGGGGCTCGACGACCATCGAAGGCCCATTTAAAATCCTCCGCGTATGTGTATAACTGACGTATGAACCCGCTGGTGTGGACGATGAATCGCGTGAGTCGCGAATGAATATCTCGACCCTCCCCCGCTCCCCCCCCCCCACCCCTTCGCCCCCTTGGTGCGATTGAAATTCCCAATCGGAACGAAAGCACTCGCTTTTATTTTGTTATCACTTCGAAACCGGTCTGCAAACAATATACAGGGTGTCCCATTTTGAAAAAAAAAAATTGAAATTAATCGACAAGATGAGGCCGTGCGAAAGTTTGTTTATTCTTTCAATTAACGAATGAGTGGGGAGCGTATAAAGGGTCGCACAAAGAGAAGACTACGAGAATACGGAAATAGCGTGAGATATTTCCAAAAAATTTCAAACTGCCATAACTTTCTCGATTTTTTAGCTGGTGAATTTTATTCTTTTCTGTTAGATTCGTTCCAAAAACCGCTATTTTTCGAAAGCGTAAAAACTATACCTTGCCATTTGAAAAAATTGAAAGTTACCGCAGTAACACATGGGTCATTAAGTCCCGGGACTGACACACAGATGGCGCCGCCAATGCCATGCCGCTTTTGTTTTTCGGTAGTACCAACCTTCAAAAGATACGTGTAAAAATTTCATGACATTCGGTTCAGTCGTTGTCGAGATATCGAAGGTTAAGTGACGCTACATTTGTTTTTGCTCAAACGATGGATAAAAACGAGTTTCGTGTGTTAATCAAACGCTGTTTTTTAATGGGAAAAAATACCGTTCAAGCTCAGCAATGGCTTGAAAAGTGTTACCGGGAAAACGTGTCCATCGAAAACAACGATTTGCCGATGGTATGCGGATTTTAAACGCGATCGAACAACCACCGAAAACGTGGAGCCCTCAGGTCGTCCAATTGAGGTGGCTACGCCCGTAAACATCCAAAAAAAATCGGAAAATTATTATGTCCGATCGTAAAGTGAAGTTGCAAGAGATAGCTGACAATCCTAAAGATATCAAAAGGCAACGTGTTGAAAATTGTGCATGAAAATTTGGGTATGAAAAAACTTTTGTCCAAGTGGGTGCCGCGTTTGCTCACAGTGGAACAAAAACAACAACGAATTGATGATTCGGAGCGCTGTTTGAAGCTGTATACGCGTGATAAAAAGGATTTTTTGCGTCGGTACATAACAATGGATGAAACATGGATTCATCACTTTACGCCGGAGTCGAAAAGAGCGTCAGCCGAGTGGAGAGGAGAGCCTATTTTGAGGCAAAAGACAAATCGTTCTAGAAGAAAGGCATCAAAAGTTTAGAAAAACGTTGGAATGATTGTATCGCTATGGAAGGTCACTATGTTGATGAATAAAGTCGCATTTTGCAAAAAAAAAATGTGTCTTTACTGGTTAGTCCCGGGACTTAATGACCCATGTGTTATCGCATAGACGTGTTGACAAAAAAAAATATTACGGATCACCATCATCCCCTTCAAAACCATAAAACTTTTATTGGAAACAATTATTTGTACGATCTCACCTTTGCGATTAATTTGAAGGCTTTTCTTTAAAAATCGGACACCCTGTATATATGGAGTACGTATACCGGAAAGCTTCATAGCCCCGGCACGATCTGTTCGAGCGTCTATTAATTTTCGATACTTCAATTCTCGTTCCGCGATATGCGCCATGGATGTAGGCGACCTTCCGTCCCTCTTCGTTTTTTTTCCCCTCCTTACTATATGTGTACCGTTAACCCTAGAGCGGGTCGTATGAAAAATTATTATAAAGTCTAATAAATCATGGCACTTTTCCTACATTCGTATTGCAACCGCAGAAGTTCTGTGTGTGCGTGTGTGTGTGGGGGTGTAGGTGTGTGTGTGGGTGTAGGTGTGTGTGTGTGGGTGTAGGTGTATGTGTGTGGGTGTAGGTGTGTGTGTGGGTGTAGGTGTATGTGTGGGTGTAGGTGTGTGTGTGGGTGTAGGTGTGGGTGTGGGTGTGGGTGTATAAATATATCTTATATAAAGAAATATGTATATATATATATATACACCACCGCTCAAAAGTTTGGATACACCAGTCGATATTTCTTGCCGCACTAAAAGTTAGATAGCTGCATAAAAAAAAAAGATAGCCAAATTTAACGAACGGCGTTTTGAAGGGAACAAGTACAGCTTTGTTTTGCTTTTTTGAAATATTTTTTATAATTTTTTTTCCACCCGGTACACACTTTTGTACGTGACTTTTTTTCGGCTATTTTTCGACCATCGAGAACTGGGCGCATAACTTATAGATTTTTTTTTTCTTGTTATTTCAATCCATGATACACTTGAAAGGAGTAGTGGGAGCTCTATTATCGTGTTTTTAGAAAGTTTCGTACGATTTTTTTTCGCAAAGTTATTTCTTTTTTGGTCAAAAAAGACAAATTTTGGAAAATGCAGCATAACTCGAGAACTATTGGGTTTGAGGGGAAATGTCTAAGATGTAAAAAGTTACGTAAGTTTATACTGGATCGCCTGGAATATTTTGAGAATTTTCCTTTGAAATTTTTTTGTACTATTTTCGCTCGAAAGTCTGATGAGCAGGATGGTTTAACTCGAAAAGTATGGCGTTTAGGACAAAATATCAAGAGGAGGAACTTTTTTAATTTTCGATTTTAAATACGCTTTCTTTCAGTTTTTTTTTTCAAACTTTTTTCAATTTTTTTTCCGAAACTCGAGGAATCAATTGTTTGGAATATTCTCCGAGTTTCACAAAAAAAAAAAATATCAAAAAAACATTTAAAATCGAAAATGAAAAAAGTTTCTCTCCCTGATATTTTGTCCTAAACGCTATACTTTTCGAATTAAGCCATTCTACTCATCATCAGTTTCGAGCGAAAATAGTGAAAAAAAAAATCGGAAAGAAAAATTCTAAAAAAATTCCCGGCGATCCTGTATAAACTTACGCAACTTTTTATATCTTTGACATTTTCTCTTAAACCCTACAGTTCTCTTGAGTTACGTTGTATTTTCCAAAATTGATCTTTTTCAGCCAAAAAAGAAATAATTTTGGGAAAAAAATCGTACGAAATCTAAAAAAAAAACGACAATGGAGCTTCTGCTACCCCTTTCAAGTTTATGATGTATAAAAATGCCAAAAAAAAATTCCATAAGTTATGCATCCAATTCTCAATGGTCAAAAAATAGACGAAAAACGGTCACGTACAAAAGTGCGTCCCGGGCCGAAAAAAAAATCATAAAAAATATTTCGAAAAAGCAAAATAAAGCTGAATTTTTTTCCCTCCAAAACGCCGTTTGTTAAAATTTGTTATTTTTTTTTTTTTTACGGAGCTATCTAACTTTTAGTGCGGCAAGAAATATCGACTGGTGTATCCAAACTTTTGTGCAGTAGTGTACATAGATATACATGTGTGTATGTGTGCTCGAACATTTTTATTCGAACTCGATAAATCTTCTTTGGCAAAATCTGGGCCGCGCAACACGCAAAGTCTTTAAAAAACGCTTATAGACACAAAAGGATGAGGAACTTTCCTGGGAAAATGATTAAATCGGTTACATGATTTACCATATATATACATATATACATATATAGTGCTGGACAAAAAAAAGTACACACTAGTCGAAATTTCTTACCGCACTAAAAATTACATAGCGGACTGAAAAATAAAGATAATTGAATTTCCAAAGTGGCGTTTTAAAGAGGACAAGTTTACCTTTATTTCGCTTTTTTAGAAAATTCTCTACAATTTTTTTTCGCCCCACTGCGCACTTTTGAACATGGCCATTTTTCGGCTGTTTTTTGGCCGTCGAAAATTAACTGCAAAGTTTGTAGAAAATGTTTTCCTTGGTTTTTTCCATGGTAAACTTAAAAAGGATATCAAAACCTACATTTTTGTTTTTTAGAAAGTCTTGTACGATTTTTTTTCGCCCCAGTATTGCATTTTTAGCTAAAAAAGATATGTTTCAGAAAAAAAGGCGTCATCGAAGAACTATAGGGTTTTAGAGGAAATGTCAAGAGGGTGAAAAGTTGCAGGGGTTCACAGTGGATTGGCTAGAATTTTTTCAGAATTTTTTTTGATATTTTTTTTTCACTATTTTTGGTTGGAACTTTGATGAGTGCAGAGGCTCCACTTGGGAATTATGGGGTCTTGGGGACCCCATAATTCAATTACTTCCTCAACACTTGGGAAATTCAATTACCTTTATTTTGGAGTCCGCTATGTAAATTTTAGTGCGGTAAGAAATTTCGACTAGTACGTACTTTTTTTTGTCCAGTACTGTATATATATAGATATATATATATATATATATTCGGAAATTTGCATAAATTCACATTACGGACTTTCGACGTATCTATGCATGTCATCATGGTAAAAAGCTTAATGCATTAGAAACAAAAAAATTACGGATTTCGTCCGGGTAAACGGAACGGGTATCGGAGGTTTTTTTTATTCTTGTTACGTACTCCCCCCGACCCCCGCTCGCCGCTTTTTCTCATCCAGCCTTGAGCCCGGATATTCCAGCTGTTACGCATTCGCTTGCACCGGCCCCTTCTTGCACAAGGATGCGTGGAGTCATCTCTTTATGTCCACATCTCATAAAAGGGTTTGGCCCTTTCGTTGTGACGCAGTTTTCCTACCCTATGTTGCGCTGACATCAAAGGCGAATCGGCAGAAAACGCCTATGATGGAGCAGGTAGTTGTTAAATAATAATAATAAATAATAATGATAGGAATACTAATAAAAATGAGAAGAGATATAATAAGAATCAATTAATAATGATGATATTGATACTAATAGTGATAATAATAAATTATATTTAGATGCCGATCATGATGATAATGTTGATAGAGATAATGTTTATTATGATCATGTTAATAGCGATGATCCTTACAATATATATATATATAATATTATAAATGCGAGAGTTTGGATGTTTGTTTGTATGTTCGTTGATCAATAACGTCGAAACAGCTGAACGGATTTGTATAAAATTTGGCATATACCAGGTGTACAAGTATGAAATGCAGATTTCAGACAACAGATGGTGCACCAATGCACTTTGTGCTATAAAGATTTGACACTGCGCCATTTTGTGGTGTCATCAACAAGTGTCAGACGCGCACGAGTGATAAATTGGAAAAGTGTGTGCATAGTGTTGTGTTGTTGTGTTCAATATGTTGAAATTTATACCGAATAAAGAGCATTCGCGGACAGCATTAATTTTTTGTTTTCATTTGAAGAAAACTGCTGGTGAATCATACCGATGACTTCGAGAAGCTTATGGTGAACATGCTCCATCGCAAGATACGTGTGAACGATGGTTTCGGCGTTACAAAAGTGGTGACTTCGATGTTGCAGACAAGGAACATGGAAAACCGCAAAAAAAAATACGAAGATGTGGAATTGCAAGCATTGTTGGAGGAAGATGATTCGCAAACACAAAAACAACTCGCCGAGCAATTGGGCGTTAGTCAACAAGCTGTTTCCAATCGGCTACGAGAGATGGGAAAGATTCAGAAGACCGGTAGATGGGTACCACATGAGTCGAACGACAGGCAAATGGAAAAGCGCAAAAACACATGTGACATTTTGCTCGCTCGGTACAAAAGGAAGACGTTTTTGCATCGTATAGTTACAGGGGATGAATAGTGAATTTATTTTGAGAATCCCAAGCGCAAAAAATCATGGGTAGACCCAGGCGCACTATCCACATCGACCGCAAGACCGAATCGCTTTGGCAGAAAGACGATGCTCTGTGTTTGTTGGGACCAGAGGGACGTGGTCTATTATGAGCTGTTAAAACCTGGGGAAACGGTTAATACTAAAAGTTACCAACAAAATTGACCGATTTGAACCGTTCGCTGCTTGAAAAAAGGCCAGAATACCGAAAGAGGCAACACAAAGTCATTTTCCTTCATGACAATGCTCCATCACATACGGCAAAACCGGTTCGCGACACGTTGGAAGCACTCAGCTGGGAAGTTCTACCCCATGCGGCTTACTCACCAGACTTTGCTCCTTCCGATTACCACTTGTTTGCATCGATGGGTCACGCACTTGCTGAGCAGCGCTTTGGTTCGTACGAAGATGTGAACAAATGGCTCGGTGAATGGTTCGCAGCAAAAGGGGAAGATTTTTACCGGCGTGGTATTTACAAATTGCCCAAAAGATGGGAAAAATGTGTAACAAGCGATCGAGCATACTTTGAATAAAGCACTATTTATCATTCTTCCGAAATTAACGTGTTTTTTTTTTTAGAAAAAAAATCCGCATTTCATACTTGTACACCTGGTAGAGTGAGTATGCCATGGAATGAAAAATAGGATACTTTTTATAAAAGTAAAAAGTGCTATACGGTTTACAAAGACGCACTGAGAGAGATGTATGGTATTTTCAACCATAATTTATATTTCCCTAAGAAGACAACAGTGTTTTATAGCAATAGTTAATGCCAAAAATACAGTAATGCTTATACATATTTTAGCAGTTGGGTATATGACGACGTGTGTAAATTAAGTAATGAGACTGGCAACGAAGCTTTCGATCTGGCAACACACTGGGGTCGTGGGTCTTGGAGTGGCGGTAGATGAACACATTCGGTGACGATGACGATGACGATGACGATGACGATGACGATGACGATGACGATGACGATGACTATGACGATGACGATGACGATGACGATGACGATGACGATGACGATGACGATGACGATGACGATGACGATGACGATGATAACGATGACGATGACGATGACGATGACGATGACGATGACGATGACGATGACGATGACGATGACGATGACGATGACGATGACGATGACGATGACGATGACGATGATGATGGCGATGACGATGACGATGACGATGACGATGACGGTGACGATGACGATGACGATGGCGATGCCGATGACGATGACGATGACGATGATGATGATAACGATGACGATGATAACGATAACGATGATGATGATAATACGATTAGTGCATTCCGCATGAGGGTATCAGTCCAAGAAGGGCGATTGGTCCGAGGCACGACGAGCATCGAGGGAGGCTCTCGAGAGTACGAAGCGTCCGAGCTAAAATTATCTCGAGAGCCGCGGGAGTAGATCGTCATGGTCCTCCTCAATCTCCAGGAACTCGAGCTCTCTACACGCAGGAACGCCAAGCCTCGAGGACTCGATTCGAGCGCGGCGAATAGTTGAAAGCTTATGCACTGGCGATATTTTTTATTTATGGCATTTTTATAGTTTTATTTTTCGGATCGTTGGATTTTTTTTCGTCATTCACGTTGAGGCATCGTGGAAATGGTCGAAAAGAGGTTCGATGGGATTTTTCTAAAACGTTGAGAAAATACAAAAAAAAAAAAAAATCTAGGGACGCTTTGACTTGTGGTTTTATTATTTTCCTTCTTTTAAGGTATTACTGGATGGATATTAAAAAATCGCCAAAAATCTTGGAAATTTGAGGAATTATAATTCTTGATAGAATAATAATACATGAATTATTTTGGAATTTTTCGCTAAATTTATATAGCAGTTATAAACATATGAAGTTAACCCTTCGTGATCATACTTCCAAATTCAATCGCGGTGGTCACACTTGGGTCGATTCTACCCAGGCAGTTTATAAAAAAGTATTGTGACCAAATTATCCGTCGGAAGTGGTTCAAAAAATTACAGAACATGCTTTGAACTTTCTAGATGATGTACGAACAATTTATTTATAAGAAATAATATGGCGACCTGTTAAAAAAAAATCATAAAGAAGCGAAAACACAAAAAATACACTTTTTCGCTTGAAAAAACCATAGTTCCGTGAATTTTCAACATTTTGACTTAAAATTTGGACGTAATACTCCTTAGATATGCTACTTTTGGGAAAAAAATAGTAGCATGGTGCGTGTTCCAAAAAAGGTATTTATTCCGACATGTGAAGAGGGTAAATTTTATGGTATGAGGATACTCCAGGTAAGATGGTGAATACAGTCCCATTCGAAGCCGGGAACTATTATACAGGGTGAGGCACATCAAGTGTTACAGAGCAATAGCACTCAAACTAATGATCATATCCAAAAATGTTTCAGACAAAAGTTTCAGTGTTCGAGAAGGCCGTCATACTGGACCACCCTATTTTTTTTATCGGTGGAGGCGCTGAAGCTACGTCAAGGTCAACTCCATTTTTTTAAAATGGAACCATGTATTTTTTTCGATGACATTATTACCGATTTTAAGACGAATTCAGCGACCTACAACACAAGGTCATTCCAGTCACGCAAAGTATGAAAATAGTCGAAAAATCGAAAAATATCGGAATAATCACTTTCAAAGGATCCACTAACCTTGGTTTGGGTCTACCTACAGAAGATGCTCGAAGTGATGACCCTGGACTTGTAAGCACTTGTTTATTCGCTGATGAAAAGACCGTCTAACTTCAGCCAACATTTGTGGTGTAATTTCGGTACATGCTCGGCGTATTCTTTCTTTCATGTCGTCAGGCGTGGTAGGTGCTACCGCCATTGCGCGTTCTTTGACAAAACCCCATAAAAAGTTCATTTTCGCGATTCGATGTACTCACATTAGAAGGTAATGCGTGACTAACTGATATGTCAACAGAAAATGCGTACTTGCCGTCGATAAGAAATATTGGTATCGTAAGAAATGAAAACAGCGATCAAACAAGTGTTTACAAGTCGAGGGTCATCACTTCGAGCATCTTCTGTAGGTAGACCCAAACCAAGGTTAGTGGATCCTTTGAAAGTGATTATTCCGATATTTTTCAATTTTTCGACTATTTTCATACTTTGCGTGACTAGAATGACCTTGTGTTGTAGGTCGCTGAATTCGTCTGAAAATCGGTAATAATGTCATCGAAAAAAAATACATGGTTCCATTTTAAAAAAATGGAGTTGACCTTGACGTAGCTTCAGCGCCTCCACCGATAAAAAAATAGGGTGGTCCAGTATGACGGCCTTCTCGAACACTGAAACTTTTGTCTGAACCATTTTTGGATATGATCAATGGTTTGAGTGCTATTGCTCTGTAACACGTTATGTGCCTCACCCTGTATATTTAAGCCAAAAATGGATCGACGGGTCGATTCTACCCAGGGTAACCACGAAGGGTTAAAGGGCACAGAAATGTACGAAAAAGGATTAGCTTCTCGCATGGTCAACTATATGTGGGCTGTTCGAGAGTATCGAATCGAATTCTTTCGTATGTTTCTCATGGTGTGAGAGTTTCACGCACACGTGTACTCTACGGGTCGTATAAATAAATGCGTTAAACGATTTCAGAAGACGATTTGAGCCGTAAAGCTATATGAGAATTAAACGAAACTCGTTAACGCCCGCTGAGTTATTTATTGTATTCTACCTGCTCCCGTATTCGAATGCCAATTGTCTTTCTCTCCTGATCGCTTAAGCCGACTACGGCGAAGCCGGGAGATAAATCGAAGCTTCGGAAAAATTATACGTACATACACACACACACACACACACACACATACATATATATATATATATATATATATATATATATATATATATATATATATGGGGCATTCCACGCCAAATCGACCACTTTCCGGCCCGACCCCTTTCGATTTGGCTAAAACTTTAATACGTTATTGTTTTCATCTTAAAACGCTTGTGTAATTTTTTTCAATTTTTTTTTTTACATAATCACCAATACGTAGTGAATTTTTGAAAATCGTGCGTTTTTTTTTTCAAATGCTCATAACTTTCTGAAAAATGGACCAATTGAGATCTTTTTTTTTTTTAATTGTTCGTTTTGAAATGTTCTTTATGAAAAAAATATTAGAAAAATATTCAAAATCATTGTCGACATGATTTTTTTAGTTTTTTGTAACAATATGCAATTTTTTCAAAGAACGCCACTCTTTAATTTTTGATTTTTTTTTTTGTAAAAAAAATATGATAACTTTAGCATTTTTTTGCCGCCAGACCCATTGTGGTAAGATTTTTCTTTCTATTTTATTTCTAAATTGAAAAATGTTAATTCATAAGATTTTCCAAATATATCCGTTTTCTATGATGACATAAAAATTTAAATGGTTAATTCTATCATACTCAGTACTTTGTATGTAATATTAACTCACTTAAAAAGTTTTTCAATTATGTTAAATTATTTTTAAAGGATTATTCAACGGGGAATGAAGTAAATAGTTATTAAATTAATTGTTTAATAGTAATTAATGATGAATTTATTCATTTCTGTGACGTTTGAATAATTTACATAGTTTGTAATCTCTTGAATCTCTTGAAATAGTACACTGCATTTTTTTGGAAAACCATAAAATTTATTAATGGTCATTATTGCATCATAACAGCTATATTTGGAAAAAATTAAGAATAAAAATTTTTCAATTTAGAAAAAAAATGGAAAGAAAAATCTCATCACGATGGGTCTGGCGGCAAAAAGTGCTAAATTTATCATCCTTTTTTTACAAAAAAAAAAATCAATAATGAAAAGTGGCGTTCTTTGGAAAAATCGCATTTTTTTACAAAAAAACTAAAAAATCATGTCGAAGATGACTGAATATTTTTGAAATATTTTTTTCTCATAAAGAACACTTTAAAAGGAAGAAATAAAAAAAAAAGATCTCAATCGGTCCATTTTTTCAGAAAGTTATGAACAATTGAAAAAAAAAACGGGCGATTTTTTCTAAAATTCACTACGTATGTGTGATTATGAAAGAAAAATGAAAAAAATCACACAAGTGTTTTAAGATGAAAACAATAACATATTAAGGCAGTAGTCTGGTCTAGAGCGAGATTTTTTACGTCATTTTTGGGTTGGAATAACTTTTAAACCGTTGAAGTTGTCTTGATGAAATTTTACATATGTATTTATTGTTCCTTTGAGAATATATCTACATTAAAAAAAAAAAATTATTTTAAATATTTTCATGTAGTTTTTTATTTTTTTACAACATGGTCCGTCGAAAACCGCCTCAATCGGCGCCCACTCTGGGTGATGTTGTATGCATCTGAAAAAAATATATATATATATATTCTCAATCTGTATGAGTATTCTGAGCACTGGTAGCAGAATTAGTACTTAAAAAAAATTTGTTACGAAATGGCGGCCTGTTAAACTTTGATTAACGATATTTCATACATTTTCGGGTATTCGACGAGTTATGAAATGTGGGCAAAATTATTGTTCGACTCAATTCTGCTAGCAGTCCTCAGAAAGAGGCTACCGAAGGTATGTGCAAAATTTGAGCTCGATCGGTCAATTAGTTATCGAGATATCGTGGGCGCCGATTTGAAAAACCTAGTTCTGAGATAAACGCGTTCAAAGTTGTTTCCCGACCGCGCTACCTGAGCGCGCGGCTTGCTTATAATTTCTATTACTCTGCTAATTTTTGAAATATCAATAAACGGTTTTCACGAGCGTATTAAGAAAGGTCTAAGGAATAATAAAATGAAAAAAAAAATCGATTTTGTCAAATTTCTAGACCAGACTACTGCCTTAAAGTTTCAGCCAAATCGAAAGGGGTCGGGCCGAAAAGTGGTCGATCTGGCGTTAAATGCCCCATATATATATACGACCTGGTGGAGGACTGCGCGCAACAGTCGCGTATCTACATCTACAGGGAGAGAACAAAATACCCCCCTCTCACTCTCTCTCTCTCTCTCTCTCTCTCTCTCTCTCTCTCTCTCTCTCTCTCTCCCTCTCTCTCCCTCTCTCTCTCCCTCTCTCGCTCTCTCTCTCTCGCTCTCACCCATTTGGTGCATCACAACGCGGTTGCACCTGGCCCTCCCCCTCTCCTCCGATATTTCATCCCCTTCGGCTCTTCCCTCAGGCATTGTAGCCGAAAATGGCAATTAGAGATAAGCGAAGTGTACGATTGGACTCTGTTGCATCTTGCCATTTCCACTCTTCATCCGCTGGCCGTTGGCTGATCGGCTTCTCATACGTGCCACGTGACCGGTGAAGAAAAAAAAAAAGTTCCTACTTTTTAGTACTGCCGCTTTTTGTATAAAAATCTAGATATATATGTTTTTGTATTTCCTGAGTTTCCTGTGCCATTGCACAGTTTTCACGTATTACCCTTACCAATTAAAACCTTTCGTATCACTATATAGCCGCACTTCGCTAATCTAAACTAACTTCTGTTGCATCCACAGCTGTCTCAAGGGAGAAAATATTAGGTGTTGGAATTAATTCGTAGCGTTTTACAAGAGATGGCGTAGGTAGTACAGTATTTCGTTGTTACCGACAGTAATGTATTCATCGTGAAACAGCTATCATTGAATCTCGTTTGCTGTACATAACCTCTTTTTGAATCGTAAATAACAACACTTTATAATTTATTGAATATGTCAACATTTGTGCCGAATAAAGTGTTTTTGCGGGGAGTTTTACTTCATTACTTTAATATGAACAAAAGTGCTGCCGAAGCTCATCGTATTTTAGTGAAAGTGTACGGTGGACATGCTCTAGCTGAGCAAACGTGTCGGAAGTGGTTTGCACGTTTTGAAGCTGGTGATTTCGACTTGGATGACAAGGAGCGACCTGGCCAGCCGAAAAAAATTGAAGATAATGAGTTGGAGGCATTGCTCAATGAAGACTCATCTCAAACACTTCAAGAATTGTCTACATCATTGGGAGTTGACTTATCAACGGTAGGAAAACGTCTTAAAACTTTGGGCATAATCCAGAAGGAAGGACATTGGGTCCCATATGAATTGAAACCAAGGGACATTGAGAGGCGTCTTTTGACATGTGAACTGCTGCTTCAACGGGAGAAAAGAAAAGGTTTTTTGCATCGAATTGTCACTGGTGATGAAAAATGGATCCATTACGACAATCCGAAGCGCAGAAAGTCATGGGTTAAGCCCGGCCAACCATCAACATCAGTGGCAAAGCCAAATATCCATGGGTCTAAGCTCCTGCTCTGTATTTGGTGGGATCCGAGGGGTGTGATTTATTATGAACTGCCGAAACCGAATGAAACCATAACTGGGGATCGCTACCGACTGCAATTGATGCGCTTGAGCCGTGCATTGAAAGAAAAACGGCCGGAATACTCCGAAAGACACGACAAAGTCATTTTGCTGCACGACAATGCTCGTCCGCACGTCGCAAAACCGGTACAAACATATCTGGAAACACTTTAATGGGAAGTCCTACCCCACCCGCCGTATTCTCCAGATATCGCTCCTTCTGATTACCATTTGTTTCGTTCGATGGCTCATAGCCTGTCTGAGCAGAAGTTCACTTCTTACGAAGATTGTCAAAAATGGGTCGATTCGTGGATTGCATCTGAAGACGAGGCGTTTTTCCGACACGGTATTCGTACCCTGCCCGAAAGATGGTCAAAAGTAGTAGAAAGCGATGGGCAATACTTTCATTAATGTATTTTTTTATTTTCATTTAAAATAAATATTTTTTTTTAATTAAAAAAACGCTACGAATTAATTCCAAGTCCTAATACATGCAGAAATTTTATTTTCGCATACAAACTTCAACATCCCGCCGTACCCCTAATTAGGGGTTGTTTAGAAAAAACCTAAAATATGCGTTGTATTATTTGTTTTGAAGAATATTTGTAACAAGTTTCAAATTGATACACGCTCTCAAAGGGATACAATGTTTCATACAAATTTTTACAGCCCTTATATTCACCCCCTCGAGTGTTGATTTCCGCAAAATTCTTTCTTAATGCACGTTTACATGTTTTAATAAATAAAGGGTTTCTCAAACTGACCTGACATTTTTATTTATTTATAAAACGTATTATTTATTTAAAAAGTACGAATATTTTTATTTTAATTTAAGGTACAAACATAGAGGTTATGTGTGGAACACAATATCCGATAAATGGCCGCCTCGTCCCTGTTTGCAAACGTTCACTCTTTTGACGAAATTTTCAATTACATTTTGGCACAATTGCGGCACTTGGGTTTTTACTCCCTTATTTGTTGAATATTTATGTTTGTTTTTTTTTTCAAATCATCTCCAATATTTGTTTTGCACTTATATTTGGGCACGTGTCTCTAATGCTGAAAAGACTACAAAAAAAAAACAAACAAGTAGAAAAATCGAGAAATACGAAAAGAAAAAAATACGCGCGAAAAAATAAAAACTTTCCTTGTACAAACAGTAAAAAATTACATAAACATTAAACATTTATTTTTTGATAATCCCAATACGTTTTATTCGCAGCTTCGACCAAAAAGGGACGCCTGACAAAGAACAGAATTCACGATGTTAGCTTTATTATTTGTTCATTTTTTTTTTTTCAAATTCTTTTTGCAACCTACGAAATTGCGGCGCTTTGCGGAGCGGTATTTCATTGGTGCGGAAATATGTGAAAGGGTGCAGCGCACGGGGAGGGGGGCCAATCAGAGGGAGGCGGGGGTGTTATACCGACCGATAAACTCTGGAAACGTGACCTTTGCATTCCTTTGTGAAATCAGTTCGAAAGGGGGAAACGGAGGCGTCCACGTGTTCAAATTGAAGGGTAGCAAAGTATTTTTTTTCTCCTCCGCGCGCGCGCGGCTTTCCCTGTCATCGAAAAATCATAGCTTGTGTTTGTTCAAATGAGACAAATATACCGAAAGCTTTCGCGATTGATCATTCGACGTAATTAAATGTGCGAGCTTTTCGAGCGTTCGTTTTTTTTGTTATTTTTTCTCTCGATTTTTCGTCTTTTCCAATCTGCGCGGCATGTCGAAATACCCAATTGTCAAACAAAAAAAACCATTTCGGCCGGGTCATTTTAATCATAAATATCATTTACCCTGTTTACACGTCGGAAAAAATACCTTTTTTAGAACGCGCACTATGCTAGTATTTTTTTCCCAAAAGTAGCATATCTAAGGAGTATCACGTCCAAATTTGAGGTAAAAATGTTGAAAATTCACGGAACTGTAATTTTTTTGAGCGAAAAAGTGTCTTTTTTTGCGTTTTCACCTGTTTATGATTTTTTTAAAACATGTCGCCATTTTATTTTTTATAAATAAATGGTTCGTACATCATTGAGAAAGTTCGAAGCATGTTCCGTAATTTTTTGAACCACTTCAGACGGATAGTTTGGTCACAATACTTTTTTGAAAACTGACTGGCTAGAATCGACACAAGTTTGCCCACCGCGATGGAATTTGGAAGTGTGACCACGAAGGGTATTAAGGCCTTAGGCCACTCTAGAGGCAAAAAAAAGGGCATATTTTGTGATTTTTTTTTCAGCG